>CP139501.1:61407297-61786892 GCA_021014915.2 Artemisia tridentata subsp. tridentata | reverse complement strand
AAAAACTTTTGAAGGTAAACCTCTTACAAGGTTTCCCTTAACCAATTTATTTATTGTTTTGAAATTTAAATGGCCAAGCCTTCTATGCCAAAGTTTGGATTCACCATTAGTGGCCTTTACAAATAGGCATGTTAAATCTCTTTTGGGAATTATGTTCTTTATGTCCACACTGTATATATTGTCTGTTCTAGGGACTCTAAGTAGCACAGATTAATCATCAGGCAACTTAAAATCAGGAGATAAGACAAGACATTCAGTGTCTGTGAAAAGAACAAAATTCTTTTTGTCACACATTTGTGAGACACTAAAAAGATTGAATTTTAGCCCATTTACCAAGTACACTTTTTCAAAATCCAGATTTCCTGTTCTAATAGTACCTTTACCAACTATCTTTCCACCTTTAGGATCATTACCAAAAGCAACATAGCCTCCATCAAAAGCTTCAAAATCTTCTAGTTTGCTTTGGTCTCCAGTCATATGTTCAGAGCATCCACTATCAAAAATGCATTTATCTTTTAGCTCATCTTATAGATTGCCCTGCACATAAAGTAAGAGAGTTAGTTTCTCTTGGGGACCCAAGCCATCACTGACTTGGATCTGCCTTGTGCATCAACATAATCAAATTTCTTCAAGTCCATTGATGCACTGCTGTGTCTGAGAACATGATCTAAAACCTTGATTTTAGGTTTCCAGACCCAGCAAGCTGAGGCCTTGACAGCATAAAAGTGACTGCCCACAACAGTGTCTGTAATTACTTTTGGCTCAGCAATAGAAACTGCTTTTGCCTTAGCAGTAGAAACATCTGTTTTCATTTGATTAGGCCTTTTTAGTGCAGCAGTAGTAATTATCCTAGTAGCACCAGTTCTTAGCAAAACTTCCCTAGGAACCATGTTTCTTTTAGGATGAGGGTGAGTCTTTTTAGCAAAATTCTTATGGTTCACCCTAGTGTGTTGGTTCCATACAGGTTTTTGGTAGTAGTAACAATCTTCTTGAAGATGCTCAAAACTAACACAACTATAACAAGCCTTCTTAAGTAACTGAAAATCACTACCTAATTTTTGTGAAATTAGGCTGTTCCAATTTCTTTGGTTTCCTCTAGACAAGTTATTAGTTTTCCTAGGATATTCTCTAGGTTTCTCATCAAATTCAGCAATTTTCCTAGAGATACTACTATCTAGCACAGGTTTTACAAACTCAACATGTTTAGCTTCAGTCTCATTTGATTTAGGAATTTCTTCCTTTTTAGCCTTAGGTGTTGACTCAACTTGTCCATCTTCACTATCTGACACCCAATCTTAAATGATTATGGTATCAGACAACTTCTTCTCTACCTTAGGTGTTTCATTATTTGATTCACCGGTTTCACCTACAGGTTTTGCATCTATCTCAGTAATGAAAGACAATTCCTTCCTAGGAGGTGCAAAGGCACTTTTGATTGGGGGAGCTACTTCATTGTACCCTAAGCCACTCCCTCTTCTCATTAATTGACTTTCAATTGACTTATTGACTAGGTCAGATGCAAATTTTTGTTTCTCTACCCTAACAACATATTTCTCTTTCTCAGATAAGGCTATATCTTTAGCTTGTTCTGCTTCCTCTAGCCTTTTATTTAGCACATTAATCTCACAATTTTTCTTAATAAGCTCACTTTCTAGAATATGAATTTTATCAGCATACTCTAGCTCATTTTGCTTAAGAAATTCAAGTCTTTCTTCTACTGATTTTAGACCATATTTATACCCTAAGTTATCAAGTTTTAGTTTTTCAACTTCAACTCTTAAACTCTCATTCCTAGACTTGAGTTCCTCTACAGTATCTAAGCATGATTTAAATGAACAAGTAGACTCATTAGATACCTCAGAGTCTGAACCAGATGATGAAGAAGCATAAGCCATCAAAGCAAAATTGTGTCCCTTCTGTCCTTCTTCAGCCATAAAAGCAGCATTAGGTCCTTTTTCAGCTTGATCACTCCAATCATACTCTCCCAAGCCATCACAAGAAACCAGAGCTGATGTAGTCTTGACCTCTTCAACAGGAACCTTCCTTACATTCTCTCTGTTCTTCTTGGGTGCTCTGCATTCCCTAGCAAAATGGCCCTTTCTCTGACAATTGTAACACTCAACCTTGGACTTGTCAAACCCCACATTGGTTTATCCTCTGTACTTGAGTTCCCTACCAGTCTTCTTCAGAAATCTCCTAGCCCTCATGGTTAGCATAGCCATCTGCCACTTTAAATCAATCTCCTCAAGATCATCAGGATCAATTTTTTCTAGATCCTGATCAGTAACAGAAGTACTTGTGGTGAGATCAGCCAAAAAGGCACAAATAGCAGCATCACTGATGTTGTCACTATTTGAGCTAGCAGCAGAACCATGTGTGCCAACAGCAGAAACTACATGTCCAGCAGCAGAATAGTTTTCTTGAGAGCTTCCAGACCCCTTGTTGTTTGAAGACATAAAATCTAGGTATGAACTGGATGATCCTTTGACTTCATATTCATACACCTTCAGATTGTTGTACAAATCATCCAAGCTCATTGTATCAAAATCAGTCTTGTTCCTCCAGACCACTGTATGAGTGTTCCATTCAGATGGTAAACTCCTCAGAAACTTAAGATTAATGTCTTCTTGAGGCACTGAGACCTTCATAAGTTGTAGTTGACTCACCAACTTCTGAAGTCTATCATAGGTAGCATCAATATTTTCTGAACTTGAGGCAACAAATGTCTCAAATTGATGCTTGAGCAGATTCTTCCTTAACTTTTTAGTGGCCTCATTCCCACAAAATCTGAGTTCAATAGCTTCCAATAAAGCCTTAGCAGTCTGAATGTTACTAAAGCTCAATTGGTACTCATTGGGTATCCCCATCATGAGAATACTTTGATTTTTTATTTCCAACATCCTTTGAGCCTTCTCCTCAGCAGTTTTAATGGGTAAAAGTGCCCCATCGGTAGCCTTGGCAGGTAAAGTATCTCCATTCTGAATGACTTCCCACATGGAGTAGTCAAGCATCTTTATGTACTACTAGATCCTCATCTTCCAGAGTTCGTACTCTCCTGGCTTGAGCATGGGTACCTTTGAAGCAGTTACTATATGAGTATATTCAGATTCCATTGCTTTAGTAGATGATGAACAGATATGAGTTTTTCAAAAATTCTTCTTGATAGCAGTTTCTAGATCACAAGCTCTGATACCACTTGTTGAACCCAGTTGAGCTATTGATCTTGTTAATTATCTTAGATATAAATCTAAAACAATAAGTATAGAAACTGTTCTTGAAACAATTATTAAACACTATGCGGAATTTAATGTTTAATCTTAAGAAGAATTATTAATGAACAATCGAATTCTCAATAAACACTTCAATATATTAATACGGTTACTCAAAAGTAACAGGGTTATAAAAACCTTGAAGTGATTCGACTAACAATAATACTTCTATGATATGTACCAAAACTCTAACCCTAGATCCTCCTTTTATAGACTAAGGAGTCCTAGTCGGTTACAATATCTTTCTATACAAGATAAAATCTATTCGTATCTATTCCATAATTATCTAAACATACTATACATAATTATCCAATAAGCAGCAGAATACTAACTCTAGCAGTAGAATCTTCGATGCCTAGCAGTAGTATCCACTTAGCTTATTTTCTTGATCATCTCGAATACTCCAGCAGTAGAATAAATACACCAGCAGTAGTATGATTAAGCCCAGCAGTGGAATCATACTTAGTGTATTTTCCATTAAGATCCATGAACAGTATTATCCAACCTGAGCAGCAGCATCTTAAATCCCAACAACTTTTAGATATAAGAGAGGAGGTGCAAATATTTCTAAGGTTTTGGTCTCTATTTATAGGCTAGGTTTTTAGTTAACTACATATTGGGTTAAATCTTTAACTATGGTTAAATTTAACACATGTTAACATCTTAAGTAAGATATTATATCACCAAGCCACATGGCTTGGTGACTCCCCATATGGGCGGCCACCTAGAGGGTGGGGTGACTAGATGGTTGTTTTGATATTATCTTGTTTTACGGAGTTAGTTTTGATTCCGGTAATTACTAACGTTAAGTATTTAAGTCGCGGAACTTAAATCCAGTTAACGTAAAAATATGAAACTTGTAAAAATGTTAAAACTTATTAATATACTCTATCTTAGTATATTTAAATAAGTAATAACTCTTACGGAGCGCGTAAACGTTGTTAAAACCTAAAAATGTAGGCTAAATACGCGTAAAACGTAATTTATCAGAAAATAACGATTATGCATGAAAATGGCCATGCAGTTGTTTAAAGTAGACTAAAATTAATTTAAAAGTGATATAAATTGTCAAAATGTGGTTTTCGTTACGCGCGGGATAACCTAACGGTTATACGTAAAGTTTAAAAGTTACGTGATTTAAGTAAAAACGTAATACGTACAAAGTTTACGTAAAAATGATAAAAGTGAAATGTGACTTTTCAAATATGATTATAAGAAACCTAAAAGGCATTTAATGTGTAGAATGGGCATTGTCTAGTGTTGGTTCAAGTTTAATGCATGCACGCGAGTGAGCTTATCTAGCTACTCGTAAAAGCAAGTTTACTTAACAGTAAAAGATAAAGTAAGGAAATGAATTTATTAATGACCTCATAAATTGAGAATTGTTACAGGTAGTCACCGGCACAGTCACCACTGTGCCGCGGGCGACTGCTTCTCCCATCTATAAAAGTACAAGTTCGATAACATATAGAAATTCATGAACAAATTAATATAAGCATGCACACATTCAAATACATACACATGCAAATAAATATACACATTTAAACAACCCATAACAATTTTATTAAAATAAGTTTTGTTTTACAAGTTATAATTTAAGATTAATCGGGCACATCACTATCATAAACAACATTAGTCGCAACTTCATCATCAGAATTGTTTGCGAATTCATTATCAGATGCTGCTAAATCATAAGGATCGTCGTCTTCATCATCAAAAAAATCATTGTCGTCATCATAAACAGGAATGATTGGCGGTGGTGCCACAACTTCCGTTGATTAACCATCGATATTCAACGTCTGAAAATCCAAATCATTCAAATTAGGAGACAGTTCGAGATCAGATGAGTTGTTGCCATGTATAACATCATGATCGTAAAATAATTTACCTATTTTGGTTAATACACTTTTGAAACATGTTTTGGATGGTTAAATTAGAGTATGAGTCATGTCTAGGTCGGTGTTTGGATAGACTGAAAGATCGGGTAAAACTATGTCACATCTGTAAAGACGTCGAAAATCATGGTGTTTGGATCAATGGTGTTTGGTCATGAACATGCACAAACAAAGAGTTTTATTAAAACAACCCACGGATGTTTTTGCATAAGAATAGTTTCAACACATGTATAAAATGAGTCTAGGAGTTGGTTGGGTCGTTATGGGTTGGTTTGGTAATTTTAGGACATGTTCTAGTTAACTTAAATTTCAAACAGCACACGTTTTAAATGGATGTATCACTTTCTAATGAGGAGATCTTGATGAAAAATAGGTCTTTTAACACGATTCTTGATTCTAAAATCAAGCCCTCATAGTCTAGTTTCCAGAAAAGTAAGTTTTTTAAACGGATGAAGTCGTTTGGTTTATGAAATTTATAAAATGGCAACAAGTGTCGAATCTACCAGAAAAATAGTTTTGAACCCTTGCATTAAATGAACCACAAATCATGAACCATTTCAAATCTGTAGAAAACTAGAAGGGGGGGGGGGTTGAATAGTTTTACCAATTAAAACTTCTTTTTGAAACTTATAGATCGACTTATGTCAATCTAGTTTTGACGTGTTGGATATTGATAGTAGTAAAGCATATAAAAACTAAACTACGAGAGAAAGATAGAGAGACACAACCATAACACAAGTATTTATAGTGGTTCGGCTACAAGGTTACCATCCTTGCCCTACTCCACTCCCCGAGTCACCTACTCGAGAGTTCGTAATCACTTCACAACACAAACTCCTTTCACTTGGCGAAGAAGCCTTCACAACGTCGCTTACACTTTATCCGGTACAAAGCTAGATATCGGGCTTTTCCACGAGGTAAAGCCAAACCTTCGTTGCCTACACTTTATCCGGTACTAGGCTAGATACCGGTTCCTTAGCACGGCAGACCAAACCAACACAACTACCACAACAAGACTAAAGGATCCAACGTCCTTTTACACCTAACGACTCAACATATCTACAACACCCTTTTGAGAAGAAAGAACAAGATGCACTTCTGTGATCTTGGAGGAGAAGAATCCTAACAACTCATATCACGAGCTTGCAAGTCTTCGAGAGGTCGTGATCTCACCTTTTAGAAGGAACCTAGAGAATCACAAAGAAAGACTACATAGAAAAATCCTTGGATATGTGGTTAGAGAGTTTAGAACATAGAGATAAGGTATGTCTAAAAAGGGGTGAGAGGCAAGAGAGAAGTGGCTCACTGATGAAGCGAAAAGTGTACCGCTTTTAGGGGGTCATTTAAGCCCTAAATCGTATTTATTTGATCAAATATTGCCCTAAATCGTTCCTTTTGTCATTTTAGGTACTTTGGAGAAGAAATCTGGAAAAGGAAGCATTTTGGACGTTTTTGGAGCATAAAAGTGAAGAAAACGACAAAGTCTCCAAAGCTGCTGGAAAAGTACACTTGATGGCGTCAAGTATTGCTCTTGACGGCGTCACGGCTTAGCAAAAAAGGTGGATATGAAAAATACACATGATAAGCCAGGGAGTTTTACAAAGGAAGTCTGACGGCGTCACCCTTTGAAGTGATCAAGGTCGTCACGGTTTAAGCTAAAGAGAGACGGCGTCAAGCTTTATTCTGACGGCGTCAAGCCGTGATAAGCCAGGGAGGATTTTGGAGGACTAAAGAGGGACGGCGTCAGGAAGACCATCCGGGAACCCTAGACACGGCGAGGTGACGGCGTCAAGATCTATAACGTGACGCCGTCAGCCACTAAGTTCTATATATAGTTTTGCAATTTTTTGTCATTAGTGTGCAACTTTGTGAGGAGAAACCCTAAGACGAATTTCTGCCATTTTCAAGGGTTTTCATACCCTTGGATCTCCCATGTTTAATTGAAGATAAGTAATCACTTAATCAACCAATATGTCTATGTGTTGTTTGATTATATCTTGTTCTTGTCTTTTGATTAACATGCTAGGCTAGATTTATCTTGTGTTTGCTTAGATCTAATGAAACCTAACTATTGATTATTAGTTGTTAGTGTGTTATTGATTGTATTGGATGATTGTTTATCGATGTTAGGCTTAAGAAAACTGGCTAACCTCCTATACGGTAACTTGCTTGAACGTCTTAAGAAACATGAACCAATGCGTACTAAGGTTTTTATGGTTGTATTTAATGCATGAGCGAATTCTAGTGATCCCATGTTAGGAGCTTCTTAGCCGGCTCGACATAGGAGTGAAGTAGGAGCTTGTAGAGTTGGGGAAGTACGTACGCCACCCCACGATTGGTATTAAGGAATACACCCGTCATCCACGCAATTAATACACACTAATCAACCGGTAAAAGATAGTTAGGGAGTAAGGAAATCTAAGTAAACACATTTCTCTCCATATAAGTTTCACAACCTTTTCATTTTCAGTTATTTTATTTTATTTGCATTAGTAGTTATTTGGGTTAGTTGACTAGCAACTAATTCCGCCCACTTCTTCAAACCCGAGATTTTACTTGCTTTCCAAAAAAATATAAAAAAATACAAAAAGAATCTTCCCTCACCCTTAGACCTATTAGAGTAGTTTTTCAATCCTAACGACACTATTCCCCTAGAGAATGATCAATCCCCCGGTACTTGCCACTTCACTATACTACATCAGTCAGGTACACTGCCTGGTGGGGATTGCAAGCCTCTTGAGATCCCTCGAGAGGTAAAACCTGTTGTAAGGTCGCAAAACCACGCATCAAGTTTTTGGCGCCACTGCTAGGGAATAGTTATTGTTTAGGTTGAATTTTTATTTTATTAGGTCTACTCACTAGATTCCTTTCTAGTGAGATTTTTTATTTTATTTTTCTAGGATTTCTTGTAGTCTATCTTTTTCTTTGTGCCCTTTGTTTGTAAAACCATTTTCATTTGTCACTATGATGGATGAAATTCCATTTAGATCATTGACAATAGAGGAACAATTATATTTCACCAATAGATTTGTTTCCTATCATTCCTATGAATTTTTGTGTGATCTTTGTGATTTCCAAAAGGAGTTAGGGGTAAGGTTAGATGGGTTTAATGAATTCTATGCATGTGAGATTTCTATTAGACAAGCATTATCTGGATCAATTCCTTTTAGTCAGGCCCTTTGGATGAATTTTAAGGAAAGCTTCCTAACCATGACCCATAAGTGGAACGAATTGGTGGATTCGTATGAGCAAAGAGACCTAGTTTGCCAAGGAATTGTGGATAGAGCCGACGCAATAAACCATAAGTTGGATGAAGCGCTAGGTTTGTTATCATCACTACCTAAGAAAACAATTGATGAGGATATAGGTGATCTTGACACGTGGAATGATGAGGTAAACACCATAAGCCCACAAAATACTCAACCATCATTTGAGGCACACACACCACCCATGACTTACCCAGAAGAAGTAGAAGAGACTATAGGAACCCCAATAGAGGTAGAGCCCTTGGACCAAACAAAACTAGAAGAAATAGGTTTGAATACTTGTAGTCATAACCTTTCTTTTAGTTCTATGGAAGTTCCTAGTCTTGATGAACCGGAGCCTCAACCAAAACCGTTACCTAATCTTCCATCCTTGGATGTGAATTTAGGAATTAAAAAAGGTCCCGATCCACCCATCAAACCATGTAGTCCGGGTAATGTTAAGATTAAGGTAGTAGACTCTAGGCCATGTGGAGTGGAAGCTAATATAGGAGTGAACCATGACCTTACATACTTACATCACCCATTCATGATTGATCACAAGAAACATTATGGGTTTAAACCGGGTTTATTAGGTCAAGATGGATTCCCAACTAGGAATCTCTCGAAGTTGATAGAAGATGATCCCTTTTTAGGAGAAAACTTTAATTCACCCATTGACCAATGTGAACTAGGTAAGGTTATGATGAAAGGAGCACACCCCTTTGAGTATATAATTCATCCACCACTCTTTCCTCACGTGGCATACTCCTACCGAGCTGGTGTGTATCGCTACTATCACCCGCACTTAATCCTAAGTGTAGGAAAAACCTCTCCTTTATCTGTTAAATAAGGGTAGAGTCAGGCTCGTGACTCGAACAAAAACAAGCGCTTCTTGGGAGGCAACCAAAGCTTTATTTGCTTTGTGTGTTTATTTATTTGTTTGTTTGATTTTATTTGCTTCCGTATGTATGTCTAATTTTTATTATTATTGATTCATGTTTAAAAACTAAATTGTGAAAATGCTTTATCTTGTTTTTAACTTCGTCTTAACTACATATAAAGGTATTTTGCAAAAGGTAAGTGTAAAGGAAATCTAAATCGGTTTATTAGAACACAAATGAACATGAATCGTAATAATATTAAATTAACATACATATTAGTATTTGTTTGAGTCAAATGCTTGTATCGAGTCATAATGATATTTTGCAGGAATTCCAGGAAGTAAGGTATAGGTTTTTCAAGAAATTTTCCGGAAACTTAACATGAGAATTCTGTCAGATCATTTCTGACGGCGTCAGGCATTACAACCTGACGGCGTCAGGTTTTAATTTTCTAAAATTTTTGAAAGTTTTGTTTTCATAAAAAGTTTTTATTAAATCCCTAACTTATAAACTCCAGGAATCTGCAAAAATTATCATTCCACAAGCATTATATCCTTATATAGAATTTATCCCGCCGATGTTATGCAGGTTTTCGTGTTTGTTTTCTCAGGTTTAAAGGTTATTTTGGACAAGGAGATGTATGTGGAATCAAGCTTTTGGCGATGCTTTAGTCTTGAAGCTTCTACATTCTCTTGGAAGAAGATCTAACCATGTTACCTCTTTATCCACCAAACGAATCAGGGGAGTATTTGATTTCATTCGTTTACCTTATTTACTTTTACATCTTGTTATTTGAACATTGGGAACAATGTTCATCTTAAGTGTAAGGGGGGGTAAAGTACGATACTTTAGAGAATGCTATTACGCTTGATTTTTGTTTGTTTGATGGTAGATGTGTAATAAAACTGAGATAAATACCTGTTAGGGCAATTTTAGTGCCAAATTTAAAATTTTTTACAACATATAGGAGTGAAACTTTGATCTTAATGAGCGTCTCATAGATAGGAGTTATATGACTAGCACAAAAACCGTACCACTAAAAAAAATTTCCACCCCCAAATATGTGAGGTTCGCCCCTAGAATTGGTAGGAAAAGCATTTATGCTATGATGTGTGTACCGGTAGCACTTAGATTCTAGAACTTGCGTTAGGACCATTCCTAGGCCACAAGTGAGACTACATTCGTGTAGTTAGATTTACTACATGATAAGAGGCATTAGGACTAACCCATTGTTTTACACCTGTGTTTTTGTTATAATTACTTTGGCTACATTGGTCAAGTAATTCTCCCACACCCTTTGCGTTGTACTCATTTTTAGTACACGATACCCCTAGTACACCCCTCAGAGCCTATCTTTTCGTTTTGACCTTTAAGCATTTTACTTAAAGGAAGAATTTGTTACACCCCACTTAAATGTACACCCAAATCGCCTTAGCCTACCTTGTATGCACTCATTTTTAGTGCATTATTGTGACAACATTTGTTTAAACCCCAAGTTAATTATCTAATTGATTACATGGTTGCTAAGTCGAGTCATATCCTTGTACATATTATTTTGGGACGATTGGGACTCATGGGTAAAGTACTAGTGTAATGGAGTAATGGGGAAGAAGAACATTATTACCCCCATATGTGCTAAATATTTTAAAAGTACTCCAAGTGTTTCGATTATCTTAATTCGAGTCATTAGAATAGTTATTTGTAAAGTTATGTAAAAGTTCAAGTGTAAGGGGAGAACCGAGGCCCCTATGATGTATTATTTTGGATGGTAGGGCAAGAGTGTATGAAAAAAAAAAAAAAAAAAAAAAAAAAAAAAAAAAAAAAAAAAAAAATCAAGAAAAATACAAAAAAATGAGAAAAAGAAAAGTAGAAAAAACATACGGACTACCATCCCGTTTCATTTTATGTTTATTTTATGTTTTTGTTATTTTGTTTTTAGCTTAAGTCGAGTCTAGTCTTGGCTTAGCAACGCCATATTGTACATGTAATTAATCAAGATCTTTAACTCGCCACCAGTAAAATATCCCTTATCCAACAAATCCGTGTTTATCATATCCCTACACCTAACGTTATAACCCGTTTAAAAGCCCTCTTTGATAGTTTATCTTAGGTGCTTACGCCTAGTGGAGAAGGTTTTTGATCCTTTCCCAAGCCTATGGTAATCTATTTGCTATGACAGGTAGTGAGAGATATTATCCGTTTTCATTTATGAGATTTATTTTGATGACACCTGAGAGATGTGAGTATCTAAACACTACTTGTGAGGTGCTAGTTTGTAATCTCCGTGCTTATTACGATTAAAGTGGAACGACTATTTGTTGTAATTACTTTTATATTAGCATTAAATGACCCCTAACTTGTATTTTGATTAGAATAAAAGCGCATTTGCTTGAGGACAAGCAAATCTCAAGTGTAAGGGTATTTGATGAAGCGAAAAGTGTACCGCTTTTAGGGGGTCATTTAAGCCCTAAATCGTATTTATTTGATCAAATATTGCCCTAAATCGTTCCTTTTGTCATTTTAGGTACTTTGGAGAAGAAATCTGGAAAAGGAAGCATTTTGGACGTTTTTGGAGCATAAAAGTGAAGAAAACGACAAAGTCTCCAAAGCTGCGGGAAAAGTACACTTGATGGCGTCAAGTATTGCTCTTGACGGCGTCACGGCTTGGCAAAAAAGGTGGATATGAAAAATACACATGATAAGCCAGGGAGTTTTACAAAGGAAGTCTGACGGCGTCACCCTTTGAAGTGATCAAGGTCGTCACGGTTTAAGCTAAAGAGAGACGGCGTCAAGCTTTATTCTGACGGCATCAAGCCTTGATAAGCCAGGGAGGATTTTGGAGGACTAAAGAGGGACGGCGTCAGGAAGACCATCCGGGAACCCTAGACACGGCAAGGTGACGGCGTCAAGATCTATAACGTGACGCCGTCAGCCACTAAGTTCTATATATAGTTTTGCAATTTTTTGTCATTAGTGTGCAACTTTGTGAGGAGAAACCCTAAGACGAATTTCTGCCATTTTCAAGGGTTTTCATACCCTTGGATCTCCCATGTTTAATTGAAGATAAGTAATCACTTAATCAATCAATATGTCTATGTGTTGTTTGATTATATCTTGTTCTTGTCTTTTGATTAACATGCTAGGCTAGATTTATCTTGTGTTTGCTTAGATCTAATGAAACCTAACTATTGATTATTAGTTGTTAGTGTGTTATTGATTGTATTGGATGATTGTTTATCGATGTTAGGCTTAAGAAAACTGGCTAACCTCCTATACGGTAACTTGCTTGAACGTCTTAAGAAACATGAACCAATGCGTACTAAGGTTTTTATGGTTGTATTTAATGCATGAGTGAATTCTAGTGATCCCATGTTAGGAGCTTCTTAGCCGGCTCGACATAGGAGTGAAGTAGGAGCTTGTAGAGTTGGGGAAGTACGTACGCCACCCCACGATTGGTATTAAGGAATACACCCGTCATCTACGCAATTAATACACACTAATCAACCGGTAAAAGATAGTTAGGGAGTAAGGAAATCTAAGTAAACACATTTCTCTCCATATAAGTTTCACAACCTTTTCATTTTCAGTTATTTTATTTTATTTGCATTAGTAGTTATTTGGGTTAGTTGACTAGCAACTAATTCCGCCCACTCCTTCAAACCCGAGATTTTACTTGCTTTCCAAAAAAATATAAAAAAATACAAAAAGAATCTTCCCTCACCCTTAGACCTATTAGAGTAGTTTTTCAATCCTAACGACACTATTCCCCTAGAGAACGATCAATCCCCTGGTACTTGCCACTTCACTATACTACATCGGTCAGGTACACTGCCTGGTGGGGATTGCAAGCCTCTTGAGATCCCTCGAGAGGTAAAACCTGTTGTAAGGTCGCAAAACCACGCATCACTCACTATTTATAAGAAAACTGTCCACTGTTCACCCAGATCTGGCGGATCCCTTCCTAAAGGGATCCGGCCTGTGTAATCCAAGGGATCCGGCTATCTGGTAGTACCAGTTCGGATTTTGGGTTACAATTTTGGGTTTTGGGTTATGGGTCATGTGATGTCATGAATGATGTCAAAGACATCTTGGGTCATGGGTTATGGACTTTGGGTTATAGGTTATGAACTTTGGGTTATGGGTCATGGGTTTTACCCATTATAGATGTCATGCATGATGTCATGCAATGGGTCATGGGTTATGGGTTAAGCTCCATGGGTTATGGGTTATGGACTTAGTTTTTGGGTCATGGATAGTCCAAGTCTTTTATAGTTAATTTACAAGTAACATGTATTTTATAAAATGTAAGTAACTAGTTTACTTAAGTGTTTTTATAAAATGGTTTTGGTTTTATGTGAACTTTTTAACTAAATATGTCTAAGGTTTACTTGTTTAATGAAATGAGTTAGTAAGCTTTTGGCTCAAAGCGTTACGTATTTTATCTATCTCGTTAAAACGATTTTACATTTGTTATCGACAAAACATTAGAAGATCGTAAAATATAAATAAACGTTTTTAAGGTTTATTTGTATTAACAAAATCTTTAACTCAAACAGATGTGGGAGATGCTCCTAGGTCTTATTTAAAGTCTCCCACTGTCCCGAACTATAAATCCACCGTTTGGACCCTCTGCCAATCAAATTACTTCCGTATGTCTGGAATTGACCATTTTTTGAGTCGGGTCAAAATGGTCAAGTTATAACCCTTAATAAAATCCAAAAAAATTCATGAAACATCTTCACACACAGTATTATAACATGTGGTAATGGAAAGTCTATTAAAAATACATAGCTTAGTTAAACGGTTACCGGCAACGGTACCAAAGTCGGGTCAAAGTTGTGATTTTTATGCATAATATCAAATGTAACCTTTTTAGACAAAATAATAAGTAACTTTACCAATAGACATAAAATATCATCCGAGCATATCGTATAGAGTCTATTAAAAATACATAGCTTAGTTAAACGGTTACCGGCAACGGTACCAAATTCAGGTCAAAGTTGTGATTTTTATGCATAGTATGAAATGTAACCTTTTTAGACAAAATAATAAGTAACTTTACCAATAGACATAAAATATTATCCAAGCATATCGTATAGAGTCTAATACATACAATTTGTTTACTTTAGGTAGTCAGTAGAGGTACGCGTTCGTTGGGTTCCTAGTTGTCGAGTCGTTGAGTCGTTCCCGTTTTCACTATCCTTGCCTTTTAACGTGAGTTCTCATAGCCCCATTTTTCTAGCATTTTCCTTCGGGGAAAATGATACTCAATTATTTAAAATGTTGTTATGTCATGATTACCGTTTTCATTACATGGACAAATGTGTGTTTATATTGCTATATGTGCCTTATTGGGGTTATAGACCATGTATTAATAGTACCACTTGGGAAGAAGCACCTGGTACTATTCGAGAAGTAGCACCCAATATTTTTTAGGAAGAAGCACCCTGCCCTTTGGATATTGTTGTGTGATTTCTTACTGCGTTGATTATGCCATGAAGTTCAGATGTTGCGAAATGTGTGATTTCATTAAGTGCATGTGTATGCATATATTGCTCACTATTGTCCTATATAGTTTATAAGCACAGCATCGTGGTTTACTACATAAACCTACGAGCTCACCAACTTTATGTTGACGTTTTCGAGTATTCATTTTCAGGTGATATCAATGCTTACAGAGACTTGAGCTTCTACCTAGCCATAGCAAGACCTAAGATTAACCCTCACTGGTCATTTTCGTTGGCTGATTGCATTAGAAAACTATTTTGAAACTATGTTGTTTATTTGATGTATTTGGTTTTATGATGACTTGTATTTGTCCCGAGTTGTGGGAACTTGGTTGTACGACTTTTAACTATGTTGTCGTGGTTTTTACTAAGTCACGGCACAAGTTTCCTTTGTGTGTCGGATGACGTCATGACACGTTTTATGTATTCATTTAGTATTTCTCTATTTTGTATCAATGTGTTATGACGGTCCTCTCCATCACACCTCGCGTTTCCGCCTTAGGCGGGGTGTGACAATTTATACTTATGATACTCATTGCTTATTCTTACATTTTGATATAACTTACTTCCCCTTGTAACCTTAATCATACCATTCCATATTCATTTCTAATTCTTTGATGTCTTAGATCGTCTTTAATTCAATTTATGCTCCAACAATTTGGAATTTCTATTCTCTAATTTCTCAAAAACCTCTCTTGAACATAAAATTTAATATAAGTCACACTCATTTCCTTCTCTATCAAGGGATTAAGTCAAACAAATCCATCCTAGTTCGTATCAAATCGCGGGCTATTTGAAAATCCTAGAAATTTGGCCCTATTCTTTTCTTAAATCTTATCACGCTTTTCCAACATCGTATGTTTCACACTTAGTTTCGACAAACTTTCGTCTCTTTTTCATGATATCTTAACTTTCATCTAACATTCGCTATGTAAACTCTTCCATTTCACCAAGTTCTACCCAAACATTCACGTTTTCTCACATTTATCTTAAAAGTTCCCTAACAAAAGAACTGGTCAAGAAAGTAATTTCTTTACTTTGACTTTATATAAGTCAAACTTTAAACAGTATTCCCCATACTATTTATTGATGCACTATATGACTTAAGTCAATGTTGGTCATCTATGCATTCATCTTTATAACATACGATATCCTCGAGAATTCTTAACTCAAATTCAAATTCTCGACATATTGACCAAGCTAACTCTTTCAAACTTTCTGACAAGCATGACATAAATAACGTTAATATGCCATACAGTGTACTCACCTAGAATATTTTCTTATATCGCGAGGGAATCTCTATTATTCTCGATTAATCAACTTAACACATAATCCTTCACTTTAGATACCTACCATATAGGTTTCACACCTTAACCATGACCTAGTCATGTATTTTAACTCATACTTAACTTATTTCATAAACAGAAACAAATTTGTATTAGCTTTCACATCCAAATTCTTAAACTCATATTTGTGTTATATCCAATACACATAAGTTTTATGCTTTATAATTTCATTACTAAAATGAAATAGCGTTCTATCTCATTTAACTAAGGAGATTATAAATTCATCTCATTTATGCATTTTCGACACAATACTAATACTTATCCAATACACCGTATATCTCTCAGGCCATACACCATGTAGACATTCTAATCAAAACTTGCTACATTTTCCAGAAACGTGACTTACACAACTTGATAATTCATGAAACTTTGCCAACATACTTCAACCATCATATAGATGTTATATTTATGCACAATTTTCATACATAAAACACGCGGAAGCTATAATTTACCAAAACAGGGATGTTAACCCAAGCACCCCTTTTACCCATTTTAAATCTCTTGTAGATAAAACATTCATTCACAGTTATCATACAGAAAATGTTTGGACTCAAAGATATATGAATACTCAAAATTCATTAGTTTACAAAGACACGGGCGTTTAACTTTTTCCGTAGCATGGTTATCTAATACTACTTGCCTATACACAAAACGGCAAGTACTTCCAATCATCGCTTCAATCTTTAAGGCTTTTTCCCTTGACCTTATCTTGTCCACATAAACCTACAAAACATTCAACAACTAAAACGTAAGTTTTCGATTAGTAAGTAATTGGTAATAACAAGTTATCAATGTATGATTCAATCATTTTGAATCTTACACTTTCCATCACTAGTTAAAATGACTAAACTAAACGAACACATGAATAGAGAGTACTTAAACATATCATCAATCAAAGTCAAGTTAAAACTATCACATACCATATCTAGTTTGACGACTA
Organism: Artemisia tridentata subsp. tridentata; assembly: GCA_021014915.2. NCBI lineage: Eukaryota > Viridiplantae > Streptophyta > Magnoliopsida > Asterales > Asteraceae > Artemisia > Artemisia tridentata. The sequence continues at coordinate 61,769,809 of CP139501.1, read as the reverse complement.
GGTTAATAACTTATCAAAGCTAGTTATGACTAAATCACTAATCCTAACATTTAGTCCAAGCTTGCTATGCCTTTCTTCCTATTTACTTAACACATTCATAACATGATTCACTGATAAAATATACTATACAATAACGAGTTATAACGAAATTACTTACCTCAAAAGGTGGCTGACTTATCAAGAAGTGCCAAATAAAAAATAATCACCTATCATTACTTAGCATTTCTTTGATGCATAACAAAAAGAATGGTTTAGCACTACCCATCTATATGCCCAAAATACTTCTTAACATGCATATGATAACCTTTTTACCCAAAATCTCCCAATGTAACTTGCATGAACCCTAATCTCAATTATGCAAATTAACTTGATTTAAGCATTCTTACCTTGAGGGGATAATGGTTAGGGACGTAGTTCTTGCAATGAAATACAATTTATCTCTAAGAATTTTTTGATCTTCCATTCTTTTTCTTCTACACGTCACACACACATCACTAGACAAAAATAGAATGTTCACTAGACATAAATAGAAGGTTGTGGAAATATACATAATGTTTGACTTATAAAATCTTGTACAACTTTCCGATATGACACTTTTAGTCCCTCTTATTCTCTTGATTTAGGCTACAATTAACTTTTTACACCCAATTTACTTAATATTTTGACTTTTAGTTTGACTTTCAACTTAAATTTCATTGACTAAACAATCATAACTAGACGATTATCCGTGCAAAGCAACGGGGTTTTATAGCGGCAACGGGATTTTTGTAGCAACGGGATTTTATAACCTTAACATTAACATTTTCTTGATCATGCATTTCCATTTCCATCAAATTAACTATAAATTAGGACAAAAGTAAAAAAGAAGTGTATGGTATTTATATATTAGAGAGTAGTATGTTTTTTTGAAAACTATTATTAATTATAAAAAGTTGCCACTTATAATAAGGGGTATAATAAAGAAAAAACATTACTCAAAAATTAAGAACTTTTAAGAGATTAAAAGATGTGATGCATACTTTATAAGTAATTAAGATAAGTCTTCTAACACATCAACATTATATTCAAACTAATACAATGGTATTAAATAATAAAAATACCCCAACGGGTTTCTGAGTGTAAAATTAACTGCAATGCACCTTTTTGAGACATTCAGGTTGCGTTTGGTATGCTGCCATGAATGACAATGGGTATGAGTTTGATAGTAGTGGTAGGTCCCTCACCTATGAAAGATCCATTCCACCCTCTCTTGATGTATATGGAGTATGAAATATATCACTTTCATAGTCATAGTGGTGGCCCCCTCATCCTAAACAAACACATTGAATCACTTTCATAGTCATAGTTTGATTCCCATAGGGGATACCAAACACACCCTCATTAACCCATTTAACAAACCCGTATACGTGAGTAACTTGAATAAACAAAATGAAAGTTTGTTACTTCAAGACAACTTTTTTGAAAAGTTCATTGACATCTTTGTCTATTAACCTCACTTGTGTATCACTGTGTGTGTATGTTACAATCATTTTAACTCTAAAGACAAAGCATACACAACAGAGTTAAATGCACATCCACGATCAAGTTGAATATGTTAGGGCGTGTTTGTTTCATTAAGATGTTTTAGGTCTGAATCTGACTACCACATCTTATCAGTAAGATGTGGCTAGAAAGTCTAAATCTGAACGAAATAATGTTGTTTGTTTTTTTATAATTGTCCGAATGATTTTAAGTGTTCGTTTCTGCAATTTATTTAAGTAACTTATATAAATATGAAACAAGACTTTTTATCATAAATATAACATAATTAATAACTTTTTATCATAAATATAACATAATTAATAAAACATCAAATATATTATATATATATTTTTGAACAAACATCAAATATATTATATTAACACGAGTCTTCAATCTCTTATCCAGTAAGAGGCAGTAAGACAAGTCTCCCACCTCTTACTGAGTAAGATCTTATATGTCTAACTGGGTCTGACTCAAAAGAAAAAAACAAACAAGCAAAACGTCTGACTACGTCTTACTGGTAAAAGTAAGAGAGCTAGCAAGATTTTTTTTTTTAAAACTAACACACCCTTAGATAACAATCTGACATATATACTAGTTATTTCCATACTGAAAGTCATGTCGTCCTAAAATAATTCAATACTTGCTTACCACCTTACAGTTCAACAACTATGTCCGTTCTTAATTTCAAATAATTTTGACACCCCTTCTATCACGTCTCATCGGTATCCGCTAACATATTATGGAACTCTTAGTAGATATATTTGGTAAAGACACATATTATAGAACTCTTGGTAGATATATATGGGGCTTGTTCGATATCCATGACAACATATACTCTATCAAAAAATGTTAGATTATTAACGTAATAATGATCATCCTCATAACTTGTTAGTATCAAGCACATTTCAAAGAACTTAAAAGATGTTTTCCAAGAGAACTATTAGTATCAAAATACACACACCCTCTTACCGACATACTTCAAACAAAAAACAGCTGACTGAAGAGATCCTTTTAGGACCAATAAGCACAGTTATAATGGTTCTACAACTATATCTAAAATGATATTTCAACACCACATGACCTTATGGCAGGATTACAAAAGGCAGAGAACAAAAATATAATCAATTGGTCATACTTATTTTCACTGACTTTGGCAGCCACAAATGGCGTGTTGCTGAACACTTGACCAGCAGAAATCATGGTTCATCCTACTAGTGTTCATATGACTACAATGGACAGAAACAAAAACTTTGGAACTCACCTTCTGTATGCTGATCAAATTCAGACTTAAAGAACCTCCTTTAGGATGACAGTAAAGAATAAATGACTATAACTTATCTTCAGCAATCTTGAAGAATGTATACGAAAGAATTATATTGTCGATACCATCCATCCTAGGATCCGTTTCAAACTCCGGGTCAATGTAAAAGAACACCTGCCAGTAGGTTAAAATGTTCACCATTAAATAATAAATATGATCAGTTCTACACACTAATCAATTTTGGTCCCTTTGTCCCACAAAACGATTCAGAACTGAATGCCAATAGGAGCTATAAACAATTAACTTTTGGTATGTAAACTACCAAAAAATTGTCATCAGAAATTTATTACTTTATTGCTTTTGATCAGCTTGATTTGAAAGGAACTTTACACACATATAGTCAAATAGTGTAAATTCAATTAATACATGGAATATTAGTTTTTTAACAGAAGAATAAAGGTGGCTACACTTACAGGCATATCAATCTGCTCGCCTGGAAGAAGACGCTGCTCCTCAAAGCAAAAGCACTGTATTTTGTTGAAATAAACTGCAGCCTGCACATCAACACAAACTTATTAACTAGAGCAAGTTTAAGAGTAAAAAAAAAAACTTTACATCACAAATTCTTCATGGGCAGGTCAAGCTGTACAATCTCATGCTCCACCATGGATAATGGCCCTATTCTTTGTATCTGCTATGTCAATAAATTCATATAATTGATCTAGTTTTGTTCATGTAAAAAAATCTAAATTCTTTGTTCCTACTAAAAGTTATATATGACAAGTCCTTTTATATCAAGTATTACATCAAAATGTGATTTGCTCTAATGCATCCTTTTGACATAGCCAAGAGAAGCGCAAACCAGTTATGCACAAACAGTATCTAGAAGATGACAGAATCTGACGTAATAAGGACCAAACCTAGATAATTCCTATTCCTAGCCCACAAAATTTAACTGCCACATACTCATACATGAGCATTGATTATACACTCTTGCAAGTTGCAACATAGTAGATCCCTCTTGAATTTCAGTGTTCTACATATTGGTTCCGAATTCAGATAAATAACTGTTTTTGAACGGCGACTTTCAAACTCAACGGGAGGTCTAGACTTACGTTGTCTTAACCGGGCCCGCGCTAGAGAGCTCCCACGAGGGAAAGCACCTAGTTCACCCGATGGGAGGAAAACCTTCAATATAAACCGCCCGAAGGCACGACACTTAATTGAAGTAAACCCTGCCCGCTCCAAGATTCGAACCCCCGCTGGGGAAGAATCCCTTCATTGAAGGACTTCATACCGCTGGGACAAGAGCCCATTGGAATTTCAGTGTTCTACATATTGGTTCCGAATTCAGATAAATAACTGTTTTGATAGAACTGTGGCTTTATTTGTAAACTTCAATTATGTTCATCCATGAGCATTGATTATTACCTAATATAATTGGGCAGATCATTCTTCTCAGCTTACTACACAAAAAACATGCTTTATTGCCAATGTTTAAACAACTTTCTCGGTTATATTGCGCTTCAGGAATTGCATTTGTTTTGACACATAACCTCCAAGGAAAGACGCTATTGTTCATAGAAATAGAAATGTACGGTTAGTAATCCAATATTTCCTTGTAACATAATCTTGCAATTTGTTTTATCTTCAGCTCCTTGCTAAAAGTTCTTACTAAAACATTGCCATTCAAAAAAATCAAATCCATTTTAGAATAACTGTTGGAATGTTTACTTTTATTTGAGATTAAAAAAATTTTGCCTTAAAGATACTGGGTTTTAAAAAGCGCGATGCGCGCCGATGCGATAAGGGTCAAAAAGCCGATGCGCGAGGCGCCGAGGCGAAAGCGCGCGCATCATGTACCCGAGGCGACAATTTTATAAAAAAAATACTTAAATTATATATTATATATAGAGCACAATAATAACACATTAATAACACATTCATAGTTTCATACCACCTTTTATATCAAAAGATATCATGCATTTTCATTGTTCACAATTCCATATCGCTAAAATACATAAACCAAAAAGTTAGATCAAAAGCCTAAACTAGAAGTCATTCGTCATCATCAACATCAATCCCAAGCTCCTCATTGACCCCATCATCTTTAGAAAGTCCAAGATCCTCTTCATAATCTTCATCTATTAGCCCTCGATGTGCTTTAGAACTAGAGGTGGAGGTATGAGCAACCCCTTTCCCCTTTGGAGTGCTTGATGAACCATGTGCGCTACCTCTAGATGTCGAAGCTCGAGTAGGATAAGCCGGCTCAGATGCCCCAGAAGCTATATCAACAGCAGCCCAAGTTAAATCATCATCAGCATATACAAAGTTAGTGGCAGGTTGTTCTTCACCATCCATATGCCCCATCAGCCATTCATTACTTTCATCAATATCTTTCAAAAGAATAGGATCGGTCGTGTCAATTGTTTTGTATCGACGATCCAAAGCACGATTATATTTGACATACACCATGTCATTTAATCGATCTTGTGCCAATCTGTTTCTTTTCTTGGTATGAATGTGTTGAAAAACACTCCAGTTTCTCTCACATCTAGTAACACTACACGTGAGGCTCAAAACACGAACAGCAAACTTTTGTAAGTTTGGAGCTGCCAGTCTGCTGGAGCTTTTGTACTCCTATGTCGTATTGCCATGGGATCTCCAAACATCCTTTCCGTAACTCCTTTTTACACACCTCATTTATCGTTTGTTGTCTTCCTCCTCCTTTTACACCTTGTGGTTTACTAGTTAAGTACATATTCAATGGACCCTTATGTCTTGGCTTTTTAGGAACACATTTGCTACCTCCCTGTCCCGAGCCACTTCCCCTCTTCATGGATGTGACAATACAATCATCATCCTCCTCTTCATCATATTCATCGACTTCACCCATCACACGACGCATACAACTATTATTTTTCAAAGATTGTTTGTTTTTCATGTACAATTCAACTTGTGCTTTAACATGATCAGGAACTCTAGGGCAGTCACTAACACCACGCATAACTCCAACCAAATGTCCCTTTAACCAAAATGCTCCTCCCTTAGTTACTTTACCATAGAAGTTACATGTAAAATAGTTTCTATTTTTAGGGTCTTGCACTGCAAATTGGTGAGCTATGTCCTTAGAATCAGTTGATGCACAAGAGGGGTTGGGGTTGGTTGAACCCGAAACATTTCCAGCATCCATTCTAAAATTAAGATTATAATTTTAGAATTGTAATTTCGATGATATTAATCAGAAATTACAAGAAGATTATAGATAAAGAAAGTTTAGAAAGAAGAAAATAAGAGTTTAGAAAGTAGAAATTAAAATTGTAGAAAGGAGAAATTGAATAACTCACCAATTGATGAAGATTGAGATGAAGAAGGTAGTAGCAGGTAAGAGGGAGGTGCTCAATTATTGGGGGGAATGAGAATTAGGTCGTATCTGTATATTTTTATTAGTTATATGTGAACTTGGACCCATATCTAAAAGTACAGCCCATTAGAGAAGCAGGCCCACTACTTTTTAATAAGTCCAATTTTATTATATATGGAAGCAAAGTACATGATGCGAACAAATGCGCTGATGCGTGCATCAGCTGATGCGTGACTGATGCGCGCGCATCACCTCGCATCCCATAAACACAACGCATCAAGGTGTCTGATGCAACAGACCCGCGCATTGCATCACATCACATCACGCATCACGCATGCCTTATGCGCGCTTTTTTAAACACAAAAAGAGGGTGATCTCAAGAAATTGACTAAGTAGTATCGAAATCAAGGCAAATTTTGAGGTACCAACAAGTTAATTTCTGAGAACTATTACGTGAATTTCAGATAGTAATCACAAGAGATAGTCTACGTCTACCCTTCTCAGCTCCATCAAATAGGTGTTGTGATGTACTTACAGTGCACATTGTTCAGCACATCTTTATGCCTACTCAGATGAACGTATAGACCAAGACGTAAGCACGTGGAAAGGAGCTTCAGCTTAACTATTTACTTGTTCTACAAAAACCATTCTTAAAATTCTTAGGAAGAATGGAAACTGTTAACAGGTGCCAGAACAGCGATTCCAAGCAATTATATCAACAGCAACTCAGACATGTCCCTTTAAATTAGCTCATTAGTTATCAACGATATTCTAGAGCGAAAACTGTTAATAACCATTAATTTGCTATTCTAAATTACTTTGTTTGAGCTTAGTGCTCTCAGTATAAGTCTTTTGCAATAGCACCCCTTAAATTGCCCACCCCCTTCAAAAAAGGCCCGAAATTTGAGCTTTTATAAAATCCCCTCATATAAGCTCATAAGCCCAAGCTTATATAAGCTTACACAAACACTTGTGTGGGCTTCTTATGGCTATACATGCTAATAAGCTCATAAGCGGCCTAAAAAATCTTAAACAAACACCCGCTAGAGTTTATTAACACGAAGCACGAAATCACTCTAAAGCTAATATTCCAATCGTTTCTCAATGTCCCTACTGGAAAAATTATCGTTTATAGCTCACTAACCGATCATCTTGATGTGACGTAATGCTGAAATATTCTTAACAAATATTTTTTACTCCTATCAACTACAAAGCAACTACAATGCGAATAAAGAAATAATTTTCCTCAGGTTTCGCTTGGTCAATATTGCCTCCCATGCACCAAAATACTAAGTATGAGCACTATGGTTTGTAGTTTTGTATGCTTCTAGTCATTATACACCATTTAAGTCTAGGCAAGCTTGATAACCCAAGAGTTATATGGTCGCAGATATAAGTGAAAACATGAATTATATCTAATAAGATGAGAAGTTTAATCAAACAATACTACGATAATATTAAACTCGTGAGTGTTACTTGCAGTTTTGCAAAAAGCAGCCTAGGCGGCCGCCAAGAGACGCTAGGTGGCCAGCCGCCTCGATTTTACAAAATTGGTCAAAAAGGCGGTCGACGCCAGTCAACACGACTGTCAAGAGTGGTCAATGCCGGTCAGCGGCGGTCAACACCATATTTTTACTTTAAATTAGGGTTTTTTTTCAAGTGGTCAGGATCTTGTTTTTAAATAGCGTGAAAGAATAAATTTTGAGATGTAATTGTTGTAAAAAAAACTCAAATTTAACTAAATGAAAGCCTTAATTTACATTTAAAGCTCAATATCCAATTTTTTTGAGACACACCTAGTTATTTATGATTAGATTTATCGATATATATTTAAATTTATCAATTTACATATATTGCAAAAGCCGTCCATGTGGTTTGTCGAAATTGCAGAAATCGTCCCTGGTCTTCCATAAGTGCAGGCGGCGTCCCTGTCACGAAACCTTTTGATCATTCTGGTCCCTCGTTTTAACCGGCATTAAGTGGATTCCGTTAGTAGTTACACGTTAGCCCTTTTTGGCCAACGATCGTTGCAACGTTCATCCTTTAAACTAACGACCGTTAATAATTTAAAATTTTTTGGTTTATTTTAAGTTTTTTTATTTTTATATACATTTTTTATAAAAAAATATACGTTTTCATATATGTTTTATACGCTTTTATATACGTTTTTATATACACGTTTTAATACGTTTTTATATACTTTTTATATATTATATACGTATTTATAAAAACATATACATTTTTATATACGTTTTTATACGTTTTTATATACGTTTTTTTTAACATATACATTTCAAATATGTTTTTATACGCTTTTATATACGTTTTTATATACACGTTTTTATACATTTTTATATACGTTTTTTTATACTTTTTATATATTATATACGTATATGTTTTTATACATTTTTTATAAAAACATATACGTTTTTATATACGTATATAATAACGTATATGTTTTTATAAATACGTATATAATAAATATATAAAAATGTGTATAAAAACGTATATAATAACGTATAAAAAGTATATAAAAATGTGTATAAAAATGTGCAAAAACGTACATAAAAACGTATAAAAAGTATATAAAAATGTATATAATAACATATATTTTTTTATAAATACGTATATAATATATAAAAAGTATAAAAAAACGTATATAAAAACGTATATAAAAGCGTATGCAAAAACGTGCATAAAAACGTATAAAAAGTATATAAAAATGTGTTAAAAACATGTACATATACATATATATATATATATATATATATAATAACATATATGTTTTTATAAATACGTATATAATATATAAAAAGTATAAAAAAACGTATATGAAAACGTATATTTTTTTATAAAAAATGTATATTAAAATCGAAAAACTTAAAATAAACCAAAAAAATTTAAATTATTAACGGTCGTTAGTTTAAAGGATGAGCGTTGCAACAGTCGTTGGCCAAAAAGGGCTAACGTGTTACTGCTAACGAAATCCACTTACCGCCGGTTAAAACCAGGGACCAAAATGATCAAAAGGTTTCGTGACAGGGACGCCACCTGCACTTATGGAAGACCAGGGACGATTTCTGCAATTTTGACAAACCACAGGGACGGTTTTTGCAATTTACTCATTTTAAAATTTAAATATAGAAAAGTCCAATCGGCCTAGCCCGCCCCCCCCCCCCCCCCCCCAAGCCCAGGCGCCGCCTCAACCAATTACCAACTAGGCGATGGTCGACCACCCGACTAGCGCCTAGCACTTTTTGCAACCTTGGTTACATGGGGTGAGGAATTTACCAACAGTAAATGAGGCTATCAATTGTAGTCCCTGACCTTAGCATTTTACATGGCAGGAAAAACCAAACAGGATAGTAAATTCCCATGCTCGCAGTGACTTCACTACTTAAAATGTTTAGAGTAAACTATATATCGGTAAGAAAGAAACATGTCAAATAAAGATAATCATTCTTATTTCAGTAACTTGGCAGCTTCAAAGAGTAGAGCAAATAGCAATAGGTGTTGGTGGATCAACACTCAACCAACCCAAGCACTATTAACCTGTTCTAAACAATTAGGATACACTTTGACCTGAGCTCATTTATATTTGACCCATTACCCAACCCACCCATTTTTCGGTTATGTTTTAAAACCTCTAATTCTTTGTTTTAGGCCTTATTCAGCAAACTCAACTATTATGGTCTGCATTACATTGTCCGGTAGTTATGGTCCCGACTTATTGATCTGGTTATGGGTCTTAGTAGGGTGAAATCAGATGAGAGTTTTGAGTGTTTGTTTGATGTTCTGCCTTTCTTGTTTGATTTGCTCATGAATTTTGAGAGCTCATTAGAGAGAACTCTCCGATCTCTTAAACAGACACACAGATTTTCTGGAAAGACAACTTGCCTTCCGTCTTCTGATTATTTCATATATAAAGATAACTAGAAGATACAACTGCTTATCAGTTACAACTCCTATTTAGACATAACTGCCTATGACACATAACTGCTAAAAACTACAGGAACATATAATTATTGCATAAACTAACATAACTACTAAGCTGGTAAGTCGATTATTGCTTCTAGTCTTCTGCTTGAACCTTTAGGGATATAACACCAGTCTATAAGTTGCAAACCTCCCTTAAGTTAGCCAAGATCTGGTCTTTCTTAAAATGCTTAAATGCTTGGGTTATGAATCTCTTCAAAATTTAATCACAAGATGTGAGAACCATGATTTTGCCTTACAACTGTCTTCTGGGGTATAAAAAGGCTATCAAAGCCTTCTAGTGGATTACCAAACTAAACAAAGCTCAGGTGACTTTAGCTGACATACTTAAGTTATGCAAAAGATTACCAGTGATGACTTCTCCATATTTTTGTGCCAAAAACTGAGATAATTACTTGACACCAATCTAAAACTCATTTCAAAGAAATTCTTCCAAACTATGCTACAACGAACAAATGTTATAAGTGCACCAAAAGCTACGAAAAGTTCTATCATATTTCACTATGATTTTCATTCTGCACTGAGTTGTTATTAAACCCATACAAAATATGGCATTTCAGATAGAACTTTTTAACCCAATGACAAAATTAATGTCAGTGAACAAGATTATCAACTTCAAGCACCTAGTCCTGTTCTAAAATGTGACAAATGTCTACATAGGATACCTTCATGGAGTTTTTTTCACCGTTATAGGTTCTAGAGTTGCAAAGGCAAAGTCAAAACTTAATGTACTTCTGATGATTAAACATGTCTTACTTATATGTGCTGAAAGAACAAAAAGACAGCTTTCAATATAAAATTCAAGTGGAAGCAACTTATGACAAATGCACACAGTAACCCTGATCCTCTATTGTGACTCCAGAACTAAGGAAACTTAAGCCATCAGTATGTAAAACATGAAAAATTGTTACCTTCATGGGAGTAACATTATACGTAGACATGCCGGTTATAGGAGTTGAACTACAATTTTCAGCAGTATAAAAAGCAAGAGCGCTCTCTCCTGGCTTTACTCTCACCTACATAAACAAGCTAAAAGAATCAAAACGACATCATTTTAAGCATACAGGAGATTCACAACAACTTACAGTCCTAATGATCCCTATGTTTGAAAAACAAACACTTGCCCACAACACACCAACTCGCGAAAAGTAATGATAAAGCAAGTGATCTTAATACCTCTCTTTGAGTAGGGATGAACTTCCAATTCATTCCATCTGACACGTCAGCGTTAAACTGCACCACAATCTCTCTGAAAAAACAAATCGCACATCTCAGAAACGTGTACAAGAGCAGGCTAATGAAGATAAATAAATTATATTTTCATCTTTATTCAAGTTTCATAAAAATTGGTGATATTTTACTTGTTTTGTTTTCCTTGTTCTCATAAATAACCTTAAAAACCAGAAGATCAAGAACAAAATGTTCCATATTTCAATATAATCGTCAGTAAATTGAGTCATTCATCAAGCATAATCGTATATGAGAAAACAATTGAGTATTCTAAATTCTTAACTGTAGCAAAAGTAGTTTCTTTTACAACCATTTAACGTGAGATGCAAACTCTTAGTTACTCTTCACAAAGTTGCATAAATTATTCTACAAGCCACACTAGCTCATTCCATTGGATTTTAAAACACACCTTTTGGTGACTGTTCCGTCTTGAGTATGTCGCAATATCTTTTCTTCTACGGTCTGCGGAGGGAATAGATAATAAAACAATCTAATGTCACATTAAAGGAAAAAATAAAATAAAAATAAAAATAAAAAACACTCTAAGTTACTATGCTAACTGTGAAAATGATGATACAAAATACTTTAAACCAAAAAAATTTCAGATAAAACCTTGTGCATACCTCACGTCTTTGAACAGTACCCCCATACCCAGTAGCTTGGCAAAACCTCCTATAAAGTGGAACGGCAGCATACGTACATCCCACCATTACAAACACCAAACCAGTTAAGTAATAAAGCATCTTCCTTGATTTCTCTTCTCTAATAACATTTGTAGTATACAAACGATGGGAACCCAACACATTATAAGGTGTCCCAGAGTACCCGGTACCCAATTGAGAAAATCTACTATAATGCTTCCTGCTAAGTTGAGATCCGGAAGTGAAGTTCCGAAATTCAAAATAGCATTGCGTATGTCCAAAACTGTTAGCTCCCACAAAACTATATCTTCTTTGCCCGACTTCAGGTAGACACCTGGATAATAACAACAGCTAATGTCAACCTAATTAGAATTTTAAACCTCAACAAACTAGGACAATAACAAATATAAAAAATTTATACCATACACCCTAATAATAAAGCATGGTCATTTTATTAGAAAAAACTCGTGGATAAGAAGATAATTTCAAATTTATCAAAAGAATCAATTTTGTATTATAACATCTTCTTCCTGTTAAATATTATAACTTCGACCCAAGATATGCCGAAAATCAAGTTTAGAACCAAAGTAATAACACACACATTCAAACACTCTCTAAGATCCAGAGCATTTAAGTTCCGTAGCCTATTGGAAGCACGGCTCTTACACCAATAATAACATAGTTGGAACAAAAAATACCATACATGCCAATAGTAAGTCAATGTGGTTACAATACAAATTCTGTAAAACCATTGGGGCATTGCTCCAAATTCCAGGTATCCCTCCCCACTGCAAACCCCCAGTTGACCGGTCAATGAGGACTTTTGGAGAAGGCCAAAATGACTTTTACCACCCTAAATTTGGTCAGCCGGACCTCCTACTACCTCATAGTATTAATCAATGTTGCAAAAATCGTGAATCGGTAGCGTGGCGGTCGACCACCCTGCAGCGATTAATCGGCCAAGGCGGGATTAATCGGTGATTAATCGGATTGGCATTTTTTGCATGTTTTGGGTATTTCTGGAGACCAAACTAAATATCGTAACTGATTCCAAGCCTACTATGTTTCCAAACCTCAATAAAAGGATCTAATTCTGATTATGAGGCTCATTGTGTGTTATAAGTGAAATAAACGATCCCCAAATTAAGTAGAATGCCTAAATTTTTATTTTTTTTAAAGCTGACCGATACGGCCGATACGGCCGATTTCTGGCCGATACGGCCGATTTTTGGCCGATTTTTTGCCCAGACCGATTTTTTGACCGATATTCAAAATTCTACAAGGTCGAAGGCCGATAAGCGATATATCGGCGATTAATCGGCCGATACAGCCGATTTTTGCAACATTGGTATTAATGGTATCCTATACTACCCTATATTTGGTTATTTGGTTAATATAGTACCCTAACTCTAACTTACTTAGTCACATGACTTTCACATGCCATATCACCGTTAGTTTTTAACGAAAGAAATTAGATGTAAGGTTTAACAAGTGACTTTCTTTTTCTTATGTTTTTGACACCTTTTAGTGTTCGAAAGTTATTACCCACTTCTTCAATATCGAATCTTGGGCCAGACTTGTGATATTTAAAAGCATGTTGCATAACTTTTTATCATCATTATAAGTACTAAAATTGCATCATAAAATTTTATTTTGGCCAAATTGAATTTGCCTCATAAAGATTCAAAGTAGCACAAAAATATTATCAGGGGCTGCAAATATAAAAATGAGACACTTTTCGAGAAAAAATTATACTTCGTCACCTAAACTCAAGTATAGCTCGTGCCAACCAATTAAGTAGGTTCGCCCATGAATCTAACTTCCCAAATTCACAAAAAAAATCTTTGCATCCTCAAATTTATAATGTTGTAATAATAAGTAATTGTTATTATGATGTAGTTACAATCACCACAAAACAACAAACCGAATATAGCAATACTTTTACACTATCTTATATGAAATGTATTAGTCTTATTGAAAATCAACTACAAAAATATTTTTTATTACAAATTTCAAGGTTTTCAAACAGAATAAGCTGCTTGCTAATTAACCTCATATCCAATTTACTTCGTTAAAAACTAACGGTGATGGCATGTGACGGTCATGTGACTCACTTAATTAGTGCTAGGGTACTATACGGACCTACTAGCAAAATATAGGGTACTAAAAGGTACCATTAACACTTTGGGGTGGTAAAAGATCCACTTGGTCAAATTGAGGGTAGACGTCACTTTCCTTTCAGGTGCTCATTTCCTGGGGCTAGGTCCTTAGGAAAGGGTCAGTCAACACCCAAAAGGGCTGCACCGGTCAGGGTTTCCATCCAGATTTAAACCCTTGGCGATACAAATTCTATAAAATGGGATTCCATAATCTCGAGTGGGCAATCATAAAGACATTAGTCTGAGACTATGCTCGCAACTCGACTATTTTCTTATTATCAGGTTTTATAAATACGCGAGTTGATAGTTACGATCAGAATCCCAAACCAAAAAACATATAAATTTACGTTTAAGTAATTAAAAAGTTTTGTTATAATGTCATTCTTCCTACTCCTCCACATATTATAACTTTCGCCTAATCTATGCACAAGACCATGTTTAAATTTGAAGCCCTTAATAATGAGTTTCAAAAACAAGTTAAGTTAACTAAATTCACCAAAAGCAGCTAAAACACTATTACTATTTCCAATTTAATATAAAAATATACATACACAAGTATATATTTAAAACAATACAGTAGTACTTATTGAAACAATATAGAAACAAAGTAAAGAAACATAAAATATACCTTGAATTGAAATATAGGGTTTTGTATAGCTGTGATGATCTTGAATAGAGTCTAGCAAATGACATGCTAAATTATGAAATGATTGATTGATTATATGAGCATTTGTTTGCAGGATCTGAATTAAGTAATTAATGAAACAAAAATTATTCAGATTTTATTTCAAAATCAAATTGTAGAAGAGTAAAATGGTTTGAAGAAGATGAAATGTAAAAAAAAGACGAATATGGCCTTCTAGGGGTGTTGGGTTTGTAGGTTGGCTACGTTTACGTGCCCAAAACCATATGTTCTTTTGTTTCTGGGTTGGGCCGATCATAATTGGATGCTCGGTTGTGTTTTACTTTTGAGAAAAAAGTTTATTTGCCTACCTTTATTTTACTACATATTTAGGTTTCATTTACTTTGATCTAATAGTAGGGATCAATCTAAAATTTAATTTGTCCAACCTTTTTATTTATATTTCTTGTTTTTCTTATTTTTTTGTCTTTTTATCTATATCTATATCTATATATTCTAATATACAGCAGTTGAAAAAGACGTTAAATGCCCTTTGAAAAAGTGAATGCTGAATTTTTAGAATGTCTAAATTGGTCATTTTACAAATATATTTTAATCATTAACATTATTTTCTGATTTCAATAAATACATTTGAATGTGTGCACATTTTTCGGAAGGAAACCAATACGTAAAAGTCAAAGCTTACATTGTAAGCCACAATATTTTCGGTTCAAACAACAAAAGCTTCCCCTGTTAACTCATTTACCCAAATCATTTCATTTATAAACCCTAAGCCAATCTCCTCAGCCATCATCATTCACGAACTAACTCGCAATCATCAATATCTTATTAAATATTAACCAACAAATATTTTATTTGAAATGGATTCCATGTAAAGTAACCAACAGTTTGCACTCAATATATTAAGGTTTGTTTTTGAGCTCAAATGATTAATATGTGCAGGTTTTCGTGTTTGGATTCGATAGAGGAAGAAAAAATTGGTTTGACATCTTTTCATTCTTCAGTTTAATTTTTAGTACGTAGATGATATGGGTTGATGAAACTGATTATTTGTATGTTATATTTATCTTAAATTTAGCCATATCTAAACTTCTGATATTTATATTTATCTTAAATTTAGCCATATCTATATTGATAGGAGAGCATATTTTGATTATACTTCTGGGTAATGATTCTATTAATCCTATATATGTTTAATATGCCTAATTCAATGTGTGATAGTGTTATGATTGAAGTGTATATTGTTACAACTGTACATGTTTCTTGTGTAGGGTATTATGATGATTAAAGTGTACATTATGATGATTAAGAGGCCAATCCCCTTCTTGATGCATACCTTATAAGAGATGAAGCTGAATAAAATGCTACGGCATCTACATAAGGTTAGACACCGACAATAATTTATTGCAGACTTACTACCAGGTGTGTTTGGGACTGCTTATTTTCTGCTTATTCTTATAATTTAAGTATATATAAGTTATAAGCTCCTTAGAAATAAGTGCTTCTGGAAATAGTTTTTGGATTTGCTTATATTGTTAAAGCTGCGATATAGGCAGATTAAATAATAATTTGTAAAAAAAAACCTACTAAACTATTTATAAAGGTTTAAGAATAAAAATGATGGTAAAAACGGAAATTCAATATCAAATTAAATAGACTTTGAAATAAGCAGCTCATGCTTATCAGAATCTGAAAAATAAGCAGATAAGCAGAATCCATTTGGATAACACAAAATTGCTTTAGACATGCAATCAAAAATGGTTATCAATGATTTATTCCCATTTCGATGTGATAACAGGATTAGGGCCACATATATCTAAATAGGAATCCTCATTCTATACTGAACACACAAACTAATTAAGAACGTAAAAATAAGCAGACTCAAATTTGTAGCAAAACGTAGATCTTGATTGTCTGATTTGCTGCATAAAATCTAATGATCTAATATATTTGTCACTTCGTTGAGCAGAAGAGCAAGCCTGAGATTATGGTCGAGTGCTTGACATTTTATTTTCGAGGGGATTTAGAAGCCGCGTCGATGGTAGCCAACTCAATATTAGACGTTTCTGCTCATAATATTGCAACAGTTTAACACTTAAGTAGTTAAATTTCTTGATTTTTTGTTGATTTTATTGATATTGGATGACAGCTTCACTGCATTATATGAGAATGTGATTAACCGAATATCGATTCTTATTTAAATGCTAAGATAGAAAGTTTGTTGTTGGTGCGGATATGACCAGAGTTTATCAGTCTTAAAGCATGCGAAACATAGTAAGGAGGGAATGATCACCAAGACTTTTATAATGTTGGGGCTTGGAGAAACTGTTGATGAGTTAAAGGAAGCCATGGATGATTTACGTGCCATAGATGTTGACATCTTAACTCTCAAACAATATTTACAGGTAACTATTTTCCCTGTTTCTTTAACTACATTTAGGGTGTTATTTGTGTAAGAAACTCGGCAAGTAAGTCATAGAGTATGGTTTTTCGATGTTATGGGTTTAGAGACAAGAATTGTTTTCTGTGAATTAACAAATAAACATCAGTTTTGGGAATAATACCCAAACCCACTGAATAAACCAAACAGTGGTTTTCAAATAATTGTACCAATTCCCATTTCAGCTTACTAGCGCTAATCTTTATATACATCTTTGCAGCCAACACCAATGAATCTTACTGTAAAGGAGTACGTGATGGCTGGAAAATTTATGCATACCAATCTCATTTAGTGTGTCATTATCATCGGTAAATAACTCTACCAACATTCATTCCAAACACTCCAGCAACTACAACAAATGCACTCACCACATAACATCCATCTGCATTATGTTAATATAGTCTTCTGTGTCATCCACATTTTCCCTCAGCTGCATACTAACATTGATCTGAACATATTAAAAATATCAAATAAATAGAATCATGTGTACTGTGGATAGGTTATTCAGAGTACCATCAATCTGAACAAAGTAAGCCTCTATGAAATTATTTGTGGAGCATGTTATTGATCAAAGATGAAAAGAAAATTGCTTTTTTGCTAGCTCTTATAATCTTTAAACTGTTAATTAGGCACACATTTTAATTAGAGTTATGAATAATGCAGATTTCTGGATGCATGACTCACTATGCTGCAGGTGCCATTCACGCACAGAGTGGTAATTATGTGGAAATATCATTTTGTTCTCTATATAACAATGTCTTTGCTTCTTTCTTTTATTGGTAGACTAAACTAGAAAGTGTTTGCAGGTCTCCTAATGTTTATTTTGAAGCTGATATCGCTGTTAATCTAGAGGCTGAATTGGCTAGAACCAAAAGGATTAAGTGTCCTGCTGTGGATTAAAAGGTGCAGCTCTTGGTTGCTATGAAACGAGTTGTCATATGAGCTTTCATTTCACTTGTGCAAAGCTAACACCACAATGCAGATGGGATGAGGTGCGAATCAATATGTCATATTATATATGAATAATATATGTAATGAAGATTGTTAAATTTTTTTTGGTAAACAGGATAACTTTGTCATGTTATGCCCACTTCACGCCACTAGGAAGCTGCCAAAATGAAACATGCAGCTCTCAAGTGAGAAAAATAAATATGTTCAAAAAAGGTATGACATTATATGGTTTGACAATCCCTTTGCATTTGGAGATTTGCTGATCTTGACACTTGGATTTACAGCAAGCAAGCTTCCATTAAACAAACTCAAGTTCCTGCTGTTGATACCATTAGCGCAATCTCTCGATGGGACTCACATGGGTTATTCACAAAAGTTGTTTTATGTTGCCCAGCTCTCACAAGCACCGAGAAGGTAAGATAACCATTTTGTGTATTTAGTTTGATGCGACCATCCAGTTTTTACTCACTTGCTAAATGTATACAGGAAACTATTGCAAAGTTCGAGAAGTTGTCTGGTGTCACAACATTGAAGACAATGGGATTCCATGGTCACCCATGTCATTGCATCGGTAGATAAGAAATGGGGCATGTAAAAGAACCCTAAAATATTTGATGGGTGTTATAGAGGGGAAGTGGATACTCAATATCGAATTTTTTGACAACAAATAACAAGGGTAGATAGAATGAGATAAAAAAAGCCTGCATTTTGTATTTACCGATTAACATGTGTTTTAAAGTTTTATAACTTTTTTTAAATGGAATTACTTTCTATGTAGGTGAAGCGGATCACGAGCCTCAAATATCTCACCGAGAGAAAAATCCACTTAACAAGAAACATCATCTAAGCACATTCTTATTGTAAGTTTTTTCGAGTGGGGAGACACTTTGCATTTTAGCCATCATTGTGTTCGACAAGGAGATATGGTGTTTACCAATGTTTGCAAGTAACAAAACTCATGTGGAATGCAACTTCTTTTTGTACAGCTATTGCTCAAGCCGGTTACGAAGGAGAGGTGAATACTTAAGACACTATTTTATAGTAATTATATACACTTTTTGTTAAACTATTCAAGAAATTATAATAGTGTCTATATGTTTCTAATGAAACATTTTTGTAGGTTGTCGCAAGATGGATGTTGCTACATCTAAATTATAAGCAAAGACAAGAAATATGATGGGAACTTCAAAGAAGAGGTCACTTTTGAGTAAACTTCTCTTATATCTTTAATTTTTTAATTATCTATTTAAGAAATTTGGGATTGCCACTAATGTGTTTTAGTTTATCAAAAAGGTTATATTATGAATCTATCTATATATATTCTAATATACAGCAGTTGAAAAAGACAATGAATGCCCCTATTAAAAAGTGATACTGAAATTCTAAGATGTCTACATATGTAATTTTACAATACAATTTAAATTGTCAAAACTTGCCTCATAAAATTCGGCCAGAATAATAGTGAAGAAGTAATATTTTCGGAAAATGTCAAAACTTCTTAAGTAAGCCTCATAAAATTCATTGAAAATGTCAAAGCTTTGAAAGGAAGAACCAATATTTTCGGACCATATTCATTAAACAATTCATCATTCCCACCACCTATCTTCATCCGCAAATCAACTATTGGTAAAATCTTGAAATTAGGGTTTTGATGACACAATTGAATCTACATCTTTAGCCAGGTTTGTTTGCTTTTGAATTTGATTTTCAATTACTTGAAATTTAATTATCTCCATTCTATAACAACAAATTGGTTATTTTTTTGATTGGGGGCTTTACATGATTATTTGGTATTTAATCTTGATGTAGAATTAATTTTAACGTTTTTATGATTATCCATGAATTTACATAATAACCAGTAGTTTGCTATGATTATTTTTAAATGGTATGCAAGTTTTTCTCCTTTAGTAATTAAAATTAATGTGTATCATGTGTTTGATAAAAAGCTACTGATAAATTTTGTAGCATAGGCTAACGGTGTTGATTCCAGATCTTCGTACACTAAAATTAATGTATACCTGCTTCATTGGCACAAATGGAGTACCAGTTACCAAGATCGAGCGTATTTTACGCACTCAAGTAAGGAACCCCCATTGCAATATTGATATCTAAAATTTATTTTTTCTATTGTGACGTAATTTTTGAATTATGAATGTTATGAGATGAGTTTGTATAATTAATGCCAGTTGTGTGTCAAAATATATGATTGTCATACCAGCTTATTTGACTCACAGATACCTACACATAATTAAAATTAAGTATGATGATTAGAGATGTAGGTGATATTCCTATATAGGTGTATTAGATCCGTGAATTATTAGTCATACAACTTCGTATTCGATAGCCCTTTTTATGATAGCTATCATATAGGGTCTTTCTTGGACCACGAATTAGTTGACAGAAAACGGATTTCAACTATAACCAACCGTACTAATGTTTTATATTATAGCCAACAACATGTTGTAGAGTTGCAATTATTATCGGAAAATAAATAAGCTGACTAGCGAAAATTATAAAGAAAATAAAGTTCATTATTAACCAGCTGGTGTTAAGAATTGTCGGTAGTTATCTTTGAAATGCCACACACTGGTTGCCGTTTTACATTAATCTTAGTACTTAATCACATTTAAAGCACATCTACTTTTAACCTGTTGAAGTCTGCAAATATGGAGTGAAATTCACTCTTTCTGAAGAGGATCCAGTTTACAGCAATATGAATATCAACATTAGAATACAAACTTATTTGCCATTTCACCCAGTTATCTCTTTATAATAATCCGATGAACGCTTAAAATTAATAACTGAAATCTTCTGGTGCAATCATGTTTGGAGTCTTGATTTGTTGTGGTACAGTTTTGCATTTTATTATTTGCTCATCAACTATCATACCAACTTGACACAGGGGACTCAACTGTATGATCCGAAGGTTGGTGGATGGTGAGATCTGGGTATGCTTGATGTTATGCAGGTACCATTGATGTCTTAACTGATCTATGTCCACTGTTATCTCGAGTTGGACTATTATGCTGTTCACCCGTCTATTATGTTGTGCTGTAGATTTTTGGACGTGCTGGAAGACCGCAGTTTGATAAAAGTGGTGAAGGCATTATAATTACATCTCATGATAAGTTAGAATATTATTTGCGCCTTTTGACAAGTCAATTCCCATAGAAAGTCAGGTAATTGTTTATCAAGTCAGAAAAAATTATCTAACCAAAATTGATAAGTTCTTCTTGATCCAGATAAATACCTCAGGCTGTAACAAGCTTTTCAGCTGGGGCTGTAAATGTTTTGTCTAATAATATATTTTATTTTGTTTCCAGTTTGTTAGCTCCTTGAAAGATAACTTGAATGCCGAAGTGACACTGGGAACTATGACGAATGTGAAGGAAGCTTGTGCATGGCTTGGATATACATACCTTTTCATAAGGATGAAGATGAATCCTTTGGTATATGGTTTTGGATAGGATGAGGTATAGTCAACTTGATGGCGCATATATATTGTTTCATATTGTTCATGATCATTATTCTCTTTATATTTGTCTCACTATATGCTGATATCTCCAATATTCCAGTATCCCCAAACTAACACTTTTTAGTACCATTGCTATATGTCATGCTAAATTTGGCATAATATGTTTACTCCTTCAAACAAGTCTGTGCTGTGTGATAAAAAACCATTGTTATATTGTCTCTATCATTGCTTCACTTTTGAAAAAAGAAAACAAAAATCATTCAAGGATAATATGCAACAAATTAATGTGACTCTTTAAACCCAAATATTATTTGTAAGATCATCTTACTGCTTTCTTCATAACCACAACTCGCTGAAACTTGCCGAGGGAATTTCTCCAAGATGAGTTAAACTCTACGAGTCTATGGTAGATTTTCTATAAAATCTTAAATATGGGTGGCAATAATTTTATTGATGTTTGATGTAAATTTCGCTAATTAATAAATATAAATAGAGTAGTTCCACGACAACTTACTATTTTCGTATGGGTACAAACATTCTGCATGTCGCATAATCATACTGGTTGAGCAAAACACTTGATGCCACCTTTGGAGGTAAATTGAGATAAATTGATAAGTATTGATGACTGATTTAAGTACTCTCTTAATATTATGATTTTTTTTCCTCCAATATTCAGGACTGCATTTTTTATTTGGTCCTTCGCGCTCTTGATACTGGTATGTCTTAAATACCTTTATGCTAATTTGCCCGTTTTCTCCTCTTATTTGTTTTTTCATGATTTTCTAAAGTTATGCTTTATTCCTTTTGGCCAGAGGATGATACAAACATAGCTACTGATATCAAAGTACCCATTCTGCTCACCTTTCATCAGCATATCTACAATCGTGATTGGCACTTTGCATGTCAGTACTAGAGTTACTTTTTGTCTGCCTACAATTTTAATTTTTTATTTCACCCCATGCGATACATATGTTAATGTTGGTGTTTTTATTTCTGAAGGTGGTACAAAGGAATACAAGTTCTCATGGACCAGTTACACCATGTTTCTACTGCCTTTCTGGAACTTAAGAGAGGGTAACATGTTACAAATTAGTTATCGACCTTTGGATTGTCTATATAACACAGAATATCAAAAGTAACAGGTTGAACAACTAATGTTTGGTTTAATTTCAGTTTTTATTGCATGATATATAGGGGGTATATTATGACACCTGGAAACTGAATTATACCATTTGTTTGTGCTAACAAAGAATCAACATTTAATTAATTTGAATTGCCTTACAATAGTTCAATTATTCTGCAGTTATCAGGAGGCAATTGAGGATATAACCATGAGAATGGGTGTTGGGATGGCAAAATTTATATGTAAAGTGGTACTTGAGTATTTGTCAAGTGAAATCTTATTTTTCTTTATTGGTACTGATAAAATGTATGTTGTTAAGGTTGATATATATATAATATATTTGCAACCAATTGTATATGTCTCACAGTTGTCCTAACTCTCACCATTTTCTAACCTATCGCCACTCATTCAGGGTATAGTTACCTTCTTTGCACAATACACAGTACTTTTCCTAGCATAATTTAATCTAATATGATATTAAGCAACAAAATATTGCTTTTCTAGCATAATCTAATATGATATTATGTCGAAATTCCAGA
The DNA here is from genome assembly GCA_021014915.2 of Artemisia tridentata subsp. tridentata. Lineage (NCBI taxonomy): Eukaryota > Viridiplantae > Streptophyta > Magnoliopsida > Asterales > Asteraceae > Artemisia > Artemisia tridentata. Next base: position 61,746,463 of record CP139501.1, on the reverse strand, counting down.
AAGACAGCTGGCTATCCACAAATACAAGTGATTCAGAAATTGTAGACATCCAGATTACCTGGATAAGAGAACCAGATGTTCCAGCATTTTTTTAATGCTGATATTCTACTTTTGAGATCTTGATCATGTTTATTTTCCATTTACATTCTTCATGCATTCTATCAACAAACTTGAGGTCAACTAGCCTCACCTATACCAAAATTATATTGTTAATAATATTGAGGAGTATTTGATCATTTATTATTGACATCCTCGATACTTTCAAACTCGCACATAGATGAAAATAATACGTGCGAGTATGTAAATTCACATGTAGGGGTAAGCTTGATTTATTTCATATCTATTGTAACATGTCGATCTATTGTAACATGTAGAATGTATATATAATATATTTAATTCAAAGACATAATGAGTCTTAGAAATTGTGAAATCACTACTATAATGTTCTGTAAGGAATAAAGTTTTTGTAATCATTCTTAATAAACTTATTATTTCTTATAATTAAAGTATGGGATAATTACTAATTTAGACCAAACACCAAATAGTCTATACCATACCCCGGTTGCCCAAAAAATGTCCCCAGTTGCCCAAACAATGGCGATTGTTGCCCAAAAAATACACTTAATCCTTCAGTTGCCCAAAAAATTGCCGGTTGCCTTGGGCAACAAAATTATTTTCGGATTTCGGGATAGATAGGGAACCGCCCATTTGTGTTTGGTCTACTTTTAGAATTATCCCTTAAAGTATGTAGATGCATCCTCGAGCTACAATATACATCAATGATGCAAGATAAAAAAGAAAGAGTAAAAAATGAAGAAACTTGTACAATAGCCCAAAAAATATTTAATTTGAACATGGTAGTTAATATCGGTGTAGTCAGTAACTATGGTGGCTGTTTGAGGACGGTTCAGTGCTTCATGATTTAAAATAGATTGAAGCACCAAATGTACCATTTGAGAATGTAAGCTATACTATGACAACTCATTTACACTTTGTACTGAAGAGAAACTCATTTACACTTTGTACGAGCAACTGTGAGGATTCATCGGCAAATATTATAAAACATTGACCTTTTTTGTTTTCTTTGCCCGCTGAAATCTTACCTTGCTTGAAAATGACATAGTTAGAGTGTGAGATGGTTGTATTTTGTAATAGGATAATAGCTCTAACAAGTATGGTTAACACGACAAAGCCGATTTTAATTTAGAAAAAAATTTACTCTTCCGGCTCATACAAAACTATTGCATACAAACGCTCTCTTCTGTTAATGATGGAATTGACATGTCTTTAAGTATACGGGTTAACAGGGCTGGCTGGTGGAATTGATGGGCTTTTCCTTTTCAGTTATCAGTTAACATCTTGGACATGTTTCTATATGATTTGATAATACGGAAATGTGGTTCACGCTACTGCCATAAAAGGGGCATTATGTGAATGTTATATGAGTGATCATGGTGGGTTATTGTTTGGCTTGGAGTGTGCTAGATGAAAGCCAAGTTTGAGTTAGAATTTGCACGACATTAAGTATCCAAAAGAGGTCAGTCTAGAAGTTTTCCCTAAACATTAAAGTAAACACAACCACACAGGTTGCTTTTATTCATAAGTTTGCTTAAACAAGATGTTAAACTTGCTGGATCACCTACGTACATATAAGAAAATAGTTGGCACACCTAATTATTTCAACATGTCAAGTGAGATATCTTTTCAACATTATGCTAAATATGAGCAGCGGGTATCCATGGATTATACCCATATGTGGCAGTTTTGACTTGATTTAGTTTGTGTTTCATTTTCAAATTTGGTAAACTTTTTATTTATAAGCTCACTCTAGTTTTGAAAATGAAGTTCTACAACATTTTTATGTATGTGGTAAAAGTGCGGGTTAGGTAATGGGTCAAAATGGATTTTTTGAACATATTGAAACTCATGAAGCTGGTCTATTTCCTTAATTAGTTGTTAATCCGATCTATTTATTGTTAAATTTCACATCTGACCCGTTTGATGAAATGGATGGATCAGATGGCTCGGGGCTAAAGGGGTTGAGAAATAGATTTCAATTGGTGAAAGTGCCTGTCAATTTTATTTGTCCAGGCAACACTTTTGATCAAACTGTTGAACAATGCACTTCCTGTTAGCTAAACATGTATCAAAGTTATGTACAATCCACTATCAAGCCTTTCCTATACTAATTTTATTGGATATATTAGAGCATATTATACAAAACCCAAATTAACAAATGCTAATATTGGCAGGTTATGTCGAATAAACAAGTTTTGTATTGGGAAGGATTTAGAAGATCCAAGGCCGGCTACAAAAGAACTCATCAAAGAGGTATGTGAGGAAGAGTATTGATGACATATGTTGTATCCATGTAATATTCTAAGTATAGATTTGATATTTTAAACTTGAACATGTTTTTTTTTTCATGAGTCTTCTATGATCTGGTTGACATTATACTCTTGAAATACAACTGTACAATATATCATTAAAAGAATCTTGCATAAGTAGTAATGCTGCACTATAAAAAATGAAGTTATGCTTTTATAATGCAAAAATGGGAGGGTTACTCTTGGTTCCTTTTCAAGATTTAATAAAACATGTTTGTAACGCTATTTGTTTAGAAAAAAAATATGAGGGTTACTTGATCGATTAACAGGTAGTCTTTGGTATATTTTCAATCGATTTAATTGTTTACCTTATAATCCCGTGATAATGGGAGGTTACTTGATCGATTTATATGCCGTTTTTGTTGTATTTACGGTTGACTTAATTGTTTACCTTTTAAGCCCGTGATGTTCATGGGAGGGTTACTTGATCGATTAACAATCCGTCTTTACATAATACATTTTCTTTACATAATACATTTTTTATCGGTTTCACGGTTTTCTATTTAATCCCGTGAATTTCACGGTTCAATAAACTAGTTTATTTATGTATACTAGTTTTTTTTCTTTAACGGCAATTAACTATCTAACTATAAAAACATTTTCTTGTTTTATACGTTTTCGTCAGATTTCATACGCTTACATACGTTTTCGTCTGTTTTCATATGTTTTCGTCCGTTTTCATACATTTTCGTCCGTTTTCTTACGTTTTCATACGTTTTCGCCCATTTTCATACATTTTCGGCTATTTTCATCTGTTTTTGTATGTTTTCGTCCAATTTTGCACGTTTTGGTCCTTTTTCATACGTTTTCGGACATTTTTATAAGTTTTCTTCCATTTTCATACGTTTCTAGACGTTTTCTTACATTTTCGTCTGTAACAATTCATAATATTAAGGTCATTATTTAGTTATTTAAAACTCCACGTTTGCAATTACCGGGATCAAACTATACACTAAATCATATACTTTAAACCAAAAACTACCAAAAAAATGTAATAACTTACCACCTCAAGTGAGGTGGCCGGCTATGAAGATGTCCCATGTACACTTGTTATAACTTTTCTTCCTTTGTCTCCCACCATCTCAAAAACCATGCATACTTAAGCTCAAAACCATTGTCTCTCATTTTAGATCTCAAAACCACCTCAACTCTTCCCTTGTTGCCGAGCTCAAACACCCCCATAACACCATTCATAACTCAGAATTTTACCAAAAGATTATAAAGGAAATGAAAGCTTAGGTTCTCTAGTTGGTTTGTTGATCCCATTGGTGTCATTTGATTCTTGATTTCCTTGTTATTCCACTTTCATTTGTGTAAGAAACCACACCATGTTTTTTATTTCACTACTGATGTAGATTTCATTATATGTATTTTTCATGCTTCATATAATTGTTGTATTAATTTATGCATTGTACATAGCTTAAAATACTTAAAACTATGATTGAGACTAGATTTGCAAAGACCATTTGGACCAGGGACTGTTCTCGTAATTACTGCACTTAGTCAGTAGACTTTGAGGTTTAGGTAAAAATATAGGGTTGTAGATCTATCTCTTAGCTTCGATTTTCCGGGTGGAGGATCGCGTGGCGATACCCGATGATTTAAATAGAAAATAAACAGTAAAACTAGTCGGAAAACGCACACCAGATTTTAAACGTAAAAAGCTCATAGATATATTCATTTTGGAGACTCGGTTTAGTTTTATGAAATAAAGGTAACACCTTAACTTGAACGTAGCCAAAAACCTCTTGTAAAACGGAGTTACGGAACTCAACTTATCGCAAAAATGGGGGGACTGTTTAGAGTTGTCCTGGATCAGACTTGACATATAAGGATAAAATGATAATTTCACTTAGGCTATGCAATTTTAAGAGCAGTAAGACCCACAAATATGATTAACATACTTAAAAACCTTTCCAGGAAAATAAAGTTTGACATATAACTCCTTACGTTTTAGAAGAAACGGGATTTTTAATAACAAATGTCGACTTTTTATCAAAACCCGCACTTAACCCAAAAATTATATAACTTATCAAATTTACTTAAAAATAGTCAACTATATTTTATAATATCTATAAACATTATAAAATAATAATAATATTGATGTAACTATTTAATAAACATAAAATTTGGTAAACTATGATTTTATTAAACACTTGATAAATTATGTACTACCAAAAGGGTAGGACACACTTTCGGGAATAAACCCGATAAATTATTGTTAGTGCAAATATTAAAATATTTAATCAATACAGTCTCGTTTGCTTTAATTGATGACAAACATGTAACTTGATACATAACGTAAAATGTACAAGTTACTCGTAATCATATTTTGTCTCAACATACATTCAACATCTCAAGTCCTCGTATGCTACAACACAGGTTCGTACATGTTTGTTATGTGGCATTATGATCAAACCCCTTAACAAATCATTTAGAATGTTTAAAATACGTTTAGAGTCATTAAGTATTTTAAAAGGTTAACCATTCTATGTCGAACCTCATTTTACATTTTGCATATACAAGTATTTTTACTTGTACATCATGCTTCCTAAGTTGTATTCATGTCAGAATAGAATAAGTGTCACATTAGGTGTCAAAGTTCACTTTAGGTGTCAAACTAAGACAAATGTGTTTACATACTTCTAAAAATGATGTTAATTACATAATAACTTAAGTCCTATAATAGCATAAGTAGTTTAATCTTTTAGTAACACATAAACTAACATGATACAACTTGTTAAACATATATTAACTAGTTAAGTAATACATTTTACAAACAAACTTTTGTTTACATTTTAATCAAAATGAAAATGCATTTTTACATCATTCCATGGATCATCATATCTCTTTAGGATCTTTGGAAGATTTGGTAAATATCTTGGTTAGATTGTCACTCTTGAAATCTTTAGAAGATATGGTGAATATTTTGTTTAGACTGTCACTCTAGAATCATGGAAAGATTTGGTGTATATATTGGTTAGATTTGGTAGAAGATTTTGAAGATTTTCTGTCAGGTACCCACGGAACCAAAACGTTACACGGACGGAACCCTCATTTTGGTTCCGTCCTATCCGTGGTTTGCTGAGCCTTTGTGCTTATAAATAGCAAGCCACACCATGTTATTTCTTCACCACTTGAACAAATATTCTCTCTACCTTTTTGCATACATTTAGATCAGTAGATAACAATGTAGTAACATACATTAATCACCCTCACATGATCATAATGTTACCAACTTTCATTAAGTTGTAAGAATACTCCCGAAATGATCCTATGAAGCAAGCTTAGAGATCTTGAGTCATCTTCCACCACAAGCATACATATATGAAGATCTATCACAACAAGCTTAGAGAACTTGTGATCTTCATCCATTAAAGGCTTTCTATCAATGGAAGTTCATTTAGATTAGTCATTCATATCCATTAGACAAATGTGTCATGGATCATCATTGTAAACATCATTGTATCATCACAATGTATTCACCAAACTAGAATAGATGGTTTATGTGTTTGTGCCATAAAACACAAGGTTTTTATGTTGGGCCATAAAACATAACGGGAGTGGTTGTAACCTTGTAAAAGAACTTGACATCTAGTGTGAGGATCTAAACACCTTTGGAATGTGTTTAGGAAACTTTAAGTTTATATTATCAAGTATGCGGAATCTACTTGACAACACTTAGAAGATTTGTATTGATGTAACAGTAACACAGTTTTATGAAAAATGAACACAGAAAGTAACTCCAAACGATTTAATATTATTAAGCAATAATACGAGTGATCTCAATATCACTAGGGTTACAATGACCTTGAATCTTTTCAAAAACGTATATGACTGATCTAACCTAGGACCTTCTTTTATAGACACAAGGAGTCCTTGATAAGATAAGTATCTATCCGTATAATTCTAACTAATTGTTATATAAATACAATCTATACCATACTTATCTTTTACATGTCTTCTAAAGTCTTATCATGCATCAGTACCTTCATATATATATATATATAGCAGTATAATATATATATATATATATATATATATATATATATATATATATATATATATATATATACTAGTAGTACTAACTTGACAGTTTGTACTGTTAGTTGTTCTTCAGTAGTCTTCAGTAATACACTAGCAGTTTGTATTGTTAATGTAATCTTCCAGCAGTACTAAGTCTTGAGACATTTAATTTGTAGCAACCTATAAATTAAACAGTGATTTGTAAACTTTAATTAAGTATTAATTATCACTTACAGTTCAGTTAAACATTTTTACGAGTAAAATTTACAATTTTGTTTATTACGTTACATTAGTTCTCAAAACATTGGAACGAGCTCACATACGGACAACAAGTAACCCAAAACAACCATTATAAACCAAACGGATTCTATTACTATTCATTAGCCCAATACTTGGCCTGTTACTATTCATTAAGCCCAACCCATTAACTTTTAATTTATTTCTTTCTTATTTTCAGTCGACTAGAACCCTTTACTTTGGCTTATTTATTTTCAAATTCGACACACAAGCTATCTCAATTTTGATCTCACTCGAATCTCTATACTCGCAACTATTAGAATGTCGAATCTCATATCTCATTATGATCATTAACATGCCTAACAAGACCCCAAAGTAAACCTTCATCGCAACGTGTGAAATCTCACTCAATATTGAATCCATTTTACCAAACCCGATCAAACACCAATCTTCCCTAGATCTCTTATTTATTTTTGGTCGAATATGATCTTACAACAATATATCTCACCTTCTCACCCAATATTGCACGTTCAAGTATCACTTGGACCCTTAACATGTCGAATGTGCATATGTTACCACTTCAACTTAACCACAAACTAGCACCTGAAAGCATCAAAACCCAATGACTTATAGACCCTTGCTTTGTTCAATTATCACCGAAAGCTTATTAAACTCCACATTTAATTGTCCTAAGTTTGGTCACGTTAGAAAAATTCACCTTGGCCTATCACAGTTTCGAATGGAATAAAATGGCCAAGCCACTTGCTCATTCACACATGAAACCGACATCACCATACTGAAAATACTTGAGTACTCTACTACTTATCCTATCTAAGCCTGCCATATTCGAATCTCATGTCTTCAACTTGCTATTTTAAAACCTTAAAATCACCTACATGCATGAACATACTACATATATGTATACGTAAACTATATATACATACTCACATGCACTCCTGCCATTCGAATCTTGACCCTTATCACTAAACTGCAAATCGAATATTATCTCTAATAATTCTCTACTTGCCTATATTATATACAACCACATGCATGCATTCTATATCTATATATACGTATAGTATAGAATCATTGGAGCACATTTACACTTAAGCATTTCAAACATTTCTCCCAAGTTGCTTCCTTTGCTAAGTTTCCAAAAGAGACCAGGAGTATTTTCTCACTCGTTAAAGCCAAGTTCTAGGCGTATAACCCACCCTTCGAACCATTTGTGATCACCTACACGAGCCACAATCATATTTCGCTCGTTCTAGATCATTTCGAATGTAACACTCCACCTATAAGGTCGTGCGTTGGAGCCAGTCCCTTAAATACATTTGATTTCATATTTCATCTTTGCCAGTTACATTCAAGGTGAGTCGTAGCCCCTACTCTCTTTTAAATGCTTGTTTTATACTCTTTGGGGGAGATACATGCTCACCTATATTCTTTTACTACCATAAACGCTTTAGAAACTTTCACAGTTTACTGTGAGTCATAGCCCCATTTTCTATTAATTAACTGTTTATTAAACTCTTTGGGGGAGATACATGCTCGTTCTACTTATCAATTTACTTGTTGATCTTAAATCTTGTACTCAGTTGGATATACTTTATTCATTTATTGAAACATAATTCTTACTTTCATTTATACAAGTACTTTAGACTTTTAAACATATTACTTATGCTATGCGTTGGATACCACCCAACGTAGGGCAAACATATTACTTATGATGTGCGTTGGATACCACCCAACGTAGGGCAAACATATTACTTATGTTGTGCATTGGATACCACCCAACGTAGGGCAAACATATTACTTATGTTGTGCGTTGGATACCACCCAACGTAGGGCAAACATATCACTTATGTTGTACGTTGGATACCACCCAACGTAGGGCAAACGTATTACTTATGCTGTATGTTGGATACCACCCAACGTAGGGCAAACGGATTACTTATACGGTTACGTTGAATATCACCCAATGTAACCCACTACTTATTTCATCAAAACTTATATTTATTACCATTATCACTTTAAACTTGGAAACTATTGAAAACAACTATTTTACTTATAAACTCTATGAACTCACCAACCTTTGTGTTGACACTTTTAAGCATGTTTATCTCAGGTAATTAACGGAGCATTCAAGGCGCGGAGTGGGCATTAACGGATGGTTTTGGTGTCAAATGAATTCTGTCATTCATATCAAATTTACAATATCTTTTGTGGAATGTTAAACGTTGAAATCTCCTTTTTGTACCTGAATTTCTAAATGAATGACAATAACTTTCAAAATGCCTCTTTTGAGTCGTTTTCTATGATTATAACTATGATCCGTCCAGTAATACCCCTATTAAGTCTTCCGCTGTTAACTCAAAATTTAGGGGGTGTTACAGATTGGCATCAGAGCTACAGTTATAGAGAACCAAATTTTTTTGAAACATTGGACTATAACTACATTTTTAAAATGGACCACTTTACACCATACCACGTTACGCCCTTCATGCCTGCAGATTTCATAACATCATGTTTACAGTATTTCTTAACAGGGTTATTACATATTAACTTTTATATACTTGGTGTTATTTACATTTACTATTTACAGGATATTACAGTACCATGTCTTCCGTGTCCCACCTTAGTACCCCATCATCGGACATGGACTCCGAGGATACCTTATCATCCCTCACCTCACCTATAGTTCCTAGCACGTCGACCTCGCAAGAGGGTACGACTACCCATAGTTCTGATTATATTACCATCACCACCTCCACCGTTGATCAGACCCGACTACTTGTTTAACCTACTTACCCATTCCTACCCATTCGCACAGCACCAACGGGAGCTGACTCTTAAGGCGGATGTACCCTCCCCCAGAACTAGACCCGCATAGCAGATTTTAATGATTCGTCTTTATCGTCATTACCATATTCCCCCTAGGTTTTGCCCCTCCAGCCTGAGTCTTCGAGACTGGAGAGAGAGCTCCAGGACCGCAACTACCCGCACACCTACTTCCTCCATCATCATGACGCGACTGGAGCACGATAAGGAGCAGTTTGTTATGCCTCTGAGCATCTTTGACAGAGCATCACTCGACCGCTCCGAGACGGTCAACGACACTATACACGACCTCGTATCCGAGGGGATGAATCTACAATGTGGTCTGACCAGGATTCAGACAGAGATGTTTGAGACATGATCCCATATGCCGGTTTTACAGTGGAAGAGACGGAAGCGGATTGAAGAAGTTCTACAAAGCACGCCGCAAAGCCGCTACGTTAGAGAACCTCATCGAGGACATGCAGGTCAGAAAACAGAGACGTCTGGATCAGATAACAGAGCTGAAAAGACACATGGATGAGACATCCAGTAGTTAGACATATAATACATCAGTTATAGTTTTGAGGCATCTTAGCCCACCGCATGAGGCATTCATAAAGGACCTTGTATCGTTGCATTTTGTAAAGCAACTGATCAAGTTCTTAATGCATGTGGTTGGATTAGAATTACTATATATTGATGTTGATTTATGTGACCATAGTTACCCATTTGTATTGTGATTAGGCATGTCGTAAGGCTACTTATGAAGGTTATAGTTCTTTGAATGTTACGACTGGGATGTAGTTACACATTGATAATAAAGAATATTTCAAAGGAAAATTGATGAATGTAGAGAAAGTTGCTGAACTTCAGATTTGTAGATGATGAATCGGGTTGTTCCTTAACAATCCTATACCAAGAGTTTATCAATTATTTACGATAGTACCCAAACATGTCGTGATTTTATGATTCTCAGTTGGTTGTGATTTCACATTGTGACCGTATTCTTAGGACCAGTATGCAAATTCCTTGTTAATCAAATTATTTTAGCATGGTCATTATGTGAATTCTAAATTTGCATTTTCTTGTGGCATTAATAGACTTATGGCTCGCATAAGAAAGGAAACTACCACTCCCGCACCAACAATGACTCCAGCGGAAATCCAGAAACTAGTAGCCGACAGAATTGCTGCAGCTTTTGAAACCCAAGCGGCTACGATAGCTCTTTCGAGCAGCAACAACCGAGCAACAACTGAAAGCGAGGCATTTGCATCTCGCAAATACACCTATAAAGATTACATGAGTTGACAGCCAACTTACTTTAAAGGGTCAGAAGGAGTAACCGAGCTATCTTAGTGGTTTGAGTGTACAGAGATGGTATCCATGAGGAGCAACTGCCCAGAAAGCAGCAAAGTCACCTTTGCTACGGGGACACTTCTGGATGATGCACTATCATGGTGGAACGCTACCGCCCAAAACATGGGTATCGAGGAAGCATACCGGATTACTTGGGCCGAATTTAAACAGAAGATGCTAAAGAAGTACTGCCCACGTACATAAATTAGAAAACTAGAAGATGAATTTCACCAATTTGTGGTGAAAAGAAATGATCGCAAGACCTACAACAGGAGATTTCAGGAACTGGCTATATTATGCCCGACTGTTGTACCAGATCTTGAGAGAGCATTGGTGAAGTATATCGAGGGACTGCCTCGGAGTATTGAAGGGAATGTCACCTCATCTAGACCACAAACACTGGAAGAAGCCATTACTATTGCTCAGAGACTAATGGACCGGGAAATCAAGCATGGTTCCCCCCAAGGAAGTAATGATCACAAGAGGAAGCTTGATGACAAGAGAACTACTCATCACTACAACAACACTCCTAACAACAACAACTACAACAGTTATTGGCAAAACCGCAACAATCACTAGCATCAACAGAATCGCATGCAAGAAGCTGGCAAAGACCACATCGTCACACCTGCTAAAGGAGATGGTTACCGAGGGGATCAACCTCTGTGCAACCAATGCAGGATGTATCACACTGGGCCTTGTTTTTCTAAGTGTAGAAAATGCCAGAGAACAGGCCACAAAATAGTAGACTTCAAAGTCACAAATGATAAGGCGCAACCAGTAGCCGTGGTATGCCAAGGGTGTGGCGAGCAGGGGCACTACTAGAACCGATGCCCAAAACATAATGCCAATTAGAACGACAAGGCCAGTGGAAGAGGATAGGATTTCATTAAAACCTCAACAACGTCAATGGACAACAGTAACATTTAAACAGGAGAAGAAGTTTCTGCTGCAATGATAAACCATAAGTTCAAGCCCTTTAGAGTTGTATTTTCTTTGTACTTTACCTTTGGTATATGACGTAACCTGAGTGTAACAAATACCTTTCTATCTTATGAATCTCTATCTTTTACCATTTCTATGATAATCATAATCCTTGTCTATTACATTTCCTACTCCATTTACCTTAATCATAACCATTCTGTAACCACACACTGCTAGCCCATTAGGAATTTGGTTATTTTCCTTCATAACCAGATAATAGACTATTACAGATTTCTTCATGAAACCTAGAATTCATTTCAGGCTAACCTACTACGACCCCATAAGATTCTAATTTATCACCGTCGTGCAGACCGATTTCTCTTGTTACTTTGAAAACTTAGTTAGGTTGCCATTTAACAAAAACAACACGTTGAGCACCATCTAAAACTTCTAGGAAACCTAACATTTCTTAGACTGGAATAAGCATCACATCATTTTTTCTCAATTATACATAGCCTGATCACCTATGTCTGATTCAGGAAGAATCATGTCATGAAGAAAACAGTCGTCTTTTCAAAAATCCTAATAACAATCTTCATTCAAAAGAAAGTTTTATGATAAGATAAACTGCTCCTATTACCAACCCTCTATAGATATCTACACCTTTTTCCAACAACCCAATGAAAAATCCGACTTAAAGACAAACTCGTAGTTACAGAAGAACCGGAGTATACATGAGAACGTGAGAACCAAATTCGCGACAAATACCCACATTTATCTTCATAGGCAACCCTAGTAACTACCTTAGACTTTAATTTCGGGACGGAATTCTGTTTGACTGGTGGGTACTGTAGCAACCTGTAAAATTAACCAGTGATTTGTAAACGTTAATCAAGTATTAATTATCAGTTACAGTTCAGTTAACCATTTTTACGAGAAAATTTTAAAATTTTGTTTATTACGTTACATTAGTTCTCAAAACATTGGAACGAGCTCACACACAGACCACAAGTAACCTAACACAACCATTATAAACCTAATGGATTCTATTACTATTCATTATCCCAATACTTGGCCTGTTATTAAGCCCAACCCATTAACTTTTAATTTATTTCTTTCTTATTTTCAGTCGACTAGAACCCTTTGCTTTGCCTCATTTATTTTCTAATTCGACACACAAGCTATCTCAATTTTGATCTCACTCGAATATTAGAATGTCGAATCTCATATCTCATTATGATCATTTACATGCCTAACGAGACCCCAAAGTAAACCTTCATCGCGACGTGTGAAATCTCACTCAATATTGAATCCATTTTACCAAACCCGATCAAACACCAATCTTCCCTAGATCTCTTATTTATTTTTGGTCGAATATGATCTTACAACAATATATCTCACCTTCTCACCCAATATTGCACGTTCAAGTATCACTTGGACCCTTAACATGTCGAATGTACATATGTTACCACGTCAACTTAACCACAAACTAGCACCCGAAAGCATCAAAACCCAATGACTTCTAGACCCTTGCTTTGTTCACTTATCACCGAAAGTTTATTAAACTCCACATTTAATTGTCTTAAGTTTGGTCACGTTAGAAAAATTTACCTTGGCCTATCACAGTTTCGCATGGAATAAAATGGCCAAGCCACTTGCTCATTCACACATGAAACCGACATCACCATACTCAAAATACTTGAGTACTCTACTACTTATCCTATCTAAGCCTGCCATATTCGAATCTCATGTCTTCAACTTGCTATTTTAAAACCTTAAAATCACCTACATGCATGAAAATACTACATATATGTATACGTAAACTATATATACATACTCACATGCACTCATGCCATTCGAATCTTGACCCTTATCACTAAACTGCAAATCGAATATTATCTCTAATAATTCTCTACTTGCCTATATTATATATAACCACATGCATGCATTCTATATCTATATATACGTATAGTATAGAATCATTGGAGCACATTTACACTTAAGCATTTCAAACATTTCTCCCAAGTTGCTTCCTTTGCCGAGTTTCCAAAAGAGACCAGGAGTATTTTTTCACTCGTTAAAGCCAAGTTCTAGGCGCATAACCCACCCTTCGAACCATTTGTGATTACCTATACGAACCACAATCATATTTCTCTTGTTCTAGATCATTTCGAACGTAACACTCCACCTATAAGGTCGTGGGTTGGAGCCAGTCCCTTAAATACATTTGATTTCATATTTCATCTTTGCCAGTTACATTCAAGGTGAGTCGTACCCCCTACTCTCTTTTAAATGCTTGTTTTATACTCTTTGGGAGAGATACATGCTCAACTATATTCTTTTACTACCATAAACGCTTTAGAAACTTTCACGGTTTACCGTGAGTCATAGCCCCATTTTCTATTAATTAACTGTTTATTAAACTCTTTGGGGGAGATACATGTTCGTTCTACTTATCAATTTACTTGTTGATCTTAAATCTTGTACTCAGTTGGATATACTTTATTCATGTATTGAAACATAATTCTTACTTTCATTTATACAAGTACTTTAAACTTTTAAACATATTACTTATGCTATGCGTTGGATACCACCCAACGTAGGGCAAACATATTACTTATGCTATGCGTTGGATACCACCCAACGTAGGGCAAACATATTACTTATGTTCTGCGTTGGATACCATCCAACATAGGGCAAACATATCACTTACGTTGTACGTTGGATACCACCCAACGTAGGGCAAACATATTACTTATGTTGTACGTTAGATACCACCCAATGTAGGGCAAACGGATTACTTATACGGTTACGTTGAATATCACCCAACGTAACCCACTACTTATTTCATCAAAACTTATATTTATTATGATGAGTGCCTATTTACTCATCATTTTATGCCCATATAATACATAAAAATAACTAAAAACGGCTAAATATACGAATTTATACTGCAGATATCATTGGTTTGTGTTTTTATGTATTCCAGGTACAAAGGATTGAAAACAGAGCAAAAACGGACATTTTTGGATCGTCTCGACAACGTTTGTGCATTTGATCAAGTGAAGACGAAGTCAAAGTCAACCCCGGGATTTAGCCTTGGAATGAGCTTGGAAAAACGAACGCGAAACCAAAATAACATTTCACCATTTACCCTAAACCTAATTACCCTCACCTAATTACCCTAAACCTAAAACCGAAACTATTAATAAAAAAACCTAATCAAATAACCCAACCCTTTAACCAAATAACCCAACCTACTAAACCAAACCCGGATCCAATCCACCAAAAACACAACCCGTACCTTTTCTATTAATAAAACCCAGCCAACCCCCATCCTTATCCTCCTTTTCCCGCTAAACAACCCACTCACTCCCATCTCTAACCCTCTTTTCAATTCCAACGATGATTTTTCCTCTAGTGATGACGAATCACTTTCGGATGAGGACGTTCCAAATGAAAGTATCAAAGTCTATTCGAACTCTCTTTTTTAATTTGATGACGAGTACTTTTCTAGCAACGTAAATCCTCTTTTTGATAAAGTGTTAGAGAACGATGAGGTCAAGGACTCTATTATTTCTAAACTTGATGATATGACCTCAATTCTTAATCCCGAGATTCAAAAGGACATTCTTTCTCCGACATATGTGACATTTCCCTTTGAGGATCGCCATTATATTGACTTCACATATGTCGTTCGAGTTTTTCTACCTTTCTTCACCTATACGGTGACTTGTCCTTTCCTTATCTCCTTTGGGCATTTTTGACCCCGACATCTCCATTTATCATTCTTTTGAGCCGGGTGGATCTCATCGGTGTGGAACTTTCATTAAAATTTAATGATTATCCAAACATCTTGAATGAAAGTCCGATGAAGATTTTCTCTTCCACTTGCTTCCCCATGGACCAATGAATTCGGGGTCGAGTCAAGCTAGTGACTCGGTTAACAAAAACATTAGCACTTCATGGGTGACAACCAGTGTTTCTGTCTTCTTTCTATTTTCTAACACCAAGTGTGGGGGAATTCCTCTACTGTGATTTGCTTTTGTGTGTTTGCTCTTATTTTCAGGTTTCCCTTAGATCGTGATGATTGATACGCCTGTTTTCAATACAGCCGCCCAATATCCGATTTTTTTTGCTAACGATTATCTAGGGATATCTTATTAATCCTGTTTGTGAAAAAAGATTTCTTTCCCACACTTGACTAGTAGTATTACCTTTTTACGTTCTAAGTGTCGGCATAATAGCCGGTACTTTGAATATTGAGGGCAATATTCAATTCTAAGTGGGGGGGGGGGGATTCTAGCGAATTTGATCACATGTGTACCTTCTAGTGCCCTAGTACCCCCGTTTGGACCAAAATTTTTAAATTTTTTTTCGTTTTTTAAATAAGAAATTGCATGAAAAAGAAGTGCTTTGCACATAAAAAAAAGGGATAATTACCAAAATAGACCAAACACCAAATGGTCTATACCATACCCCGGTTGCCCAAAAAATGTCCCCAGTTGCCCAAAAAATGGCGATTGTTGGCCAAAAAATACACTGAAAATCCTTCAGTTGCCCAAAAAATTGCCGGTTGCCCTGGGCAACAAAATTATTTTCGGATTTCGGGGTAGATAGGGAACCGCCCATTTGTGTTTGGTCTACTTTTAGAATTATCCCTAAAAAAAAGTGTTTAGTCTTGATTAGGTTAGAACAAGGGGAATCCCGACTCTGCCAGAATGTTGATCTAGCTGCTTCCTTAACGATTAGACTAAGATTTTACGAATTGTGCAAATGATAATGCTAAGCGTGGAGTAGTTGGTTCTCTTTAGAGCTTATATAAGTAATCTATGGCTTTTTCTCCCAGAAGCTCTTAATCTGACTAAAGTATGTGCTGTTTTCAAACTTTTGAACGTTAAAATCGTTTTGTTATCCAAAACAAATTTTTATACAATTTTGATATAGAGTCCGAGTTCAAATTTTTATTTTAATTTTGGAGAAAGCATTCTTTCTTAAAAATGGAATGATATTGCAAAATGAAATAAGTTAGAATATTGTAAAAGTAAAGGTGTAAGTATGAAGTGAAAAAAAAAAAAAAAATATATATATATATAATATATATATATATATATATATATATATATGTAGTGTTGCTTGAATAAAAATGTCAATATCGCTTATAAATAAATGTACGAAACTTGCTTTTTCTTAAATTTAAATCGGGAGTTGAACTAGTATTCGTCAATTTTGTCATAAAGGTTAAACGGTAATTTGGTAGATTGTTGATTTCAAAGGTCCCGAAAGCTCCGGTACTATTCTCTGTGAGGTGTCAAAAGCCTGGTCACCTAAAACCAACTTGTTTGGGATGTGTCGAGAAGAAAGCCGTTACATGGAGTGATCTCTCCTTTGAGTCTCTAATGTCTAAATGATCGTTTGTTGCTATTTATTTAAGTATTTAATACTAACTTAGTGGGAATATCTAAAATCTTTGAAATCGAAATCCCGCTGATTCCGGTACTATTCTCTGTGAGGTGTCAAAAGCCTGGTCACCTAAAACCAACTGGTTTGGGATGTGCCGAGAAGAAAGCCGCTACATGGAAAAGGCCCTTTTCGATCCTTAGATTTTCGAGGTTCCCGGTAAATTAGTATTTGACTTAAACAAATAACAACATAATAAATGTCGATTTTTGCGGTCAAAATTTTGAAAATGAGCACACTCACCTAACTTCTTGAATAATTGTGGGAGTGAAAAGTTAAGTTTCGGCTTACATAGATTACTAGTATAAGTAGTGTTAGCATTTTACAAAAACATTTGCACATTGAGTTTAAGCTTAGTTGGGAGTAATAAAAAGAGGATGACGATTATAATTCCCTGGAGACACCCATTTTGTGTGAATCCCGTTCCATGATGCCATTTTTGAAAATCAAGCATGTTATCTATTTTTGTTCTAGTTTAAATTTCTTGAATTGAATAAAAAGTCAAAACGGGGTATGCTTGGTATTCTTTTGATCCTTTCATTACTTTATATGATCGGATTGCTAGGGACTAGCTATTGATAGTGTGGGGGGATGATGAGTGCCTATTTACTCATCATTTTATGCCCATAGAATACATAAAAAAAACTAAAAACGGCCAAATATACCAATTTATACTGCATATATCCTAGGTTTGTGTTTTTATGTATTCCAGGTACAAAGGATTGAAAACAGAGCGAAAACGGACATTTTTAGATCGTCTCGACAATGTTTGTGCATTTGATTAAGTGAAGACGAAGTCAAAGTTAACCCCGGGATTTAGCCTTGGAATTAGCTTGGAAAAACGAACCCGAAATCAAAATCACATTTCACCATTTACCCTAAACCTAATACCCTAAACCTATTAATAAAAAAAACCTAATCAAATAACCCAACCCATTAACCAAATAACCCAACCCACTAAACCAAACCCGGATCCAATCCACCAAAAACCCAACCCGTCCCTTTTCTATTAATAAAAACCAGTCAAACCCAGTAAACCCCCATCCCTTTCCTCCTTTTCCCGCCAAACAACCCACTCACTCCCATCATTACCTGCTCCAACCTACTCTTGCTACTCCCCTGCTACACTCCACCACCCCCCTCCAATAGCTCCAAGACAAACTGTTGGGAATTAAATGTTCTGAAGATTAGTATTAGGAGTTACAAGTTCACAAGGTTAGTACTGCTGAGAAGAATACTCTAACAGTTCCTACTGCTAGTGTATATTTGAAGTCTCTCAAAGTTATAGCTAACAGTACTAACTGAAGTTAGTACTGCTAGTACAAAGAAGGTACTGCTGGATGGATAAGTGTCGCGTATACTACTGCTGAAAGGATAAGTATAGAAATATATTTTGTGTATAAAAGTCAAGTATATATGGTAGATAATATCTTTGATCAGTCATCAAGTTGTATATTCAGAACAAGTTGTAAACAAAGATACATGTTGTATCTTAATGACTGACACAGTCCATGCATGTGTTTGACAAGACTTAACAATATTGTAAAGATCTTTCTTGGACTATAAAAGAAAGATCTTAGCCTAGTCATAAGTGTGACAGAGATAGTGCTTGATTGTTTTGTTTAGAACTTTCATATCTATTATCAACAAGAACAAACGCATATAGCAACAGTCATAAGAACATAGAGATTGAAGGTTTTGTAACCCTAGTGATAGTGAAGATCACTCGTATTATTCCCAATAATATTGAATCGTTTGGTGATATATGTTCTGTGTTCATTGTCCATTATACAAAGCAACTATTCCATTTCCAATAACCAAATAACCTTCTAAGTGTGGTTAAGTAGATTCCGTATACTTAATCATATTAACTCAAAGTATCACATACACTCGTTATAAAGGACTAACATCCTATTAAGTGTATCGAATCCTCTCAATTGGTATCAGAGCAAGGCTGATATCTTTGATTTAGAAGAAGAAGAAGAAGAAGAAGAAGAAATGGATGTGGAAAATACTCAGGCTACAAATATTGCTGCAAAGTTACCTATGCTCAAACAGAATGAGTTTGAGTTGTGGAGGTTAAGGATTGAGCGATACTTCATGGTTCAAGATTATGCTCTCTAGGATATCATTCTGTATGGTGATTCTTTTACACTAGGTTATACATATGTCATTCTTGAAGGCAAAACAATTCAGAAGATAAATACTGGACTAGTTACCAATGAAGATAGGATACAGAAGAGGAATGATCAAAAGGCAAGGAATTTGCTGCTTATGACCATTCCTGGTGAACAGATGCTATCTTTTAGCAAGTATCCTGATGCAAAAACTCTTTTTGAAGAGATTTGTGCATGGTTTGGTGGTAATGAAACTACCAAAAAAACACAGAAGACATTGTTGAAACAACAATTTGAAAACTTTAGTTCAAATAGCAATGAATCTCTTGATAAGATGTTCTCAAGATTACACAAGCTTGTCAGTCAGTTAGCTGTGTTGGGAGTTGAGATAGCCAAGGAAGATCTCAACATGAAGTTTTTAAGAAGTCTACCTGATGAATTCCATACTTATGTGGTTGTCTGGATGAATAAGCCAGACATTGAAACCATGAAACTCAATGATTTGTACAACAATTTCAAAATTGTTGAACAAAGTCTGAAGAAGTCTGGAAACTACAGTACTAGTTCTGGGAATGTGGCACTTTTGTCATCTCCCAATTTTAGTAAGTCAGAAGAGGTAGATGAAGATAAAGGTGGTTCTACAGTTAACTTTGGTGGTTCTACTGCTAGTTCACAAAAGAATGTTGCTGGACTTGGAGATTCAACATTCTATGCATTTGTTACCAGTCAAACTAGTGGTTCTCTTCTAACTCATGAAGACCTTGATCAGGTGAATGATGATGACTTAGAAGAGATGGATATAAAGTGGCAAGTTGCTTTACTTAGCATGAGGGCTAAGAAGTTTTGGCACAAAACTAGAAAGCAGATTACCATTAATGGTAATGAAACTGCTGGGCTTGATAAGATGAAAGTAGAGCGTTTCAATTGTCACAAGTTTGGACACTTTGCAAGAGAGTGCAGAAAGCCAAAAAGGCAAGATAATAGGACCACTTGATATAAGCAAGATAGAAAGAAGGAAGTCACTGTGGAAGAGCCAAAGGCTATGCTAGCCATTGATGGTGTTAGCTATGATTGGAGCTTCATGGCTGATGAAGAGGAAGCACCAAAAGAAGCTGCAATGGTGGCAACTGAGACTGCATTGATGTCATTTTCTGATTCAGAGGTAAATTCTATAATCAAGTGTACTGAATCCTGCTCTGCTCTTAATGCTATTGAAAAACTTAAAAAGGAATTTGATGATCAACTAAAAGAGCTATATAAACCAATGGCTAACTTAGCTAATCATAAAAGAGGTCTAGCTGTTCTTGAAAAACAAATTTTGCATTATAGAGGAAATGAATCTAAGTTTAGTGATGACATGGCTGCACTAAAAAGAAACTTAAAGTTCAAAGAAGAGTGCATTAATGTGCTGAATGAATCACTAGCAAAGCACAAAAAGGCAAATGAAAATGTTAAGATAACAGTAGATACACTAGCTTATGCTTCAGATGGAATCAATAAGATTTGGGAAGCTCAAGTTGTTAATAAAGCTAAGTCTGGTATAGGTTACAAATCTGTTCCTCCACCATTCAGAGGTGTTCCCTCACCTCCAGGTATTGACCTAGCCCACACATGATTAGCTGAATTTCAAGACCCAATAATGGAATATGGTTCTAAGTCTACTGAGAGTCCTAAGGTAGAGAAAGTAAGTGAAAGTATAAGTAATATTTCACTTCCTGAGGACAAGGTGTCCTCTGATAGGAAATCAGATATTGTAGTCATTGAGGACTAGAAATCTGATGATGATGAAGAAGAATAGGTTATGTCTAAACCTGAAGTGGTTAAGATAGCAGGAACAAGTGTTCCTAAGATAGTCAAAAATCATACTGATAGGCCTAAAATCAATGCTAAACATGTTAGGCAACCAGTTAGATATTGTGAGAAATACAGAACCACAAACAACCCTAAAGGCAACCAAAGGAATTGGAATGGCCTTAAGTCTCACCAACTAGGTGATGACTTTGACTTCTATAACAAAGCTTGTTTCATATGTGGAGAATTTGACCATCTTGCAGCTTTCTGCAACCAAAGGGTATCTGGGTATACACACAATAGGGTGAATTTAAAAAGGCAAACTCCTAAAAGTCACTCTAATAATACTAGAACAATACCCAAAGCAGTTTCATTAAAGTCTGGACCAAAAGCAGTTCCTAATGCTAGACCAAAAGTTTATACTACTAGACAAGCAGTTTCTACTGCCAGACCTTTTTACTCTGTTTACCCAAAACAAGCAGTTCAAAATGAAAAAATAACTTTTAAATATGCATCTAAAACTGCTCCAAGGCCTTTTCAATCAAAAGCAGTGGTCCAAAAACAAATTTGGAAAGTGAAGGGTACAACTACAAAGCCAGCAGTTTCTACTGCTAGGCAAGTAGTCCATACTACTGC
Organism: Artemisia tridentata subsp. tridentata; assembly: GCA_021014915.2. Lineage (NCBI taxonomy): Eukaryota > Viridiplantae > Streptophyta > Magnoliopsida > Asterales > Asteraceae > Artemisia > Artemisia tridentata. The sequence continues at coordinate 61,724,709 of CP139501.1, read as the reverse complement.
TTGGGAAAAGAGGGCAAATGCTGTTAAGGCCTCAGCATGTTGGGTTTGGAGACAAATTAAACCCAATGGTGCATCAACCATTCTTAAGAGATTAAATTACATTGATGCACGAGGCAGATCCAAGTCAGTAATGGCTTGGGTCCCCAAAGGAAACTAATATTCCTCATTTCTGTGCAGGAACATTCAACTGATAAACAAGAGGATCAAGGATACTCAGATAGTGGATGTTCAAGGCACATGACTGGCAACATGTCTTATCTCTCAGATTTTCAATCAATAAATGGAGAACAAAGTTCTTTTTACTGACACTGAATGTCTTGTACTTTCTTCTGATTTTAAGATGCCTGATGAAAGTCAAGTACTTCTTAAAATTCCAAGAAAGGGCAACATGTACAGTGTTGATATGAAGAACATTGTTCCTAAAGAGGCTCTTACTTGTCTTGTTGCAAAGGCCACATTGGATGAATCAATGAAATGGCATAGGAGGCTTGGTCACATTAACTTCAAAACCATAAATAAGATTGTTAAGAATGGTTTGGTAAGAGGTTTACCTCAAAAACGATTTGAAAATGACCAAACATGCATTGCTTGTCTTAAAGGCAAACAACACAAAGCCACTTGTAAGCCCAAAATTTTTAACTCTATTGATCAATCATTGTTTATGCTTCAGATGGACTTATTTGGACCTACTTCTGTTAGTAGTATGATGCATAAAAGATATTGTCTAGTTATTACTGATGACTATAGTAGATTTACATGGGTTTTCTTTTTAGGTTCTAAGGATGAGACTTCTAGCATCCTTAAGACATTCATTACAGAGATAGAAAACCTAGTAGACAAGAAAGTAAAAGTCATTAGATGTGATAATGGGACAGAGTTTAAAAATAGAGTTATGGATGACTTCTGCAAGGAAAAAGGTATTAAGAGAGAGTTTAGTGTTGCTAGAACTCCTTAGCAGAATGGAGTTGCTGAGAGGAGAAATGGAACACTCATAGAAACTGCTAGAACCATGTTAGCCGACTCTAAGTTGCCTATCACTTTTTGGGCTGAAGCAGTTAATACTGCTTGCTATGTCCAGAATAGGGTTTTGGTTGTCAAGTCTCACAATAAGACATCATATGAGCTTTTTAGAGGTAGAACTCTTGCAATAGGATTTCTTAGACCTTTTGGATGTCATGTGACAATTCTGAATACCTTAGACCATCTAGGAAAGTTTGATGGTAAAGCAGATGAAGGGTTCTTAGTTGGATATTCTCTTAATAGCATAGCTTTTAAAGTATACAACTCAAGAACTAGGAGAGTAGAGGAAAACCTGCATGTGGAATTTTTAGAGAATAAATCCAATGTAGCAGGTCAAGGTCCTAATTGGCTATTTGATCTTGAGACACTAACCCATTCTATGAATTATGTGCCTGTTGTTGTTGAAACTAATGAATTTTCAGGTTCAAAAGGAGATGAAACAAAAAATGAGGCAGGGTTAGACAAAGAGAAAGATCAAGATTATGTATGGATGCCTATATGGACTAGTACAAGTGTGGCTTCAACTTCAACAAATGATGAACCTTCTACTGATAAAGCTAAAGAAGGGATTGAAGATGAAAGCAAGGAAGATGAGACTGAGAAACAAGAAAAACAAGGTAGCTGTACAAAAGATGTTTCTACTGCTGAGACAGAACAACATACTGCTAGGCTTAATGTTTCTACTGATAAACTTAATGTTTCCACTGCTGGGCCAAAATTTTCTACTGCTGGAACATCAGAACCAAATGAAGCAGAATTCTCAGAAGAAGAGGTGGATTTCAATAATCTCCCACCTAACTATCATGTTCCTACTACACCACATACAAGGATTCACAAAGTCCACTCCCTGGACAATGTGATTGGAGATGTACAATCAGGGGTGAAGACAAGGCAACAACTGATGTCTTCAGACCAACAAGGGCTTCTTGATGCTCTTTATGTATCAAAGCAGCATGAGTATTCCAACTCTTGATTGTTTGTATGTTTTCTATCACAAGCAGAACCAAAGAATATTCTTAAAGCCCTAGATGATTCAGAAGGTATGGGTGCTAGTTGATTTACCCAAGGGTGTAAGGGTAATTGGCACTAGATGGGTTTTCAGAAATAAAAGGGATGAAAGGGGCATAGTGATTAGGAATAAGGCTAGATTAGTAGCCCAAGGGTACACACAAGAAGAAGGGATAGACTATGAAGAGGTTTTTGCTCCAGTAGCAAGGATTGAAGCCATTAGGTTATTTTTTCCTTATGCTTCATTTATGGGCTTCACAGTTTATCAAATGAATGTCAAGAGTGCTTTTTTATATGGTACTATTGAAGAGGAGGTATATGTCTCACAACCTCCAGGGTTTACTGACCCAGACCATCCAGACAGGGTGTACAAGGTAGTTAAGGCTCTTTATGGCCTTCATCAGGCACCAAGGGCATGGTATGAAACACTGGCTTCCTACTTAATAGAAAATGGATTTCAAAGAGGCAAGATTGATCAGACATTATTCATCAAGAAGCACAAGAATAATCTTTTGCTAGTGTAGGTGTATGTGGATGATATCATCTTTGGATCTACAAGGAAGGAGATGTGTTTAGAATTTGAGAAACTTATGCATGATAAGTTTCAGATGAGTTCCATGGGGGAACTTACATTCTTTTTGGGTCTGCAAGTTAAGCAATCATGTGAAGGCATATTTATTAGTCAAGATAAATATGTTGCAGAGATTCTAAGGAAATTCAAATTTGCTGATTCAAAAGTGGCAAGCACACCAATGGACTCTGAGAAGCCACTTCTTAAAGATTTAGATGGAGAAAATGTAGATGTACACACATACAGATCTATGATAGGCTCTTTGATGTAAGATTTCAAGTAACTCCAAAGGTTTCTCACTTAACAGCAGTCAAGAGGATTTTTAGATATCTCAAGGGTCAACCTAGGTTGGGTCTATGGTATTCTAGAGAATCACCTTTTGACTTGGTAGCATTTTCAGATAGTGATTATGCAGGTGCAAGCTTGGACAGAAAGTCAACAACTGGAGGATGTCAATTCCTTGGGTGTAGACTTATCTCATGGCAGTGTAAGAAGCAAACAATTGTGGCTACTTCAACAACTGAAGCTGAATATGTAGCTGCTGCAAGTTGCTGTGGTCAAGTCCTATGGCTTCAAAACCAACTTCTTGACTATGGGTACAATTTCTTAAACACTGTCATACATATTGATAATAGTAGTACAATTTGCATAATTAAAAACCCAGTACAACATTCTAAAGCAAAACACATTGAAATTAGACATCATTTTATTAGAGACTGCAATGATAAAAAGTTGATTCAAGTTCTTAAAATTGATTCTGATCACAACTTTGCAGATCTTCTCATAAAAGCTTTTGATGTTGGAAGGTTTCAGTACTTGGTAGCAAGTTTTGGAATGCTTAATCCTCAATGATTTTAAACTCAGTGTTATTGTATATAAATTTTTGTTAGTACTGCTAGCTTTGTAAATTGGTACTGTTATTGAAAAGTTTGTACTGCTTGTACAAATTTTGATTGTTCAGTTCATACTCTTAGTCATATATTGATACTGCTATAAGACAAATGTTTTTGCATTTTGTTTCTTGGTTTTGGACTAACAATTTCAGGTATGAACATTGAGCACAAAGGAAGTTTCAAGTGGAATGGAAGTAGCAGAATGATTATACTAGTTGCTGACATAATAGGTTCATGATGGACTGAGTTTGGGATTTCATTAACAAAGGTTTACATCTAAGTTAATAAATTCTTTAAAACTTCTTTATTGAAACTTGATTATGATGTTTCACATTGACTTTATGGCTCAGTTGGTCAGATAGTAACTGACACAACTCACTTTCTATCATTTTATACTTTAATTAGTATAGTGAGCAAGTCTAAGGACATCTGATAGAAAGAACAGTGAACAAATGTGCATCTAACACTTGTGTTATAAGCCACAATTGTCACGAGCTGGAAAACCTGTCAAGAAAGCCCTTTAAATGGGTTTATCTGTACACAGGCAGTTATTTATAACTGAAAATATTGGTTCTCACATAACCAGAGGTTAAGTTAAACCAAATTCTTGATTAAGTGTCTGTTACACACTTAATCCCTTCAAAATGGTTGAGAGCAGTATGATCTTTCAATAATAAAATCATATTCATACTGCTAAGTCAAAAGTTTCTTCAAAAGGATTTTCAAAGTGGCTCAGAAAAACCATCAAATGATGGAAAATGAGTCAATGCCCTATGAATCACCTCTCACAGGAGTTAACACACCTGGAAGTGATGAGGGCAGCAAATAAACTCTTAAGGAATTGATGGCTACATGTACAACATTGTCTGAAAACATGCTCTAATTGTTAGATCAGATGATGGTGAGAGATCTTCCAAACAGGGGAGGAAATGATAAATCTCATGGGAGGAAATATTTTGCTACATGGTGAGAGATCTTCCAATCTCAGGGGAGGAAGATTAACCAATAAGGGAAGAAAAGATTGTGGTTGTGTAAGCTCAGAATCAGGGGAGGAAACTCAAATTGATCAAGTTAAAGAAAGGACAAGAGCATACAAGATGAAGATGTCAGCTTTTTAAGAAGCTAACATGTTTTATTATTCAGCCAATAATAAGAACAAGTATTCAGTTGATAAATACTGGGAATAATCTTTTTCAGTTGATGGATACTGGGAATAAGCTCTTCAAATGAAGAAAGTTCAAATGAAGATTCTGGAGTATTTTATATATTCAGAAGGGATGAAGCATTTAAATGGAGAAAGTTCTATCTAGGTTCTTTCAATTTCAATTTCAGTTCACTACGTTTGTTCATCACTTGCAAAGGCATGCTGGAAGATGATTAGACTTCTTGGAACAAGCATCCAAGATACACAGCACCATTGCCTCTTATAATTCCTCCATCCAAGAAAATTGCACCATCATTTATTCAAAGTATTGATTGTGTTCAAGACAACGAAAGATGATGTTATTTCTGAAAGAGATTCAAAGAAAATGGCAGATGAGTTACTGAGAAAGATATTCAATCTCACAGAACAGAAAAAAGCTCAGATCAAGGGTTTGACTATGAAGTGTTTGAAAGATCCTCACAATCAGAATTTAATTCAGAAGAAACATATGATTTGGATAAATCACATGTTTAGGGGAGGATTGTTGGGAATTAAATGTTCTGAAGATTGGTATTAGGAATTACAAGTTCACAAGGTTAGTACTGCTGAGAAGAATACTCTAACAGTTCCTACTGCTAGTGTATATTTGAAGTCTCTCAAAGTTATAGCTAACAGTACTAACTGAAGTTAGTACTGCTAGTACAAAGAAGGTACTGCTGGATGGATAAGTGTCGCGTATACTACTGCTGAAAGGATAAGTATAGAAAGATATTTTGTGTATAAAAGTCAAGTATATACGGTAGATAATATCTTTGATCAGTCATCAAGTTGTATACTCAGAACAAGTTGTAAACAAAGATACATGTTGTATCTTAATGACTGACACAGTCCATGCATGTGTTTGACAAGACTTAACAATATTGTAAAGATCTTTCTTGGACTATAAAAGAAAGATCTTAACCTAGTCATAAGTGTGACAGAGATAGTGCTTGATTGTTTTGTTTAGAACTTTCATATCTATTATCAACAAGAACAAACACATATAGCAACAGTCATTAGAACATAGAGAATGAAGGTTTTGTAACCCTAGTGATAGTGAAGATCACTCGTATTATTCTCAACAATATTGAATCGTTTGGTGATATATGTTCTGTGTTCATTGTCCATTATACAAAGCAACTGTTCCATTTCCAATAACCAAATAACTTTCTAAGTTTGGTTAAGTAGATTTCGCATACTTAATCATATTAACTCAAAGTATCACATACACTCGTTACAAAGGACTAACATCCTATTAAGTGTATCGAATCCTCTCACAAACTCTTCACGTGATACCATCCAACCTGGCAATCCTATACTACTATTGGCGCCAAAAATAAGATTGAAGGCTAAGATGATTCTTGACTAATCCAAGGGTCCAGATGAAGACAGAGAAAGCACAAGAATGAGAAACCCTAGTTTTAGAATTTTATAAATAGGTCTTCTATAGTATCTGAGAATTTGTTAGTTAGTTATTAGTCGAATTTATAGCTTTTTATAGTTTTAGAGTTTTAGCTTAATCTAGTCTTTAATTGTCATTGTATTTTCCTTTTAAAAGTTCTGTAAACCTTTTTAGAATTAATAAAGTTGCATTTCTATCCTTAATTTGATTTCAATTTACTGATTTCTTTTTAAATAATGGTTCAATTTGGTAGATAAGCTCTTATTTCTATCTCAATAAGCTCATATTAGCTTATCAGAGCTTTTGTTAAAGTTAATTGGTTTTAATTCAGTTTTAATTTTAAAAAGTCAAAAAAAGTCAATAAAAGCCAAAAATAGTCAAATAAGCTGTTGTGGAAGATAAGCCAGTAAGGTAAGGGCTTATTGATGTCACTAGCTTGTCATTTGACAAGCTAGAGCTTTTAGAGTAGCTCCTCGATCCTATTAGCCCTGTTTGTGCAAGGGCAGTTATGAGTTTACTTTAATTTCCATTTTTATGTCAAACTGCTTATTGCTTTAATTAGTGCTTATTTGCTTTTATTATTAGCTTGTTCCTGCTTAATCTTAGTTAATATTACTTTCAGTAGCTTAGTTGTAGAGTAGAACTCATTTATATCTGTTTTGGCTTAAATCTCATTAAAAACCAAAAAAAAAAAAAAAAAGCTAGGTAGTCATTAGCTTATTATAAGGCTTAATCTCTATTCAAGTAGTTCAAAATAGCTTAATATACTTAGTTAGACAATTAGCTTTCAATTACATATCTTTAATTGGTCCTTTCTAGTGAAAAAATCCAAAACTGTCACAAAGAGGGGTGTTTGGCACAACACTATATATGGGTCAAAACATATGTGTTACAGTTCAAATGCATTTTAGCTAACTTGATTTAGCTTAATCTGAGTAGTACAAGCTGATTTTTAGTTGATTTGACCTGTTCTTAGTAGATTTGCAAGTTCATAGTGATATTCCAAAATTTAAAGTCTTACACTGTTGGCATTAGCTTATTACAGAGATGAGAAGTTGTAGTACTTGATTTTGTAAGCTTTATGTTCAAACTAGTATAATTAAGTTGATTTCCAAGGTTTGGTGAGGTTTCAATTGGTTTTAAGGATTATTGGATCATATTCTGCATATTTTCACATCAGTACCCTTAGTGCATCAGTTTTGAGGAGCTTATTTCTAGGATAGATTTTAAGCTCATAAAAGCTCATTTAAGTCTGCTCCTTGGCCTATCTGCTTATTGATATATGAACTTTTAGAGTTGTAAGCTTTTGTGGTTTTTGAATATGATTTTAAAGCTTAAAATTAAGCTTAAAAGTTCCCTCATAACTGATATTGTTTAAGTATGCAATCTATTTGCTCAATCAGCTCTAGTTTATGAATTTTCATAAGTTCATTATAAGCTCTATTAATCTCAAATTTGGTACAAATACTCTTTGGTTGCTAATATACTTATTCCACATTTTTATGATTTTTTATATTAGCTTTAGATAGCTTTTTCATAAGCTTAATAGTGGGTCAGTTGGCCATTTTGTAAGCCTGCATCAGATTCCTTTTGAGTCTCTTTTCTCAGTGCTTATTAGCTTCTCTATTTAGCTTATTCTGATTTTCCTTTGGTCCATTCAGATTAGGTTTTGCTTAGTTTAGCTTCTTCTAATTCCATTTTGCTTAAAATAGCTTATTAGACCACTTTGCTTAATAGCCTTTTTGCTTGTTTCCGTAAAATAGCACACTGATCTGAGTTTAAGAGCTTTTTCTGAGCTTATTTGTAGTTTTTATAAATAGTTGTTTTTGTAAAAATAGCTTATTTTATTGTGCTTATTAAGATTTTGAAAAGAAAAAAAATAGTTTAGCAAAGAGGAAGTCCAGGGATTCGAACCCTGGACCTCCTGCACACAGCCTCACACAAACACGCAATACCAGCGCGCCCTTGGGACTTTTCTGGTATAACTTCACAATTTTTTTTATTTAACCCATATTTTCAGTTTAAGCTTATTCCCTCTTTTGGCTTTTTAACTGGTTATTCAATTAAGCAGTTGCATAGATTTTATTTTTCCTAGAATTAGCTCACCTTTAAGCACTTTTCTGTAAATTTTCAGACTTTTCCACCATTATTTAGTATTTTTTTATATATTTTTCTTTTCTAAATAGTTTTTAATTCATAAAAAAATATATATAAAAGTCAAAAAAATATAATTCTTTTTTCTAAAATTTTCTTTTATCATTTAGGACTTAGGAAAAATAAATTTGCACCTGTAGAATTAATATTTCTTCATTTCACTTTTCTAGGGCTCGGGATTTCCCGGTTTAGGGTCTTTTTTGATTTTCTTTACGTTTTTGCTCAATTATGCTTTGTAGACTTATTTCTTATGCTTGTTAAGTTGTATTTAGCTTATGTATGCTTTCCTTAGTTGTAAATTACATAATTTCCATTTTCATTTTGAATTCTCGGTTAACGTTTTTAGTTTAAATTTCGTTCGTACTTTATTTTGCATTGTTTCTTTGCTTTCCATAACTCAATTAGAATTAAAAAAAACACACACACAAAAAATCCAAATTCCATCATTCAAGCACTTTAATTCCAAACCAAAAACGAAATCCTCGATTCACACCTCATCGGAAAACGACTCGGGTAACACTTGCCCGGTATCTCATATCGTATTCATGGGTTTTGTAAGTTGGCCCTTTACCTAAGGGTTGGCTTGTCAGTTCCTGCATCTTACGCGTATCTGATATATTTTATACGTATACTCCCACACGAATCATATTACCATTATCACTTTAAACTTGGAAACTATTGAAAACAACTTTTTTACTTATAAACTCTATGAACTCACCAACCTTTGTGTTGACTCTTTTAAGCATGTTTATCTCAGGTAATTAACGGAGCATTCAAGGCGCGAAGTGGGCATTAATGGATGGTTTTGATGTCAAATAAATTCTGTCATTCATATCAAATTTACAATATCTTTTGTGGAATGTTAAACGTTGAAATCTCCTTTTTGTACCTGAATTTCTAAATGAATGACAATAACTTTCAAAACGCCTCTTTTGAGTCGTTTTCTATGATTATAACTATGATCCGTCCAGTAATACCCCTATTAAGTCTTCCGCTGTTAACTCAAAATTTAGGGGGTGTTACATAATTCCTAACAATCCTCCCCTAAACTTGTGATTTACCCTAAATTATCAAGTTTTCTAAATTAAATGTGAGGATTGTGAGGACTCTTCCAAACACTACATTGTCAATCTTAGTCTTTTGGCTTTCATTTCTTCATGTAGATGGAATATCTTCCTTATCAATTCTCTTGCCATCTCTGAATCTTCATCAACTTTGAGTCTTGATGCAAGCATAATCATTAGTACTTCTGCTCTTAGTGGATAATCCTTCTCAACAAACATATAGATTTCCACTCCTGCTTTAGTAGGTACCTTGTGCACTCCATAGTTGTCATACAGACTCCATGTGGTAGCTAAGTGATGAGCTTTAGATCTCCATATTGCCTCACCTGAGTCTGGTTCATATATTCTTTTTAGCTCTACCCATAACTCTTTATCTTTATCATCAATGGGATCTGTGGTCTTGAATCTCTCTTGAACTAAGCTCCAAAGCTTATCCAAGTCTTCTCTGTCAAATGCTTTGTTCATGTCTTCAAAGAATTTGTACACCACTGATACCAATTGTGAAGTTATAATTAAACAACTTCGTGGATCGTTTAGGCAAGGGATTAAACAATAATAATGAATGAACACGATACGCAGTGGAATAAACAAAACTATCATTATTATTGCTACAAGGTTTCTTCGTCATCATCTCTAACAACTACTAACAAACACAAACAGAGCCCCAATGCTATGTGATCAAGTGTAGCACGGTTACCTACTCTAACAGGGATCAAAGATCCTTGAGGCTTATCACAAAACTCTAACCTAGGCGTCTACCTAAAGACTTAATGCCTAGACACACACACACACCTTTCCTGGATGTTACATCTCTACAGAAGCAATCATTCATCAAACAAGATCCAACTTTATCAACGTCAAACAGCAGTAACATGAATTAGGGTTTTATGCAATCGTATAGTTGCAGCTACACGAACCAGGAAAACACGATGAATAAAGCAACTATATCTACTGTTCTTCCGTGTATAATGAACAACAAGCAACATATAAACAACTTACACGATGATTTAACACGAATAGAACATGAATTCATGAAGTTGAATGAAGAAAACCCTAAAAATTCGAAAATCATAAACGCCTCTGCAGCAGTTTTCAAAAATTCATACCTGATGATCTATACGTCAGATCGAAGATCCCTCTGGTGCAATTGTACCTTGATATATGAAGAATCTCCAGTAAAAATTTTAGCCCGATCCAACGGTTAACGAAGGAGTTATCGTCCTTTGAAAACAGCCCTGTAGTGAGTTACGAAAATTGAACCAGTTACGAATTTTTTCTTGTTTTCTTCGATCTTCGAAAAACCAAACCTTGTATAATCCTACGATCATGAGCCCCTTGGCTCTAATACGAATTGTGAGGATCTAAACACCTTTGGAATTTGTTTAGGATACTTTGAGGTTATATTATCAAGTATGCGGAATCTACTTGACAACACTTAAAAGATTTGTATTGATGTAACAATAACAAAGTTTTATGAACAATGAACACAGAAAGTAACTCCAAATGATTTAATATTATTAAGCAATAATACGAGTGATCTCAATATCACTAGGGTTACAATGACCTTGAATCTTTTCAAAAACGTATATGACTGATCAAACCTAGGACCTCCTTTTATAGACACAATGAGTCCTTTACAAGATAAGTATCTATCCATATAATTCTAACTAATTGTGATATACATAGAATCTATACCATACTTATCTTTTACACGTCTTCTAAAGTCTTATCATGCAGCAGTACCTTCATATATATATACTAGCAGTACTAACTTGACAGTTTGTACTGTTAGTTGTTCTTCAGCAGTCTTCAGTAATACACTAGCAGTTTGTACTGTTAGTGTAATCTTCCAGCAGTACTAAGTCTTGAGACATTTAATTCCCAACATCTAGCTTAGTGTCGGAAATATTGTATAGGCGACGTTAGATTGGTTCTACCTCGAACTAGAACCTGGTATTTAGCTTTGTACCGGAAAAAGTGTAATCGAAGTTTGTAAGGTTTTCTCCGCCGAGAAGGGAGCTTGTTGATTTAGTGAAGTAACTCTTGAGTTGGGTACTCGGGGAGCGGAGTAGGGCGGAGAGGAGCTCCGTGACCGAACCACTATAAATCATCATGTCCGGTTTGCGCTTTCTTTTTGCATACTGCTTTACTTTTATACTTGCATTATATTATTGCTTGTGTTGTGACTTGATGGTTATATTAGTATATGATAGTCATAAACTATAATTGGCATATTTCATATTACAACAAGCTTAATCGGATATTTGATACAACATGTTTTAAGATTTTAAAATGGTAACGTATTCACCCCCCTCTACGTTTTCACAATTGGTATCAGAGCCTCGTGGCTCTTATTTTCAAAACAAATGGTTTTTAAAATGGAGTACGATCCATGTATCAAATTACCATTGAAGCGGAATATAATATGAAAAATGTTTCGCTAATTATTTTGTTGTTAAATGTTACTTTGTATACAAGCTTGAAGGTGTCCTTGAAAAATAAAAGAAAAGATTTCTTAAAAGAATTTGTAAGTGTCAAATTATGTGCTTAAAGTAAATTTACGAAAAATACGGTTTTGAAAGGAGCGTTTGGGATAACTATAAATTTAGTTGAAAAATCACCTACGTAAATGATTAGATAAGTCACATAAGTAGAAATGATGTTAAAATAGGTGTATTATATGTTTACAACCAAATACTACAGTGTGTCTAAAAATATTAAGCTTCGTTTTGACATAGAAACTCAAACTTTTGAGTCGGGCAATTTAAGTTAGTATCCTTTGAACATTGATATAATTTGTTTTGAAACTAAAGAATTTTGTGATATTTATATATATAAAGGAAACTAATCAAGCTTGGTATACATCGTCATATTTAAACGGAAAGTGATGAAAATTATATTTCTTTTTATGTTATGCTAAATGACTAATTGTTTTATTTTATGTTGGTTACATATATGTTATTTACTTATTGCAAATTGTTGTGTACACTTGATTGTTTGTGTAACATAAGTATCAATCTTTCCATGTAATTTATTCGCTTGTTTGTCGATTTCTTGTTTATGCACAATAGGACATTTGCTAGATTTTGTGAACTAAGTTGGAAAATTGCTTTTGCATTACTTATGGACTTAAATAATTTTCTTTGCATATGTTATATTAAAATCTTACATAATTATCTTAGAAATGAGAACTAAGTAAAACTAGTCAAGTACTTTGAAAAATGTTGTTTTACACAAACTCCCACCTAATAGTTCAAGTGTTAAAATGTGTCACTACTTTCAATGATTATCGAAGCACTCAGTATCTTTGAAAAAGGTGTGTGAAACAATGATGTATGAACCATTATATGCCTTAAAGGATGTTAACTTGTTATTTAACGCTTTGTGAACTAACCAAGTGCCGTACAGGTGGATAACATCATTATGTTATCAATGTTGGGAATTATAATACGAATCAAGAGAAGACAACTTAGGTCTGGTAGTATATCGGAGTTAGGTCTGTCTTTGTAATTAGGTTTGGTAATGTAAAGTTAAGTCTGGTAGTATGTTTAAGTCTGGTTGACTTATAAAGTTAAGTCTGGTCGTGAAGATAGGAAAGTCTGTTAGAGATAAGTTAGGAAAAGATACAAAACGTGTAAGTATCTTTATAGAAGATTTGTGAATATCTTCTGAGTCGGTTAGTATTAGGGTTTCCTTGTGTTATAAAAGGATCCCTAAAGGTTGTTAGTAAAGTGTGTGAGTTGTACGAGTTCACAATTGTGATTATATTCAATATACGAAGTTAGTGATATTCCTGTGTGTTCTTCATTGTTCTTGTTAAGATTCCGCATTAACAACAACAATCACCTAGGGTTTCTCACTTAGATTGGTTCGGATTTATCCTTACCATCTACTAGGTATTCAAGACTACTTAGTGATCCACATACAATTCGTGGACCAACAAGTGGTATCAGAGCAAGGCGAGAGACTCTGAATTCGAAGAACACTAAAACCTAATTCTCACTCAAATCACCCTACACAATGTCTGAATTCGATAAGCCTGAAACTTTCTCAATCCATAACAGTGAGGATGAGAAGTCAAACCATGAAGATGAAGGAAAAACCGAAACCAGTAACTCCCAAACACAACAACAACCCATCCCTTCCACAACCACAATCTCAAACATAAAACTTCCATTACTGAAAAGAGAAGAGTATGATATATGGGCCATGGAGATGGAACATTATCTGGAGTACATTGATAGTGATGTATGGAAGGTTATTCAAAAGGGAAATTCTTAGAAAAGAATTTCACAAGGAAATGATGGGCAGATCAGAATAATGCCACCAGTATCTGCTGAAGAGATTAGGGCTGTGGAGAAGGAAAAGAAGGCCAGAACCTTGCTTCTTATGGCTATTCCTAAGGAGCATCTACAAAGGTTTCATGGCATCCTTGATGCTAAGGAGATGTGGGAGGCTATCAAGAAACGATTTGGAGGCAATGCAAACTCCAAGAAGATGCAAAAGGCTGTTCTTAAACAGCAATTTGAGACATTCAGTGTTTCAAAGACTGAAGGTTTGGAGAAGGGCTATGACAGATTACAACATCTGTTAACACAACTGGAAGTTCATGGTGCAGCAGTTTCAAATGAGGATGCAAACCACAAGTTCCTTAGATCTTTACCATCAGAATGGGGCAATGTATCTGTGGCGATGAGGATTAAGGAGGAAGTAGATTCAATGACACCTGATGACCTATACAATAATCTCAGGATGTTTGAAAGGGACATCAGTAACAATACTCAGGCTTCAACCAGTTCATCAAACGTTGCTTTTGTGTTACAAAACAAAAGCAGTACTTACAAGGTTAAATCTGGTAATGTTAGGTCTAGTATCTATGAAACTCCTTCAAATGAAAGGTCTACTTCAAGTTTTACTGATGAGGTGATACATTCTTTCTTTGCCAATCAAACGGAAGATGAAAGCTTTATTAGTGAAGACTTAGAACAAATTAATGATGCTGAAGTTGAGGAGATGGATATAAAATGGCACATTGCCATGGTTGCTTTAAGGGTCAAATGATTTCAGAAGCAATATGGAAGGACCATCAACTTCAACAACAAATCACCAGTGGGATACACAAAGAGGACAGTTGAATGCTACAACTGTCACAAGCATGGACATTTTTCAAGAGATTGTCCAGAGAAGAAGCCTGCTGATGGGAAAAGAGATGATGATGGGAAGATAGAAAAGAATCAGATGAGCCTGCTGACAATGGAAGCTGGAGGAGTCAACTGGGGTGAGCATCCAAGAGTAAATGAGGAGTCTGATCATGCTCTCATGGCCATTGGTAATGAGGTATCATTATGCTCTAAATTATGCACTGACTCTTATAATCATGTTAAGGCTTTGTGTGATGAGCAGCTAGAACAAATAGGTGACCTAGAAGTAAATCTATTAGCACATAAAAATGCTGTAAAAACATTAGAGGCACAAAAGGTCACCCTTCAAAACCAACATGCTGCTTTAAATGAAAAAATATACTTTCAAGCTAATAAAATATATGAACAAGATGAAAAGCTTAAAAGGTATAGACAGTTGGGCCTTAAAATTCAGAAGAAGAGGGACGAGTTGAGAAAAAGGGTAGATCAGTGGAACAATTCAAATAATAACTTGTTTAAGTGTTGGGATTCTCAAATTAAGTCAAATAAAAAATGTGGCTTAGGATATGAGGAAAATGAGAATAAGGCTATATTTAAGAATAAAGAAGAGGACTATACTGATAAGCCTTTGTATAATAGGTTTGTTAAGACTGGTGACTTTAAGGGAGTACCACCACCTTTGAGTGATGACTATACTCCTCTTGAAAAAGAAGAGTTGGATGATTCACTCTTTGTGTATGGTAAGAAAGGTCCTCAAGTACCTGAACCAACCACCTCAGAGGACAAATCCAGTAGGTATTCTTCTTGTCAATCCAATGACTCTGAAGGATCTATTGATGGTTCCTCTGATCACTCTAAGTCTGAGTCAAAAAGTGAGGTAAAAGAGAATCCTGAACCTAAGGTTATTAAGAAGTGTGAACCTGTTGTTACTAAACCTATAGTGACTGAGCCAAAGGCTAAGACAGTCAAACCTAGTTGTGTTAATCACATAAAAACTCCTAGGGAATCTGTTAAAATGAGTGAGTCACCTAGAAGCAATAGTGTTCATAGAGAAAGTAGGAGTAGTTATACTTATGCTCCTAAAAGATGCTTTGTGTGTGGAAGTTTGAGTCACTTAATAAGAGATTGTGACTTCCATGAAAAGAGAATGGAAAGAGAGGCTGAGCAAAAGAGAAGGAATGTTAATATGGGTCATGGTTCAAATAAACCAGTTTGGAATAATGCTAGTAGAATTAATCATGCCAACCAGTTTGTTCCCAGACCTGTCCAACTCAATAACTCTACCAGACCTAACTCTTATGTTAATTCTGGTAGACAAAATCTTAGGTCTGGCTACAGGAACTTTAATGTGAATAGGCAAAATGTTAATTCTATGAGGCCTAATGTGAATACTGGCTATGTTAATTCTTTGAGATCTAATGTGAACACTGGTTTTGTGAGACCCAAACAACCTTTTCAAAAACCTCAGGTGAATGCAAATTTTCAAAGAAATAATTTTTATAAAACTCATTCACCTGTAAGGAGACAAACAAATGCAAATGGGGGTTCTGCTGATAACCTCTCTGATTGCTGGGCTTGGAATCCATTTAAAAATGAATTTACCTATAAGTCCAAACATGGTTTTACTGGAGTAAGTTCATACAAAACCTATAAGTATGTTGCTCCACAGAAAGAACTCAAGCCCACTCAGGCCTGGGTTGTTAAGAAAAATTGATTTTCTTTCTTAACTTTGTATAGTTTGTATATTTGTTTGTTTTTAATCTTGCTATTCTTCTTGGTTATTCTTATTTTCAGTAGTTAATTTGTCTTTCTACTTTCTATAGTATGTTTGTTTTTGGTATATTGTGCTCAACTTTGTTTTGCAGTTGTTAACTCTTCTCTATTGCAAGTAATTGATTTATGGAACATTAAAACAACAGAACCTTAGAGCTTTTTATTTATTAACAAGTGATTGCATTCAAGGATGCAATTTACAATGCTTCATAAGACAAAAGCTTTAAACTTAAACCAGTCAAACACCACCACCTACATTTTCTGTTTCCCTTTGCCCATGAAGTCAGGAATAGTCTTCTTGGCTCCTCTGCCACCAAACTGATTCCACGCTTTTGGGCATGGAAGTCCAAGAATCAGGCTGCTTGGTGGGGGACGTGGCATAGAACCACTTCTCAGGGATGGCACAACCTTCGAAGGAAAAGTCACTTCATCATCATTTGAAGGGTCTTCTTCTTCAGCACTTTTATCATCTACATCAGAAGGGGGAATCGGTCTTGAAGTCTTTGGTGCTTCATCGTCTGGTTCCTTTTCAGTAAGATCATAAGCAGCTAGCCATTGCTTCAGAGTTGATTCTCTTAATGTCTTGTTTCTTGTGATTGATGAATACCCTGGTGGGAAGTATCCACCCCATCCTCCTGATGATGTATCAGAAGATGAGCCATTTGGATCCCAAGAAGACTCGGATGAAATCTCTATGAATGGATCCATTATGTTTATAAGGTTTTTCTTTTGGTTTGTGATGGTTTTGTGATAAAACAATGGGTGGTTTTATAGGGAAAATCAAGGTTTAATGTCATTTAATGCTGGGTTGGTGTATGGGTTAATACTTGCAGGCAAAGAGTTATTAATTGTATTTTTGGAAAGTTAACCATAGTTCTTATTTTTGGTTAAGTATCTCTGTTTAAAAAAAAAAAAAAAAAAAAAAAAAAAGATTTACCCTTAAGGGGAGGTAATGTGCATTTAAGGGGAGGCAAATGTACAAGTTTTTCAAGTTTTTTTTAAATCGGGTAAACTTAAGTGTTAAATCTGGTAGCTTGTGTGTTTTGCAAAGATTGGTTTTTGTCTCCTTTTTCTATCCTGTTTAAACAAATTCTTGCAGAAAAGATTGGAATGAGATGATGTAAAGCCTTGCATTCGCTATATTCAGTGTGTAAGTCCACTCTCTTGGTTAGGTCTGGTAAGCTTATGATTCGGCCTGGTTGACCATTTAGGTCGGGTAGTGTTATATTTTTGACCGTTAGATCTGGTCAGAATAATGAAGATTTATCTAAAATATTATCCCTTGCACTATTTTCGGTAAAAAGAGATATTTGTGAAGTATATAAGATTAAAATTTGATATATTTTATCTCCTTTTATTCTTTATTTGCTTCCAAATTTAAATCATCTTTATTTTTCACGACTCTGTTCCTACGCAAATATTTTCAAAAACCCTACCCTTCTAATCAACCAGACCTAAATCATTTACTCATCTATGGCTAACCTCAAGTTTGTGGACATGCATAATCAAGTTGGTTTCTTGAAGAAGCCAGATCAAAGTGCAGGTTTCGAGGGGATTGTGGATTTCCTAAAAGGTTCTTACATTTGTTATTCATTAATTCATAATCCTACTATTTATCAGTCCCTTGTCAAGCAGTTCTGGGGGTCGGTTACCTCTGAGACTCTTGATGATGGGACCCCATGTTTAAGGGCAATTATAGATAAACATGGCTTTACCATTACTGAAGCATCCATTAGGGAAAGTCTCCAATTGGATGATGCTTTTAGGAGAATTTGATTTGCCTAGTGATGATATTTTGGAGGGTTTGAATACCATTGGATACCCCACTGATGGAAGTTTTACATTTTGGAAAAGTTATTTTACACCTCAGTGGAGGTTTTTAGTACATCATTTACTTCAGAGCTTAAGTCCCAAGAATGGTGGATGGGATCAATTTGGAAGCAGAATTGCTTCTGCATTGGTCTGTTTATCACTTGGAAGGAAATTTAACTTTTCAAAACTAACTTTTGAAGGAATGGTGAAAAATGCTAAGGACCCAAAATTTTTAATGTATCCACGATTTTTGCAAATGATCTTGAATTATGAAACTAAGGATAAAGTGCCTTACATCTGTGTGGCCTTTACTCCCAAACTTTTTGCAAATATAAAAAGGGGTTTTCAAGGGACAAACAAACCTTTGCTTGCTGCTATGCTTGGTACTAACAATGCAGGTACTTCTGGAGCTGCACAAGTGCACCCTGATGAGGAACAAGACCAAGCATCATCTAGGTCTGCTACACCTACACCTACCCCAACTCCATCATCTCAACTAGATTCCTCACCATCTGCTGCAAGATTACCTTCACCTATCCCACAACCATCACCTATCCCACACCCAAATGTTCCAAGTCCTGCAAGGGAGGAGGAACCTGCACCCATAACTATGGAAAATCTTCTTATCATAGTTCCTCAACTCCAAAAGAAGATTGCCATTTTGGAAAAGTCTAATGAAGCACTCAGAAAAGCTTATGTGACTTTGGTGAAGAAAGTAAAGAAAATGGGAGTGGCAATGAAGAAAAAGGGTGTTTCTTTTGATGATGAGGAAGGTGAAGCCGAAAATTCTTCCAAACAGGGGAGGAATTTGGAGCAAGAACAAGAACAAGAACAAGATAATATTCTTCAAACACCAGTTCAAGAACCTCTAGTTCAAGATAATGTCACCACCATCAGCCCAGAGACACTGGAAGTTGCAGAGACTTTGGCTCAATCAATGGGCAAAATTAAACAGGATAGGAAAAGAAGAAGGTTAATTTTGTCTGTTGATGAAGAAATTGAAAAGTTTGGGACAATATCTGATGAAAAGTCTGGTGAAGGAAAGTCTGGTAATGAACTTAGTTCTGGTAATGAAGAGCAACAATCTACACTAAGAAAGGGAAAGCAGGTTGTGGATGAAACTTCATTGCTAAAGAAGTCTAAAAGGAAAACAAGAGAAGAACTAGCATCTGAGGCAGCAATTGAGAGGATTAAGGCACAAGATATTGCTGAAGAAGAAAGACAAAAGATGTTAGATGCAGTTTATGCAAGACAATTGGCTGAAGAATCTGATGAATTTACAAAGCTGCTCAATGTTGATGATGAAGTAAGAGCAAAGTATGAGGAGCTTCTAACTATTGAAGGTTTAACTGCTGATGATCGAGCCAAACAGTTAGCTGACTTCATAAATGCAAGAAATAATGATGATACATTGGGTGGATTCTTAGAAAAGTTCAAGCTTCAGAAGAAATCAAAGATTCCCAAGAAGATGTCTATGGCAGAAAAGAAACATGATATGAAGATGTATCTTAAGAATCAAATGCATCTATCTTTGGAACAGATGAAAGGGAAGTCATATGAGGAAATTCAAGTAGCATATCTCAAGGCATTTGAAAGAGATCAAGGTTACAAAGCTATTGACTATGATGATGTGCAGAAATATTGTTTTCAGGGTAGAAAGGCTAAAGAGACTGAACTGGTCATTGAACCTGATAAAATGATTGATATACAACCTGAAGCTGGAAAGTCAACAGAAGAAGTGCAAGCTGAAGTAATAAAGCCTATTGTGTTTCAAAGAAGAAAAGGTTTGGAAAGAAAAAGTAAATCCAAGAAAGTGGTTGTTGAAGAGGAATTAGATGAAGAACCTTCATCTGAAGGAGCCACCATGGGGACTATTGAAAGCACAAAGGAACCAACTAAGGTTGTCAAGTATCAACTAATCATGACTGGTGAGAGGGCTGCATATCAAATAATAAGGGAGGATAATTCTGACATTGTTTATATGAATTTTGCTGGAATTCTAAATGATGTGAATAGGGAGGATCTACAGGAACTTTATCAGTTGGTGAACATTAAATATGGAGATCATCCACCTGAAGATGAATTTGAAAGAGTCTTTTGGGGTAATTTGAAGGTGATGTTTGAGCCACCAACTGAGTTAGATGTAGTGTGGAAACTTCCTGAAGAGCAAAACATTGTCAGCTAGAGATATTTTCATACCTGCAAGGTACATTGTGTTTCATTAAAGAATGTTGATATTTATATGCTTGCAGAAGTGGAATATCCTTTATCATCAAGTGTTTGCAAGGAAATGATGAGCAAAAAGTTGTATACTAGTAAAAAGGATGAAGGATATGAGATGTTATTGGATTTAATTAAGAGGCAGTCTTTGAAGGATGTAGCTTAAGGGTGTTTGAAAGAATTTTCACAAGTTGTTAAGTGAGACTATTGGAACTTCTCACTTGGTGGAGGTGCTTTGCACTAACACATCAAAAAGGTTATCAGTCCACCTTGTCTCATCAACACAAGGACTGGCTAATCCTGAGCAAACGGCTAACAGGTAAAGATTGCTCAAATCCGTTTATGGCTGACAATTTGCCAAAAATTGTATGGTATTCAACTCACCATATCTAAGATAAGTGAAGACTTGGCTAGCCCACAAGGTTATGGCTTGTGGTAAAGGCTGTGGAAAACCATAAATGGTAATCAATTCACCATGATGAGGTGCTTTTCCATCAAAGAATTGACTAGTCCAGAAGCAAACGGCTTTTGGTAAAGACTTAACAAATTCGTTGATAAGCTGATGATTTGCTAAAAATCATATGGTTATTAATGTACCATGGTCTTTCACACCAAAACATTGGCTACTCCAGTGGTAATGGCTATTGGTAAAGAGATTTAAAATCCATTACATTTTCAATGATTCACCTCTCACAGATGGTAACACATTTGGAAGTAATGAGAATAGTCTGGAACTTAAATAAATTTGATGTACATATAGTCAATGTTGCTGCAAAGACCCTATCAGAAGAGCTTATCAAGATTCAAGCTGCTAGAAGGGATCAAGACCTAAATACAGTTCAAAGTGTTCAAGATTCAATCCTCAGAAGGCTTAATCAGAAGAACTTGAAGTTCATGAAGCATGAAGATCAAGTTAGGGGAGGATTGTTGGGAATTATAATACGAATCAAGAGAAGACAACTTAGGTCTGGTAGTATATCGGAGTTAGGTCTGTCTTTGTAATTAGGTCTGGTAATGTAAAGTTAAGTCTGGTAGTATGTTTAAGTCTGGTTGACTTATAAAGTTAAGTCTAGTCGTGAAGATAGGAAAGTCTGTTAGAGATAAGTTAGGAAAAGATACAAAACGTGTAAGTATCTTTATAGAAGATTTGTGAATATCTTCTGAGTCGGTTAGTATTAGGGTTTCCTTGTGTTATAAAAGGATCCCTAAAGGTTGTTAGTAAAGTGTGTGAGTTGTACGAGTTCACGATTGTGATTATATTTAATATACGAAGTTAGTGATATTCCTGTGTGTTCTTCATTGTTCTTGTTAAGATTCCGCATTAACAACAACAATCACCTAGGGTTTCTCACTTAGATTGGTTCGGATTTATCCTAACCATCTACTAGGTATTCAAGACTACTTAGTGATCCACATACAATTCGTGGACCAACAATCAATTTTTATTTTTCACGTTTTATTGAAATCTCTAGCCTTTGCATGATCTATACCCATACATGTGTTTATAGTTGTTTTATTGTTGTTTTCTAATCAAAACTAATTAATTACACATGTTTTAGAAGAAACTACGGGATTTGAACGGGTTTCGGGGATTGAAAAATGCTCATTGTTAAGATTTTTGGCTTGGCGGATGGGGCGGAACATAATAATTGGTTCCGCCTGTGTAATATTTTGGTACCGCCAAAATATTACCCATGGATGGGGCGGCACCAAAATATGGGTTCCGCCCGTTATATGTTTTGGTACCGCCAGCCTGCAATAACACATTTTCATTTTCGTTTAAATCCCGCACTCTAGATCACTCACTTTTGTTACTAGGATACTTTTCACTGATATTCACTCATATTAGGATCATGTCATCTCACTTGCACCAATAGGATAACTATTTCTGATCATACTTTCAAATTTCATGAAAATGCTCTGAGGTACCTTTCTCTATAAAGGAAGGAACGCTTAAATTGGTTCCTTGCTATCCGTGGACCACTGAGATTCTGTAATCATTACACACATTCGCTGCATTGTTCCGTCCTTCACTCATCCTTTATCCATTAGCTTGATTTGTTTTATGAATTGACAACTTCCTAACAAATCCGGACTCATTGTTTGCGAAGATAACATATAATATCAAAAATCACAAGTCTAATTTATGACTGCAGATATTATCTTGTATCCACATATGTTGCCTCAATTGGTTAACATGAAAATAATGTGTCATCTGTTGATGCCAATGATGTTCTAAAAACGTTATTTCTATCTTTCGATAACTTCACGTTTTGATGATGACAAAATGTGAAAACACGTTATGTTAAAATTAACGTAAACAAGTTTTTAATCAGAAGATCCCGTTTCTACACAAATCACTCTAGAACAAATTTACAACTTAACTAATGAGCAAAGAAGTGAATTTGAGTTTTAGACATCACATTTTTATGTGACAAAACATTTCTTTCAAAAATATACTTTACAAATTATTTTTGAATAATTAAGAAATTAGGGGTGAGCAAGAAAAAACCGAAACCGAACCGAAAACCCAAAAAACCAAACCGAAACTAAAAACCGATGGTTCGGTTTTTACTTTTTCAAAAACCGAAAAATTCGGTTCGGTTTCGGTTTTTGTCCAAGAACCGAACCGTAAAAAACCGAACCGAACCGCTTCTATTATATAATAGTATATAACTAATATTTTTGGGTAAAGGGGACACTACCCCGGTAAATTATAAATTCATATTATGTAAATAACTAATATTATGTAAATAAATAATATTATGTAATAGTATATAACTAATATTATGTAAATAAATAACGAAACAAATCTAATTTATAAATTCATATTAATTTTGTAGGTGGATTTATAATATATTTATCTTAGCGTTTATATGTTTATTTTTCGTGTGCGTGTGTTTACTTTACAATATATCAATACTTATGTGACAATGATCATACTATGTGTAAATTCACTTGCATGTGTGTATCTCATCTATACTTGTGTAATTGTAGAATTATGAGATAATCATTATTAGGCTTATCTTGACAAAAAAGTAAAGAAAAATAACCAATTTTCTACGAAAATCAAGTTTGTTGTTATAAATTGGCTACACACAAATATAAGCGGTTAAAAACCGAAAAGCCGAACCGCCAAAAACCGAACCGCCAAAAACCGAATGGTTACGGTTTTCGATTTTATAAAAACCGAATGTTTCGGTTCGGATTCGGTTTTAGCCAAAAACCGACCCAAACCGAACCATGCACACCCCTATAAGAAATGTTTTAATGGAAAAATAAGTTTAAAATACATAACAGCTATTTCCCCCCCCCCCCCAAAATCAGCTCCAAACTTCCTCAAATAAGTTTTCACCAGAAAAGACAAAAAGTGGAGCGTCTTTGTCTGACACGGCTCCACAGTTCGACTAAATTTAGTGGAGCCGTGGGTGATTTAGTAGAGCCGTCCCTTTATAACGGTCAGATTTTTTCTGCCTATAAATACCAGCCCTCTTCACAGATTTTGGGCATCCTTTTTCACACAGAACTTTCTGAGTTTAATACTCTCTTCACATTTTCTTTCTTTGATCATTTAGATTAGTTTTTCTTTTGTTCAAGAGTGATCCAATCCAACCTAGAGATCCTCTTCATTCCTCTTCAATAGCAAGAGAAGAACACAAAGTATCCAAGAAGATACAAGAGTTGTAGTTGTAGTTAGGGAAGTTGTAACATTTGTTACACACTTGATTGTATCATAGCATACATCAAGATCATTTTTCTTTTGTGAGAGAGTGAGTGAAGATCATTGAGATCTTATAGAGATATTGATTATCTCTTGAAGCCATTGGGCTAGTGTGATTGATCAAGAAGATCAAAGATAGATAGGATAGGTTGAGTGAAGTGAGAGTTGATCATTGTGATCGTGTCGAGATCTTGGAGATCTCTTGAAGCCATTGGGCTTGTGTGATTGATCAAGTGGATCATAGGTAGATCGGGTAGATCGAGTCTTGTGTGAAGTAGTAAAGGATCAAGTGGATCGTGGTAGATTGGTGCTAGCTAAGATTAGCACTCGACATCTAGCTTAGTGTCGGAAATTGGATAAGCGACGTGTACGGTTTTCTCCGCCTAAAGGGAGGTTGTTGACATAGTGCTTGAAACTCTCGACTGTGGTACTCGGGGAGTGGAGTAGGGCGAAGAAGAGCTTCGTAGCCGAACCACTATAAATCCTTTTGTCTCGGTTTGATCTTTCTATCTCTTCTTTTTACTTTTATTACTTATATTAGTTAGTTTAGTGAAGTGTTCATATTGGTGTTGATTGGTTACACATAAGAATCGAATCAAAGGTTTCCAATTGTAAAATTTTTAAGAAGTTTTAAAAGAACTAAATGAACTTTAAAACCAGTAAAACTATTCAACCCCCCCTTCTAGTTTTCCATAATTGGTATCAGTAGCCACGTCAGTCAAGATTTTAAAGTAAACTATATTTTAAAACTTGAATCGATCAATAGATTCCGTAAAATATCTAGAAGGGCAATCTATGCAAAGACCACCACTTTTTGAAACCGATTGTTTTATTTATTGGAAAACAAGATTCGAAACGTATGTGAAATCAAAAGACATTGATCTTTGGCATATTATTACCGAGGGTGAATTTTAACCAATTCAAATGAATCCGGAAACTAAAAAGGATGAAACACTTTCTTATGATAAACAAAGTGATGAACTTAAAAGAAAACTAGCCAAAAATAATGAGGCTAAAATGATGATTTACAATGCTTTGCCTAAAAAGGAACTTAAAAGAATTTTTATGTGTAATACGGCAAAAGATATTTGGAAAACTTTGTTAGTCACTCACCAAGGTAATAATCAAGTCAAAGAGAACAAGATAGATCTTCTTGTTCAACAATATGAACAATTTTCCATTTCGGAAGATGAGTCAATAGATAATGCTTTTGCAAGATTTAATACTATTATCACTAGTCTTAAAGCTCTTGATGAAGGTTACTCTAGCAAGAATTATGTTAGGAAGTTTCTTAGGGCTCTACATCCTAAATGGAGAGCAAAGGTCACCGCCATTGAAGAGTCAAAGGACTTGGCGACATTGTCACTCGATGAACTAATAGGAAACTTGAAAGTTCACGAGATGATAATCAAGAAGGACTCCGATATAGTTAATGGCAAAAGTGAGAGAGTTAGATCTCTAGCATTGAAAGCCAAGAAGGAGTCTAGTGATGAGGAATGTTCAAGTTCCGATAGTGAAGATGAAGAGTATGCACTAGCCGTTAGAAACTTTAAAAAGTTCCTTAGGAGGAAAGGTAGATTTCCTAGACAACCTCGCAATGAAAAGAGGTCATTTCAAAAGAATCAAGATGAAAAGAAAGGGATGAGTGATATGAGATGCTTTAGATGCGGAGATCCTAATCACCTCATAGGAAAATGTCCCAAACCACCGAAAACCAACAACCAAAGAGCTTTCATAGGAGGCTCTTGAAGTGATAGCGGTGAAGAAGAAGAGAAGAAGCCCAACAATGAAACATGCCTAATGGCTCAAGCTTCTAATGAGGTACTTTCCGACTCTTCTTATTATAGTAATGATAATTCGTCAATAGATGACAATAGATTGCATGATGAATATAATAAACTATGCGAGGTTAGTTCTAAAATTTTAGGTAGAAACAAAACACTAAAATTAAAATTGCAAGAACTTGAAGTGTTAATTTTAGAACTAAAGGATCAAGTCAAAAGACTTGAGAAAAATAAAGAAGTAGACTTAGGATGTGGGTCATGCATAAGTCTTCAAGTAGAAAATGAGAAACTCAAAGAAAATGCTTTGAGAATCATTAAGTTCGAAGAAGGAACTAAAGCACTTAATGAGATGCTTGAAAACATTAGGTTTAGTGAACATGACTGTGCAGGTTTAGGATTTGACCCAAATCAGGCTTCAACAAGTAGTACTAAACAAGTAAAATTTGTAAAGCCTGAAGTGTCTGAGTCTGAAGGATACGACACCACTAAAGGTACGGATGGTACCATTAAATTTAATGGTACCGTGGTACCGTCTGGTGCTGAAGTTAGATCAGGGTCAATTTTGAAAAATAACTTAAGTCCTAAACCAAGTCACATAGTTGTAAATGGTACTAAAGTACCTATTGCTAGCATAGAGGAAGTCAAAAGCTTTTACAAACCCTTGTCAACTCCCGGACTTGGATTTGTAAAGCCCGACACTAGGTCAAAGACTCCTTCACCTAGAAAAACAAATTCTCCCAAACCTCGGTCAAGAACTCCTCTACCGAGAGGTAACTTTAAAAGAAAAAGTTATCCAAGTAACTTCCCCGTAACTTGGAATGACAGTCAATCACAAGGTTACTTACCATGGGAAATGTGTCCTCCATTCTCACATCCTAAACAATTGCAACAAATGCGTAAGATGTTTGCCACTAACAACTTTGGACCCATGAGATATTGGGGACCAAATGTTTGAGCTTCTATTTTGCTAGATAAACATGGTTGTAAATAAACTGGAAGTCCAACAAATGGAGTGTGATTAGTGATTACACTAATCTGGTGATGAAAAGTCGAGTCGTGTGTCATATGGCTAGCTTTCAACAAAGGTAGTCTAGTCTTCAAAGTTTTAAGGGCAACACCTCAGGCTCAGGCACGCTTTCTTAAAACACCCTTTGTTGGTAGAAATGCTAAGCATGTAGTGTCATTAGAATCTAACATAGTAGGCACTATAACAAAGAAACAAAATTCATTTTTCATCATGACTCAAATATTTGTCAAAGACTATTATGACAAACTCAACTTGTCCAGAAATGTACAATGATCGCTCAAAGATCATGCGTGACAAGTTTGAGATGAGCAATGATGAGTGAATCAAGTTTCTTCCCCAGCCCGTATATAATACTACTTGAAGAAAGTATCCTTATAAACCTAGGTATACTATATATGTATAAGATACTTAGATTAGAAAAATCTTAATTGATATTAACGCCCTAATCCGCAAAAACGAATCTCACAAGAGACGATGAAGGTGAGTGCGCGGATATTACTAGGTTAGGGGCATGAAAGGTAACTAAATTTACCTAACGGCAAGTAGGCCCGACATCATGTCTAGTGTCTGGCTTTGTGCCCGCTTGTAAGAAGGATTCCAAAACTTGTTAACTTAAAGCGTTTGATGTATCTTCTGATGCATTAATGGTACTATACACTTGAGATTATGATATCTCAAGGAGATTGGTGTAGAAATTGTTGTCTATACCAACTCTGATAATGCGGGAGATAATGTGGATCGAAAAAGCACGAGTGACATTTGTACCTTCATGGGTTGTTGTCTAACTTCTTGGTTCTCCAAGAAACAAACGGCTCTTGCTATCTCCATGACCTAAGCCGAGTACATAAGCGCCGGAAAGGCATGTCAACAAGCACTATGGATGAAACAAGCCCTTAATGACTATGACATCCATTTAGATGACGTCCCTATTATGTGTGATAATAAAGGTGCTATTGACTTGACCAAAAACCCCGTTCAACACTCCCGTACTAAACACATCAAAATTCGTCACCACTTCCTTCGCAATAACGTTCAGAAAGGAAACATTTCTATTGAGAAAGTTCACTCTCAAGACAATATCGCTGATATCCTAACCAAACCTCTCAAACGAGAATCCTTCAACTATCTTCGTCTAGGTCTAGGAATGATGGAACATATTCCATAAATCTCATGACTATTAAAGTCATCCCGTGTTTCCCCCTCATGACTATTTAAATATTTCACGAGAAATATTGAAGTCATCTCGTGTGTCTCATTCCGTCTAATCTAGGTTCCCCTCGTCAAAAGAATTTATTAGGTATAAATTCTTTCCTCGTGTCAAAAAGTCTCATTAAAACAGCGAGACTTATTCGTCAAAAATCAAAATGGGACAAAAAAACCATCCAAGCAGATCATGGCTCCACTAAATGTGGCACGGCACCGTTAAATTTAACGGTACCGTGGAACCATGTATCTGGTACATCCCGCACTTCAGTTCCCTTTTCCCACATTACTCATTTCAAACCTTCTCAACTCCTACAATTGCTGTCAAAACCAAACCCTACCACCCAAAGTTCAATTAAACCTCTTCAAGATCATATTCAAGACATTTAGTTTCAAGATTATTAATTACTTCCACTTTTTCAACAATAATTGTAAGTTATCTTACTCTAATTTTCCTTAATTATCGAGTCTAGGGTTTGTTCATACATGAAAATTGAATTAGGGTCTTTCAATCTTTACTAGGATAAGACAATGTATGATTCCCTTAACATAAGATTTTCATAAACCCAATTAAATCACACATTTTCATTAGATTTTTCTTGGAATCATGTCTAGGAAACTTTCAATTAGAAGTCATCAACACTAAAATTTTCCAAAATCTTTGGTGCCAAAACATTGAAGTCACCAAACACCCCAATTCTATTGTTTTTGAAAAATTTCACGAAACTAGGATCATGAAACATTTTTCGTGCATTGTTGATGCAAATTAAAAACGTTTTCTCATGCATACATGATCTCACGAATATTGATCGAATTACATAATCAATATGTACTTTTCGACATATTTGCTTGAGCAAAAGTAAAATTAGGAGTGTTTGGGTAATCTTATTATTATTTTTTTATTCTAGAGTCGAGATTACCGCACCTCCACATAGTTTGCATATAGGCATACACTAGGCATGTGTCTTTAATGCAACTACTCTCAACTCTAATTTTTCCTAAAATTTTCTTATAGGAAACGAAAATGTCTCATGAATATGATTTTGATCATCTTCTAACCGATACCTACACCCGAAATCTCTCATGAACCCACAACACCCGGTAACCACATTCGTGCCTATTTCAATCTTGAAACCCGTTGGTTTCATAAGGGTCGAGTCGTTGATCCATTCTTAGTTTATCATAGGGATATCAACACTTCATTTAGAGCTATGGAATTTGATTGCTTACTCCACATCAACGAGCACACTTGTCCTCGTTTTGTGTTGGAATTCTTTCGACAAGTTGAACTCGTACGTAACAAGGATCAATCTTTGTCACTTTGGTTTTGGATCCAAAACTTGAAATTCGTCCTAACTCTTGAGCAATTTGCTCAAATTCTCCGTATTCCCAATCATGGGCAATGTGCCTATACTGAAGATTGGTGCCTTGAGTCCCTCTTCAACTATCATAAAGAGGATAGTCCGTATTGTTCCTACATACCCTCTCCAACCGAACTCACCAAACTCATTCGTACTCATAAGTACTCCTTTTACCCGAATCCAACGAAAATTCGTTTGGAAGAGGTTCGTTATGAACTACTTTCTTGGGTAGTCATCCTGCGAGAAAATGTTCTAAGTCTAACAGGAAATTGTGAGCAACTTCCGGCGTGTTGTGCTCATATGATTTACTGTCTCCTTACCCAACAATCATATAATCTCGCCTACTTCTTCGCTAAGCGAATCACACATCTCAAGGGTAACAAAAATAAATTGATACCCTATGGGATGTTCCTAACCTGTCTCTATTACCATTTCATGACCTCTTACCCTTACCTTCGTTGTCTTCAATATTCACTCTTCAAACCCGTCATGACACCCCTAAATGAGTCATATGTCTCATCCATTATCATTTTCGAACCCTCCACCCACCATGCACCCTTTGATGATCCAAATCATGAGAATGAGATGCATGCTCAAGACGAGAGTGTGATGAAAACGGGAGAAAGCTCAAGTCATAAGTAGTTTAGAGGGGATTAACATTAATATTAGGATTTATCTATGATAGATTGTATTAGAGATTAATACTCTTTGTCATCTTGCATGCTTGATATTTAATCTATCCCCTTGCATGAATTATTTGGATGATAGCTTATTTTGTCACTTATGTTTGCATGCTTATGATTATCTTGGCAAATTACATGATAATCTTTATATGCTAGAAGTATCTTGATATGGGACATATTAGGCACATAAATCTTTAGTGATTTGAGGCACTATCATTTTCAGGAACTAGTTCCCCTAGAAAATATCCCTCTAGCTGCCTAGAACTAGCCTGCACAGGAAAATCTGTGAAAACAGTGTCACGGTACCGTTAAATTTAACGGTACCGTGTGATGTTTAGAGGAACCGTGTACCTGTTTGATGGATTTTCACTGTTCCTCCTAAATCCCTGCAACCCTAACCTCAAACCTACAAATTTTGCAACCTCACATACACCCTAAGATTCCCTTGCTACACCATAGGACACTCCCATCCACTTTAATTTAAATTTCACCCATCTTGCCTATATAAGGCCTCACCCTTGCAAGTTTATCTTGCACTTCATCCTCAACCTCACATCACACACACATCATGTCCTCTACACAAGGATCCACCACTCACATCTCAAAGAAACCTAGAATAACCATAAGACCACCAATAAGACCCCTCTTTTTGGATCTTACAAAAGATGATGAAGTAACCACACCACCTTCCCAAGCGACTCCCAACTCACCATCTCCACCTAATGTACCTTCTAAAACATCCTCTACCTACACAACATCTTCATCATCTCCTTCCTTGAACACCATGCCATCCTCAATGGACTACACAATTTCACCCATAACTCCATTGGACTATGCCATGCCAACTCTATCACCAACAAACTCACCACCACCTCCTTCCCCTATCATGGCTCAACTCATCCAACCTCACCCCTTTGATCTACATAGTGCTAATTGCCCATGTTGCCTCCACAACCTTAACCTCATCTCATCCTTGAGAGATGAAATTCACTTCATGTTCTCCTATGTGGAACACCTCTTGACACCACCACCACCCCAAATGGTGCCACCATCTCCACCACCTCCTAGCCCACAAAACTAAACATGTTCTTGTTTAGTTTTTCAACAATAAAACTTTAAGGACCCGTCTTGGAAATGAAGCTTGCCTCTAGTCATTAGGGATTTATGCTTCTTGTTGTCTAGTGTTATCTTTATTATGTAGTCATACTTATGTTTGACACTTGCTTTATGAATGAATGTTTTCTTTTCTATGGTTGTTTTATTTTGGGGGGCTTGGCTACTTAGTCATTTTTTTGGTTGGATATTTGTCTTAAGTGCTACATGTTAGATCTTGTATATGTGTTATCTAACCTTGTTTTGTAGCACGAATCATTGCTCGATTCCTTGGTGTCCTCTAAACGAGGGGGAGTATACATCAAGGGGGAGCCTTAGCAACCTTTTTGCTTTGACAAAAAGGGGGAGAAATGGGAGTAAACTCATTAAAAACTTGTTAAAACTAATTTTAACTTAACATGAGTTTATGTTTTGTCATCATCAAAAAGGGGGAGATTGTTGATGCAAATAATGTTCTAAAAACGTTATTTCTATCTTTCGATAACTTCACGTTTTGAGGATGACAAAATGTGAAAACACGTTACGTTAAAATTAACGTAAACAAGTTTTTAATCGGAATATCCCGTTTCTACACAAATCACTCTAGAACAAATTTACAACTTAACTAATGATCAAAGAAGTGAATTTGAGTTTTAGACATCACATTTTTATGTGACAAAACATTTCTTTCAAAAATATACTTTACAAATTATTTTTGAATAATTAAGAAATGTTTTAATGGAAAAATAAGTTTAAAATACATAACAGCTATTTTCCCCCCCAAAATCAGCTCCAAACTTCCACAAATAAGTTTTCACCAGAAAAGACAAAAAGTGGAGCATCTTTTTCTGACACGGCTCTACGGTTCCACTAAATTTAGTGGAGCCGTGGGTGATTTAATGGAGCCGTCCCTTTATAATGGTCAGATTTTTTCTGCCTATAAATACCAGCCCACTTCACAGATTTTGGGCATCCTTTTTCACACATAACTTTCTGAGTTTAATACTCTCTTCACATTTTCTTTCTTTGATCATTTAGATTAGTTTTTCTTTTGTTCAAGAGTGATCCAATCCAACCTAGAGATTGTCTTCATTCCTCTTCAATAGCAAGAGAAGAACACAAAGTATCCAAGTAGATACAAAGTGTTGTCATTCCTCTTCAAGTGCAAGAAAAGAACTCAAGGTATCCAAGAAGATACAAGAGTTGTAGTTGTAGTTAGGGAAGTTGTAACATTTGTTACACACTTGATTGTATCATAGCATACATCAAGATCATTTTTCTTTTGTGAGAGAGTGAGTGAAGATCATTGAGATCTTATAGAGATATTGATTATCTCTTGAAGCCATTGGGCTAGTGTGATTGATCAAGAAGATCAAAGATAGATAGGATAGGTTGAGTGAAGTGAGAGTTGATCATTGTGATCGTGTCGAGATCTTGGAGATCTCTTGAAGCCATTGGGCTTGTGTGATTGATCAAGTGGATCATAGGTAGATCGGGTAGATCGAGTCTTGTGTGAAGTAGTAAATGATCAAGTGGATCGTGGTAGATTGGTGCTAGTTAAGATTAGCACTCGACATCTAGCTTAGTGTCAGAAATTGGATAAGCGACGTTGTTGACATAGTGCTTGAAACTCTCGAGTGTGGTACTCGGGGAGTGGAGTAGGGCGAAGAAGAGCTTCGTAGCCGAACCACTATAAATCCTTTTGTCCCGGTTTGATCTTTCCATCTCTTCTCTTTACTTTTATTACTTATATTAGTTAGTTTAGTGTATTGTTCATATTGGTGTTGATTGGTTACACATAAGAATCGAATCAAAGGTTTCCAATAGTAAAGTTTTTAAGAAGTTTTAAAAGAACTAAAAGAACTTAATAACCGGTAAAACTATTCAACCACCCCTTCTAGTTTTCCACATCATCCTCCAAAATGATTTACATTGAGTTATAACTCACACTTATGTTAAAGATGTATTATCAAGTCTTGCTTTCCTTGAGTGCAACCTAAGCTTTATAATCTCAAAGTAGGATTGACAACTTAAGTATTTCATCTGAAATATTCAAGTAAATTTGACTTACGATTGTAGTCACTAAAAGTCATATCCGAAAAATCAACACCCAAATATTTTAATAACATGTGTTAAAACACTTATCCTATCACGACCAGAACACTTACTTATCCTAACAAGTCAGCTCTGAGATACATCTCAGCCCCTAAGCTTCATAAACATGACCAAAACTTTAAGCACTTCACCCACTAGTTGTACCAACCAATGGACTACAAGAATTAGTATCCATCCTTGTTGTTTACAACATCTATGAACAAATAATCAACCTAAGTACTCCCATAGTACAACAAACCTCTACATCACCACATCCTTATTTAGACACACTAGAAGACCTACCACCTAAATAAACCAATCCACAATCCTTACCATCATTTGAATCCGTTGAGTGCATTGCTCAAAAAAGTCATTTGTCCAACACTCGTACCAAACCAAATGTACGTTGAACTAAATCAAGCATACTTTCGCACCTATAAGGACTTAGATGATTCATTATGGCTAGAACCTCCACTATCAAATGAGTATGATGCTCCTGGTCATTTTTATCAATTTCCACTAGGTATAAGTAGTGCTATCAAAGTATTATAAATCAAAGTAATACTTTATCGTTAAACCTGTGCATAAGTTTCGTTAAACCTTAAATCAACATTTTAACAATATATGTTAAAATGTAATCTCAAAGCCAACCTCATGCACCCCGATAGACAATGAATCTTGAGGAACATACATAAGAAACTCGAGTGAATTCCTCTTGTCATCATCTAGTGAATATAATCTTGAGACCAAGTATAGTTAGGATAGGACTATCCGATTCAAACACTTTGGCTTCATATCTTCATTTAGGAAAACATGATGTTTTGGAAAAATATTATGCCTAAGAAATCATGCATTAAGTTTTCATCTTGTTAAAAGGATAATATATATCCTATGCATCATTCTCTCCTTGCGACAAGAACGGTTGTGCTACAAGAGATTTCATTTCACCTCATTGGCTAAATGATCTTGAACAAACATCTACAAGTTCTATGAACTAGCGTATCTCCTTCATCTTGTCATACTTGTTTTCATAAGCATGATAACTTTATCCCATGAGATAATCTTATTTGTTGAAAGATACTATTTGTATCTATTTCCTTTCATGCGTACATCATAACCTAACCTTGCTCATATTCTAATTTAAACCTTGTGCACATCCAAGGTTAAAACTACACATCTCTAGAGCATACACAAGATCTATTGAAGTTGGTAATGGTACTTAGATTCTTGTTGAATAAAATCCCAAAGAACTTTCTTGAGAACATTCTTAATTTAACATATCACACACAAACACATTTCTTGGTCTTAGATGATCAAATCACATTTATAACACATATAAAAGATGTCATCCATTAGATCATGCAATAAGCTGTGTAATTCGAACAACCTTAGATTCCAAACACAAGATTGAAATATATTGCTTACTGAGAGGATCAAAACAACCACACTTAGGAGTATATTGGTACTTTGAGTGAATATGATTAAGTGTGTATATGATACTTTGAGTGAATATGATTAAGTATGCGAAATCTACTTAACCACACTTAGGAGGATATTGGTTATTGGAAATGGAACAGTAATGCTTGTTATTGGATAATGAACACAGAAAGTATAACATCAAATGATTCAATATTATTGAGAATAATACGAGTGATCTTCACTATCACTAGGGTTACAAACCTTGAATCTCTATTACAAACAAAACTATTATCTATTGTATTATCTCAACTCAGCCAGTCTCTAATAGTTACACATTTAGCACACTTGCTAAATAATGTCTAACTCTCTATTTAAGTAATATCTAAACACATACACACTTGAGTATTCGACTACTGGCTAGCTTGTGTGTGTCAGTAGCTAAGATACAACATGTTCTGTGTTTACAACTTTTTGACTGAACACATATCTAAGATATTATCTACCGTATATATTTGACTTTTATACACAAATATCTTTTTCATACTTATCTACTCAGCAGTAGAATACGCGATAGTTATCCACTCAGCAGTAGTATCTTTTACTCTAGCAGCAGTATCTTCCTGCAGTAGTATTTCCAACACTAGCAGTAAAATCAAATATACTAGCAGTAGAATCAACACTTAGTGTATTTCCTTGAGCAGTACTGACCTTGTGAACATTTAATTCCCAATACTAATCTTCAGAATATTTAATTCCCAACAATCCTCCCCTAAACTTGTGATTTATCCCAAATCATCAAGTTTCTTCTGAATTAAATGAGGATTGTGAAGATCTTTCAAACACTACATGGTCAGACTCTTGATCTGAGCTTTCCTTTGTTCTGTAAGATTAAGTATCTTTCTAACTAACTCATTTTCCATCTGTGTATCCCATTCAGCAATAACATCATCTTCTTTGTCTTGAACATTAACAGTACCTTGCTTAGGCTCCATTCATTTCCTAAAAGATGGTGCAATTTCCTTGGATGGAGGAATTATAAAAGGCAATGGTGCTGTGTATCTTGGATGCTTGAAGACTGATATTATATTCCCTATAATTGCTCTATGAAGTCCAAGAAGCCAAGTCATCTCTCAGCAAGCTAAGAAAGTGATGAACAAATGTAGTGAACTGAAATTGAAACTAAAATAACTTTCTTCATTTGAACTTTCTCCATTTGTATTGCTTTATCATTTCTGAATATATATAATACTCTAGAATCTTGTCCAAATTTCCAACATGATCTTGAGACAGAGCTTTATCAGTTTAAGACAAAGATGCTCGAACGTGAAGAAGAGAGATGAAAGAGCTTATTCCCAGCATCCATCATCATCTTGTATGCTCTTGTCTTTTCTTGAACTTGATCAATTTTCCTCCCCTGATTCATGCCATGTACCACAATATTTCCTCCCCTGTTTGGAAGATCTCTCACCATCATCTGAACTTTTTCTTTGAAAATTTCTTGAGTTCACCTTCTATTTAGAACAGCTTATCAGACAATGTTGTACATGTAGCCATCAATTCCTTAAATTTCACTCTGCTGCCCTCATCACTTCCAGGTGTGTTAACTCCTGTGAAAGGTGAATCATGGCTCAATAATTCATAATCCATCATTAGATGGGTTTCTGAGCCATTATGAATCCAAAATATTTTAAGAAACTTTTGACTTAGCAGTATGAACTTGATTTTATTATTGAAAAATCATACTGCATACAACCATTTTGAAGGGATTAAGTGTGTAACAGACACTTCATCAAGATTTCGGTTTAAATTAACCTCTGGTTGTGTGAGAACCAATGTTTTCAGTTATAAATAACTTCCTGTGTACAGATAAACCCATTCAAAGGGCTTTCTTGACAGGGTTTCCTGCTCGTGGCAATTCTTGCCTCTAACACAAGTGTTAGTTCACTTTTGCTCGCTGTTCTTTCTATCAGATGTCCTTAGACTTGCTCATTATACTAAAAAGTATAAAATGATAGAAAGTGAGATGAGTTAGTTACTATCTAACCAACTGAGCCATCAAGTCAATGTGAAACATCATAATTATGTTTCAAGAAAGAAGTTTTAAAGAATCAATTAACTTAGGTGTAAACCTTTGTTAATGAATTCCCAAACTCTGTCCATCATGAACCTATTATGTCAGCAACTTGTATCATCATTCTGTTACTCACAAATTTCACTTGAAACTTCCTTTGTGTTAAAATGTTCATACCTGAAATGGTTAGTCCAAAACCAAGAAAACAAAATGCAGAGCATTTGTCTTATAGCAATAGAATTATATGACTAACAGTATGAACAAAAACTTTTTAGTAACAATAGCAATTTACAATGCTAGCAGTACAAACTTAATTTATATACAAAACCACATAGTTTGAAAATTTTAAGGATTAAGCATCCCAATACTTGCTACCAAGTATTGAAACCTTCCAACATCAAAAGCTTTTGTGAGAAGATCTGCAAAGTTGTGATCAGAATCAATTTTAACAACTTGAATCAACTTTTTCTCATTGCAGTCTCTAATAAAATGATGTCTAATTTCAATGTGTTTTGTTTTAGAGTGTTGCACTGGATTTTTAATAATACAAATTGTACTACTATTATCAATATATATGACAGTGTTCATGAAATTGTACCCATAGTCAAGAAGTTGATTTTGAAGCCAAAGTACTTAACCACAGCAACTTGCAGCAGCTACATATTCAGCTTCAGTTGTTGAAGTAGCCACAATTGTTTGCTTTTTACACTTCCATGAAATAAGTCTACATCCAAGGAATTGACATCCTCCAGTTGTTGACTTTCTATCCAAGCTTGCACCTGCATAATCACTGTCTGAATATGCTACCAAGTCAAAAGGTGATTCCCTAGAATACCATAGACCCAACCTAGGTTGACCCTTGAGATATCTAAAAATCCTCTTGACTGCTGTTAAGTGAGAAACCTTAGGAGTTACTTGAAATCTTGCACAAGCACAAACAGAGAACATGATATCAGGTCTTGATGATGTGAGATACATCAAAGAGCCTATCATAGATCTGTATGTGTGTACATCCACATTATCTCCATCTACATCTTTAAGAAGTGGCTTCTCAGAGTCCATTGGTGTGCTTGCCACTTTTGAATCAGCAAATTGAAATTTTCTTAGAATCTCTGCAATATATTTATCTTGGCTGATAAAAATGCCTTCACTTGATTGCTTAACTTGCAGACCCAAAAAGAATGTAAGTTCCCCCATGGAACTCATCTGAAACTTATCATGCATAAGTTTCTCAAACTCTAAACACATCTCCTTCCTTGTAGATCCAAAGATGATATCATCCACATACACCTGAACTAGCAAAAGATCCTTCTTGATGAATAATGTCTGATCAATTTTGCCTCTTTGAAATCCATTTTCAATTAAATAGGAAGCCAGTGTTTCATACCATGCTCTTGGTGCCTGATGAAGGCCATAAAGAGCCTTGACAACCTTGTACACCTTGTCTGGATGTTCTAGATCAATAAAACCTGGAGGTTGTGAGACATACACCTCCTCTTCAATAGTACCATATAAGAAAGCACTCTTGACATCCATTTGATAAACTGTGAAGTCCATAAATGAAGCATAAGCTAAAAATAATCTAATGGCTTCAATTCTTGCTACTGGAGCAAAAACCTCTTCATAGTCTATCCCTTCCTCTTGTCTGTACCCTCGGGCTACAAGTCTAGCCTTATTTCTAATCACTATGCCCCTTTCATCCCTTTTGTTCCTGAAAACCCATTTAGTACCAATTACCCTTACACCCTTGGGTAAATCAACTAGCACCCATACCTTCTGAATCTTAAATTGGAGAAGCTCCTCTTGCATAGCTTCTACCCAGCTTGAATCATCTAAGGCTTTAAGAACATTCTTGGGTTCTGCTTGTGAGAGGAAACATACAAGTAAGCAAAAGTGTACATCTTCATGCTGTTTTGATGCATAAAGAGCAGCAAGTAACCCTTGTTGGTCTGAAGACATAAGTTAATTCCTTGTCTTCACTCCTGATTATATATCACCAATCACATTGTCCAAGGAGTGGACTTTGTGAATCCTTGTGTATGGTGTAGAAAGAACATGATAGTTAGGTGGGAGATTGTTGAAATCCACCCCATCTTCTGAGAATTCTACTTCATTTGGTTCTGATGGGCCAGTAGTAGAAACATTTGGCCTAGCAGTAGAAACATTTAGCCTAGGAGTATCTTGCTCTGTCTCAGCAGTACTATCATCTTTAGAACTGTTAACTGGATTCTCTTGTTCCTTAGGTCCATCTTCCTTGATTTCATCTTCAATCCCTTCTTTTGCTTTATCAGAAGAAGGTTCATCATTTATTGAAGATGAATCCACACTTGTCCATATTGACATCATCACATAATCTTGATCTGTCTCTTTTCCTAACCTTGCCTCATTTGTTGCATCATGAGCTTCTGAACCTGAAAATTCATTAGATTCTGCAACAACAGGAACATAATTCATTGATTTGGTTAGTATCTCAAAATCAAACAGCCATTTGGGACCTTCACCTGCTACATTGGATTTGTTCTCTAAAAATTCCACATGCAGGTTTTCCTCTATTCTCCTAGTTCTTGAGTTGTATACTCTAAATGCTTTGCTATTGAGAGAATATCCAACTAAGAAACCTTTATCTGCTTTACCATCAAATTTTCCTAGATGGTCTAAGGTATTCAGAATTGTCACATGACATCCAAAAGGTCTAAGAAATCCTATTGCCGGAGTTCTTCCTCTAAAAAGCTCATAGGATGTCTTATTGTGAGACTTAACTACTAAAACTCTGTTCTGGACATAGCAAGCAGTATTAACTGCTTCAGCCCAAAAACTGATAGGCAACTTAGAGTCAGCTAACATGGTTCTAGCAGCTTCTATGAGTGTCCTATTTCTCCTCTCAGCAACTCCATTCTGCTGAGGAGTTCTAGTAACACTAAATTCTCTTCTAATACCTTTTTCTTTGCAGAAATCATCCATAACTCTATTCTTAAACTCTGTCCCATTATCACATCTAATGACTTTTACTTTCTTGTCTAATAGGTTTTCTATCTTTGTAATGAATGTCTTAAGAATGCTAGAAGTCTCATCCTTAGAACTTAAAAAGAAAACCTATGTAAATCTGCTATAGTCATCAGTAACAGCAAGACGATATCTCTTATGCTTTATACTACTCACAGAAGTAGGTCCAAATAAGTCCATATGAATCATAAACAATGATTGATCAATAGAGTTAAAAAGTTTGGGCTTACAAGTGGCTTTATGTTGTTTGCCTTTAAGACAAGCAATGCATGTTTGGTCATTTTCAAAT
Organism: Artemisia tridentata subsp. tridentata; assembly: GCA_021014915.2. Taxonomy (NCBI): domain Eukaryota; kingdom Viridiplantae; phylum Streptophyta; class Magnoliopsida; order Asterales; family Asteraceae; genus Artemisia; species Artemisia tridentata. Next base: position 61,684,721 of record CP139501.1, on the reverse strand, counting down.
CTTTTCTGAGGTAAACCTCTTACCAAACCATCTTTGACAATTTTATTTATGGTTTTGAAATTAATGTGACCAAGCCTCCTATGCCATTTTATTGACTCATCCAATGTGGCTATTGCAAGCAAGCAAGTAAGATTCTCTTTAGGAACAATGTTCTTCATATCAACACTGTACATGTTGCCCTTTCTTGGAATTTTAAGAAGTACTTGACTTTCATCAGGCATTTTAAAATCAGAAGAAAGCACAAGACATTTATTGTCAGTAAAAAAAACCTTGTTCTTTTTGTCACACATCTGTGAGACACTAAAGAGATTATACTTAAGTTCTTTTACAAAGTACACATCTTCAAAGTCTAAATTTCCAGTCTTAATGGTACCTTTACCAGAAATTTTGCCACCAATACCTCCTCCAAAACTAACATATCCTCTATCCAGAGAAGTAAAGTCTGAAAGGTGTGACATGTTGCCAGTCATGTGCCTTGAACATCCACTGTCTGAGAATCCTTGATCTTCTTGTTTAGCATTTGAATGTTCCTGCACATGAAATAATGAATATTAGTTTCCTTTGGGGACCCAAGCCATTACTGACTTGGATCTGCCTCGTGCATCAATGTAATCTAATCTTTTCAAAATAATTGATGCACCATTGGGTTTAATTGGTCTCCATACCCAACATGCTGAGGCCTTAACAGCATTTGCCCTGTTTTTCCTAGCAGCAGTATGAACTGCTTGCCTAGCAGTAGGAACTGCTAGCTTTGCAGTTGTACCCTTTGGTTTCCAAATTTGTTTTTGGACCACTGATTTTGATTGAAAGGGTCCTTCTACAGTTGTTGGTGCATTTTTGTAAGTTGTTTTTTCACCTTTAACTGTTGGTTTTGGGTAAACAGTCTGATATGGTCTAGCAGTAGGAACTGCTTTTGTGCCAGACTTGAATGAAACGACTCTGGGTTTTGTTCTAGTAAAATTAGAGTGACTTTTAGTTGTATGCCTTTTTAAATTCACCCTATGATTTAAATACCCAGATACCTATTGGTTACAGAATGCTTCAAGATGATCAAAACTTCCACAAGTGTAACAAGCTTTGTTATAAAAGACAAAGTCATCACCAAGTTGGTGAGACTTGAGTCCATTCCAATTCCTTTGGTTGCCTCTGGGCTTGTTTGTGGTTCTATATTGTTCACAATATCTTACTGGTTGTCTAACATGTTTAACATTGGATTTAGGCCTATCAGTATCATTCTTGACCAACTTAGGAACACTTGTTCCTGCTTTCTTAACAACATCAGGTTTAGACATAACCTGTTCTTTCTCATCATCATCAGAAGTCCAGTCCTCAATGATTGGACCATCTGAGTTCTTACTAGAGGACACCTTGTCCTCAGGGAGTGAAACATTACTTGCACTCTCAAAAACTTCTTCTACCTTAGGACTCTGAGTAGACTTAGAACCATATTCAAATTTTGGTTCTCGAAACTCTTCTAAACCTGTGTGTGCTAGGTTAATACCTGGAGGTGAAGAAACACCTCTGTATGGTGGAGGAACAGACTTGTAACCTTTACCAGATTTAGCTTTATTGACTACTTGAGCTTCCCAAATTTTATTGATTCCATATGAGGCATGAGCTAGAGTATCTACTGTTATCTTAACATTTTCATTTACCTTTTTGACCTTTTCTAGTTCTTCTTTGAGCACACAAATCACATCCATTTTGTACTCTAAATCTCTTTTTAGCACAGCTATGTCATCACTAAACTTAGATTCATTTCCTTTATAATGCAAGATTTGTGTTTCAAGAACAGCTAAACCTCTTTTATGATTAGCTAAGTTATAACTTGTTTGACTTAGCTCTGACAGTCGATCATCAAATTGCTTTCTAAGTTTTTCAAATGCTGGGAGATGACAAAAGTGCCACATTCCAATATCAGTTGCCACCAAGCTCCAATCATAGCTAACACCATCAATAGCTAGCATAGCCTTTGGCTCATCCACTGTGACTTCCTTCTTCTTATCTTGCTTATACCATGTGGTCCTATTATCCTGCTTTCTTGGCTTTCTACACTCTCTTGCAAAGTGTCCCAACTTGTGACAATTGAAACACTCTTCTTTCATCTTATCAAACCCAGCAGTTTCATTACCATTAATGGTAATCTGCTTTCCTGTTCTCTGCCAAAACTTTTTAGCCCTCATGCTCAGTAAAGCAACCTGCCACTTGATATCCATCTCTTCTAAATCATCATCATCCACCTGTTCAAGATCTTCATGACTTAGAGGAGAACCACTAGTTTGACTGGTTAGGAATGCATAGAATGTTGAATCTCCAAGTCCAGCAACATTCTTCTGTGAACTAGCAGTAGAGACACCAAAGCTAGCAGTAGAAACACCTTCATCTTCATCCACCTCCTCTGACTTACTAATGCTGGGAGATGACAAAAGTGCCACATTCCTAGAACTAGTACTGTAGCTTCCAGACTTCTTCAGACTTTGTTCAACAATTTTGAAATTGTTGTACAAATTAATGAGTTTCATGGTTTCAATGTCTGGCTTATTCATCCAGACAACCACATGAGTATTGAATTCTACAGGTAGACTTCTTAAAAACTTCATGTTGAGATCTTCCTTAGCTATCTCAACTCCCAACACAGCTAACTGACTGACAAGCTTGTGCAATCTTGTGAACAACTTATCAAGAGATTCATTGCTGTTTGAGCTAAAGTTTTCAAAGCTTTGTTTCAGCAACGTCTTATGAGTTTTCTTGGTAGTTTCATTACCACCAAACCATGCACATATCTCTTCAAACAGAGTTTTTGCATCAGGATACTTGCTAAAAGATAACATCTGTTCACCAGGAATGGTCATAAGCAACAAATTTCTTGCCTTTTGATCATTCCTCTTCAGTATCCTTTCATCATTGGTAACTGGTCCAGTATTCCTTTTCTGAACTGTTTTGCCTTCAAGAATGGATTTTGTAATACCTGGTGTGAAAGAATCACCATACAGAATAATATCCCAGAGAGCATAATCTTGAACCAAGAAGTATTGTTCAATGCTTAGCCTCCACAACTCAAACTCATTCTATTTGAGTATAGGTAACTTAGCAGCAATGTTTGCAGAATCCATCTCCATTTCTTCTTCTTCTAAATCAAAGATATCAACCTGGCTATGATACCAATTGATAGGATCAAAACAACCCTTTATCACTTGTGAGAATTGTTTTAAATACACTATGAGGATGGTAGTCCTTTGTAACGTGTGTATATGATACTTTGACTGAATATGATTAAGTATGCGAAATCTACTTAACCACACTTAGAAGGATATTGGTTATTGGAAATGGAACAGTAATGCTTGTTATTGGATAATGAACACAGAAAGTATAACATCAAACGATTCAATATTATTGAGAATAATACGAGTGATCTTCACTATCACTAGGGTTACAAACCTTGAATCTCTATTACAAAGAAAACTATTTTCTATTGTATTATCTCAACTCAGTCAGTCTCTAATAGTTACACATTTAGCACACTTGCTAACTAATGTCTAACTCTCTATTTATGTAATATCTAAGCACATGCACACTTGAGTATTCGACTACTTGCTAGCTTGTGTGTGTCAGTAGCTAAGATACAACATGTTCTGTGTTTACAACTTGTTGACTGAACACATATCTAAGATATTATCTACCGTATATATTTGACTTTTATACACAAATATCTTTTTCATACTTATCTACTCAGCAGTAGAATACGCGATAGTTATCCACTCAGCAGTAGTATCTTTTACTCTATCAGCAGTATCTTCCAGCAGTAGCATTTCCAACACTAGCAGTAAAATCAAATATACTAGCAGTAGAATCAACACTTAGTGTATTTCCTTGAGCAGTACTGACCTTGTGAACATTTAATTCCCAAAACTAATCTTCAGAACATTTAATTCCCAACACTTACTTTCTAAATGTTGACACATCCTTGTTAAATTCTCGTGTATAACATGTCATCTTTACCACCTTAATGAATTTAGTTGAGTCTCATTAAGCCAAGTATTGGTGAACTATCATTTTTCATATACTTCAATAGGCAAAAATAGGAATTCCAATTTTTCTAACATGAGAATGACTACTGGAGATCCTATTGCACTAGAAACTCAATTTAACCTAACGTTTAAATTGCTTCCAGGAGAGAAGTTGGGTATCACCCGTAAAAATGGTCGTGTTTAGCCTTAATTAAGCACCGCTAGTAATACTCTCATATTCATTCTCCAACTTGAAAAATCCTTATTCCTATACTTGCCTAAAGTAAGTGTTAAAATAAGATATTTTGCTTCGCCTTAGGAATATTAATCAAACAAGTAGTAGATATGCCTTTTCTTTCTTTAGTTTATTAAAATCACTTGCATTACACATACATTTGTTGATTATATGTTTTTGTTTGATATGATTAAGTATCTTGACATTATCATGATATTTCCATTCTTTCTTTATATGATGTTTGGCAAGATTAACGTGTTAGTTGTTCACTCATAATATGCCATTTTGATACATGATGTTTTTATATGATGTATCTATGTTTAAAAGCTCTTGATTTTTTTTGGCATTCATTAAATCTATGCTTAGGATGGTCTAAATAATACATGCTCCAAAATGTTACAATTCAAACATGGTTTGCATGAACTTTTCGTCTTGCTTCTTTTGTAACTTTGTCACACTACTTGTTTGCTACTTGTGCACTTATAATTTATCAAAGTGTTTTTAGTAAGATAAACATTTAGAAGTCTTTTTATTCTACGAATTAATCACATAGATCATTGTGTTAATTAATAGATAAGTATGCTTAAGTGTCTAAGCCTAACAACAAAACAATTTCACAATGAAGTGTCTCAAACAATGTCATGCTTTCTCGTAATATGATTGTTTGTCTTGATGCTATCTTGCTATATGGTAACCTTATGTCTAGTAGTCGATGTGTTGTTTGAATAGGATGTTATGTTGACATCTTTTGTCACTAACAAATTCGTTTTAGTAGATTGATAACTAATCATTTGCTATCTGACCTCGTTCTACCTTTTATATGCTCATTTCGCATAATTGTAATTCCTTTATTGCTACGTAGATTAGTAATATTTTTTAGGGATCCCAGCACTCGCATATAGTTTTAAAGCATATAGAATTAAGTTTTAAAGGCTTGGAATTACATTTTTGTATATTTTAACCGACCTCTTTTCAAATCTCATTATAGCTTCCTCTTTCCAAAAATCACCTCCATCACTACTTAGCTATAACTTACTCATGTTTCTTACATCCTAAAAATACCAATACATAGGTACACACCACTTAGCTAAAACCGGTTTATGAGATCGCAAGTGGTTCAAGCATTTTTAACTCAACATCACAAGTTTGCACCAATACCTCATCAAGTGAAAAACACATCATGTATCTGATAAACCTCTTCATCTCCACAACCAAAACTTGACCAAATCAAAATCTGGCCCCAAGATACCTTGCGATAACAAGGACGAAACCAAAAATTTGGTTTCGCCTAATCCGTGAGCACCTGGGTCAAATAAACACACTGCTTAAAATAAACAACCCTCTCACAACCAACGAGTCTATGATTCTTTTAACCAGAACCTAACAACTTCATTGTCTAGAACACCATCATAGGAACTCATCATTTTCATCCTTGACACATATCTGGCACGTCATTGTCAGTGCAAAGGATATATTAATCTAAACAGTCATTCCCAACACTTTCTCAACACGTCGGCCTAACCAACACTCTCCCATCATATGATGTCATTCTCTTCCTCATATAGGTATTTAGTATTCTTTATTCTTTCATATGGAATTTCTGTTCGAAGGTGCTTATTGTCTTCACTTCCTTTTAATTCCATTCAAGCGTATATTATTGCATGATACATCATCTTTTATTCGTTATAGCATTAGTTATACATACAATTTTCTAATTTGTTTTTGTTGCCTAAGTTATCACCACCATCTTCCATCACCTCTTTCACTAATCATCATCACCATTGATTAGCGGAAAACCTACTTTTATCAATCTTGAGTCATCTACCAAGTTATCACCACATGAATCCTACTAGTAAACCGACATCAATACTAGCACCACCCACTCTAACTTTTAATATTTCAGCTTCACTTCATATTTTCCTTCTAGGCATTATTTTTTTTAGGCTTATATTTTTGGAGAATCATATTATATTCCAATTTTTATTTTCTTATGACTGTTTGTATTTATTATTAGAAGATTACACCTTATAACGTGTTTTACTAAATGATCATGGTTCTCTGTCTTGAGTTGCTTGTGATTATACCATTGATATATTGCATCATATATATAGATATATATACATTTTATTTTTCTTTGTCAAAAAGATGAAATATATTGCACTGATTCTTTCATTGTAGGTTCACCATCATATACGCTCGATTATATATAGCATACTCATCTAAGGATGAAGTTCACATTGATTATTTTCCTTCTTTTATTATAGGTGCTTCTTGATGTCCTCAAACCAGGAGGAATATCTATCAAGCACTCATATTGCATCGTCTATACAATTGGTCGTATATGACATATTTGTCTAAAGACAAAGCTTCTATTGTACTAATTTTTGTTTTGTAGGTTCATCTTGACGCCCTAGATCAAGGGGGAGCTTCCGTCAAGCATTTATAGAATGCATCTTATACACACTTTGTTGTATATCACTTACTCGTCCAATGACGAATATATTTTTGCACCAATATTTAATATGTAGCTTTTCAATCATACCTTGATGCCTCAAACAAGGGGGAGCAACCATCAAGTGGAAGCATCCAAGCATTTATCATCATTCTCACTCTTCGACATACCTCTGTGTTTCGACAAAGAGGAGGAGAAGATTGTCTAATATAGATTACCCACGTGTATCATGTGCTATGTGTACTCTCTTCATCTTATATTTTAACAATATTTTTTTATTGCATAACTAACCTTGATGTAGGTTAAGCCTCTTAATTTGATCCATGGATCCGCTACCAAACAAGGGCAATAATATAGGTATTGCAACAACCATAGGGGATTGGAGTAGACAATTTAACTTCACTAGGGATGATGCAAGCTCGCCTTTTCGGGGAGAAATGAAGATTAAAACTCCAAGGACACACCCTTTTTGTTTCGAAAAAAGGGGGAGAAGAGTGTAAACGAAGAAGGTAATGTAGAAGGTAATACGGACACAAGTAACTTTTTACATTTTACTATCTATCACGTTTACATATTTTGTCATCATCAAAAAGGGGGAGATGAGTGTAAATGGAGTAGGTAATTTAGAAGGTAATACGGACAGAAGTAACTTTTACATTTTACTATCTATTACGTTTACATATTTCGTCATCATAAAAAAAGGGGAGATTGTTAGTGCAAATATTACGATATTTAATCTATACAGTCTCGTTTATTTTGATTGATGACAAACATGTAACTTGATACATAACGTAAAATGTACAAGTTACTCGTAATCATATTTTGTCTCAGCATACATTCAACATCTCAAGTCCTCATATGCTACAACACAGGTTCGTACATGTTTATTATGTGGCATTATGATCAAACCCCTTAACAAATCATTTAGAATGTTTAAAATACGTTTAGAGTCATTAAGTATTTTAAAAGGTTAACCATTCTATGTCGAACCTCATTTTACATTTTGCATATACAAGTATTTTTACTTGTACATCATGTTTCGTAAGTTGTATTTATGTCAGAATAGAATAAGTGCCACATTAGGTGTCAAAGTGCACTTTAGGTGTCAAACTAAGACAAATGTGTTTACATAATTCTAAAAATGATGTTAATGACATAATAACTTAAGTCCTATAATAGCATAAGTAGTTTAACATTTTCAATAACACATAAACTAACATGGTACAACTTGTTAAAGATATATTAACTAGTTAAGTAATACATTTTACAAACAAACTTTTGTTTACATTTTAATCAAAATGAAAATGCATTTCTACATCATTCCATGGATCATCATATCCCTTTAGGATCTCTGGAAGATTTGATAAATATCTTGGTTTGATTGTCACTCTTGAAATCTTTAGAAGATATGGTAAATATTTTGTTTAGATTGTCACTCTAGAATCATGGAAAGATTTGGTGTATAATTTGGTTAGATTTGGTAGAATATTTTGAAGATTTTTTGTCAGGTACCCACGGAACCAAAACGTTACACAGACAAAAACTTCATTTTGGTTCCGTCCCATCCGTGGTTTACTGAGCCTTTGTGCCTATAAATAGCAAGCCACACCATGTTGTTTCTTCACCACTTGAACACATATTCTCTCCACCATTTTGCATAAATTTAGATCAGTAGATAACAATGTAGCAACATACATTAATCACCCTCACATGATCATAATGTTACTAACTTTCAATATGCTGTAAGCATACTCCTAAAATGATCCTATGAAGCAAGCTCAGAGATCTTGAGTCATCTTCCACCACAAGCATACATATATGAAGATCTATCACAACAAGCTTAGGGAACTTGTGATCTTCATCCATTGAAGGCTTTCTATCAATGGAAGTTCATTTAGATTAGTCATTCATATGCATTAGACATTTGTGTCATCGATCATCATTGTAAACATCATTGTATCATCACAATCTATTCAGAAAACTAGATTAGATGGTTTATGTGTTTGTGCCATAAAACACAAGGTTTTTATGTTTGGCCATAAAACATAACAGGAGTGGTTGTACCATTGTAAAAGAACTCGACATCTAGCTTAGTGTCAGAAATATTGTATTGGCGACGTTAGGTTGGTTCTACCTCGAACTAGAACCCGGTATTTAGCTTTGTACCAGAAAAAGTGTAAGCGACGTTTGTAAGGTTTTCTCCGCTGAGAAGGGAGCTTGTTGATTTAGTGAAGTAACTCTTGAGTTGGGTACTTGGAGAGTGGAGTAGGGCGGAGAGGAGCTCCGTGACCGAACCACTATAAATCATTGTGTCCGATTTGCACTTTCTTTTTACTTATTGCTTTACTTTTATACTTGCATTATATTATTGCTTGTGTTGTGACTTGATGGTTATACTTGTGTGACAACTTGTTTTAGTATATGCTAGTCATAAACTATAATTGGCATCTTTCATATTACAACAAGCTTAATCGGATATTTGATACAACATGTTTTAATATTTTAAAACGCTAACGTATTCAACCCCCCCCTCTACGTTTACACAATTATCTTTTGGACAAATTGACCACATTTCGACACAATAGAATACTTGAACTGTAGAAATAACATAAAAACCCGAACCTCGGACAACATATAAATTAGGGCTCGTAACACTTTCACAACTTGTCAATTTTAGTTCCTGTCACTTATAAACCTTAAAAATACTATGTACAATTGCATGATTGATATAATATACTTAATTGCATTCACAATCTATTATTTTAAAAATCTAAGACGCTACATATTATTTTTAGTTTGCTCGTAGGATATCTCGGTTTCCTCATTCCTTATTTACATCTTACTATTTACTTTGATTTCGGTGAGTTTATAGCCCTAATTTTACTCTATTATTTTACAAACCTCTTGGGGGAGATACATGTTGTTTTACATTTAGACACAAGTGCTTTAAACTGTATGCTTACCTGAAAGTATTATTGCCTAAGTATCGCTATTGCCAAAAACATGTCCCTAACAAATCATGAACCATTAATTACTGTATGTAAACGCGAATATTGCGAATAGGCCTATTGAGATTGACGAATCCCGTTTGTGTTTATTGGATAGACAACAGAACGCACTATATTTGAATAACTAGGTAAATGGAAAATTACCTTCCAAGGCATTATTATCATTTCTGTGAAACCCACAGTTAACGTTTGAGTGTCATGAGCTTAAAGCAATACTTACTATTTACCCATAATTGTATTCATTGCAATTATTATTTTAACTCTGAAATCTTGTGGTCCATTATTTATTTATAAACCTATGAATTTCACTCAACCTTTGTGTTGACTTTTTAGCATGTTTTATCACAGGTCCTTAAGTTATATGGCAAGCATGAAGTCGCACGGAGAATGTTTTGATGGCTTGCATAATATTATCATTCGATAAACCTTTATAAACTTTTCTGTTTATGTGTTATGTACTCTAAAACTATTTGGGACCTTTTGTAACTCTGATGTTTTATTATGATCGAATGATAAACTTTTAAAAACGTCTCATTTAGAGCCGTTTTCTATGATTATGACTGTTGTACTATGAAGTAGCACCCCAATGATATTACTTTCCGCTGCGATATTTTGGGGGTGTTACATCATCCGTTTTCTTACATTTTCACACGTTTTCGTCCATTTGCATACGTTTTCGTACATTTGTCCATTTTCATATGTTTTCCCGTTTTCATACTTTTTCGTACAAAAATGTATGAAAACTTAGAAAAACGAATTAAAACATAGTACAAACATACAAGGAAGTATAAAATGGATAAACGCGTATAAAACGTATAAACCAAAAAAAAACTTTGACTAACTAAACCCAAGTTTAACCAATGGGTCTCAAATTTTCACCTGTGATATTTTGAGTTCATGATAGTGTAATTTTGTTTACTAGTTAAGTTGTTTAGTTTAATTTTGTTTTGAACTGCATTGGATTGATTTGTTTTGTTTCTGCGATTGTTTCACATTAAAGTTGTATCAGTTGTAATATTTTAAGTAGATGATAATTTACAATGCTTAGTAGTTAAACTGTATTATATGACATGTCTAATATCACTTGTGATATTTTTCATAAAATAAGTTAATGGCTAATATCACTTGTGATATTTTATAAACAAACAAATATGTTTTTTAACCTTTAATATCACATGAGATATTTCATTGCTATATGTATTTTTAATATAGTATCACCTATGCGTTTTTTAATATTTTTATATTTTTCAAGTAAAAGATGGTTTTTATTTATGAAATATCAAAAATGATATTGGACATTAACTATATTTTTGAAACAATACAACTGATATTAGATATTAACTATTTTTTTATTCATTTTGATATTTATAAGTTACACTTATTTATCTCTTGTGATATAACACTGTAAGGAAGAAAAAGGGTATTTAATGTTCTTATTTACTTAAGAGTAATAACTCATGTGATAAAACAACATAATATGACACTAATTATGTTATGTGGCATATTAGTAGTATCTTATGTAATAAAGCAATATAATGTGACACTAATTATGTTGTTCTACATATTAGTAATATCACATGTGATAAAGCAATAAAATGACAAAAACTAGACATCATTCATGTTTGCTTATATATATTCAAGTAACTCAAGAGAATTTAAGTCCGCATTATTGTGTACAACAGTTAATATCTAATATCACTTGTGATATTTCATAAACATAGTTAATGGCCAATATCACTTATGATATTTTGTAAACAAAAAACATCTTGTACCTAAAAAATATAAAAATACTAGAAAACACTTATAAAAATAGACATATACAAATATAAAAGTATTAAAAAAATTATGAAAACATAAAAATGAATGAAAACGTACGAAAGCGTATGAAAACAAACGAAAACGTGTGAAAAAGAATGAAAATGTATGAAAATGAACGAAAACGTATGAAAATGGACGAAAATGTATGAAAACGGACGAAAATGTATGAAAAAGGACAGGAACCTATAAAACGTCTGAAAACGGCCGAAAACGTATGAAATGGTCGAAAACGTATGAAAGCGTCTGAAAATGGCAAAAAAACAGACTAAAACGTATAAAAACGGACGAAAACGTATAGAAACTAATGAAAACGTATGCAAACGGACGAAAACGTATGAAAACGGAAAAAAAACAGCCGAAACGTATAAAAAATTGACGAAAACGTATAAAAACGAACGATAGCATATGAAAAATGACGAAAATAGCCGAAAACGTATGAAAACGGACGAAAACGTATGGATACAAATGAAAACGTCTGAAAACGGACAAAAACGTATTAAAATCTTTGAAAACGGTCGAAAATGTATAAAAATGGACGAAAACGTAGAAGAACCGGACGGAAACGGACGAAAACGTATGAAAACGGAAGGAAACGTATGAAAACGGAAGAAAACATATGAAAACAGACGAAGAAATCAGACGAAAACGTATGAAAACGGACAAAAAAATATAAAATCAGGAAAACGTTTTTATTGAAATAGTTATTTCCCGTTCTAAAATAATTAAAATATATATATATATATATATATATAAAATATATATATATATATATATATATATATATATATATATATATATATATATATATATATAATATATCATTTGTCATTAAATAAGAAAGACAAGCAAATAAGAAAGATAAATGCAATAAAAGACAAGAAATACAAAAACTTACACTTTTGGTAACTTCATGTTTCTTTTAATCTTAAATTCTTTTTAATGAAATGAATAGCCCAGATTTGTCTTTTAATTTCTACCAAAATAAGAGTTTGCAAAATAAGTCACCTCTTTACTTTGACCGCAACTAAGGTTATCTTTTCGTTTTTAGTTTTCTTAACAAGTTTCTCATTTTCAGAGAAGTAGTATGTGACAAACGGTAATTTTTCGTGCTATTATTTTAATTGAAAAAAATTTTATCAGAAAATGCACATTATATATTTGCTGATATTTACTAACGATTAAAACTCACATTTTTTATTCTAAATTCACTATAATGCAATTTACGTATAACTATTAAGTTAAATAAACGTAAAACTAGGAATAACCCTCTTGGGCACTACGACTTTAGACTATATTTAGTCTACAACATTACAGTACCTGGCCACTACTCCAATTCATAATCTAATTGTTAAGGCATTCGCATTTTTATTTACCTACAATTATGAATTTAATAAATGCTTTCCGCAATTTGCATGAACACACAATGTACCCGACACACCCAACAATTATTTTAATACCTTCTTACACTCCTTAAACTACTAAAAAAGTACCAAAATTATTTTCTTACACTTTCTATAATTCCTTTATTAAAAGCACTTGATTATACGTACTTAACGTTAACTACAAAACTGTTACCCAATACATATTTTTAATACACAATACACTCACTAAATACATTTTATATAAAACTAACACATAAATTTCCTTCTCTTTTTTTTCTTTCTACTTAGCCGCCCCTCCCTAAAACAAATAGTAAGCTAGATTTTGTATCTTTGACCAAGACTTAGACAAAAATTCAAATGAAAAGACCAAATTGTGGGCTTGACTCCTTAATTCACTCTTTTTTGTCTTGGCAGGCACGAAACCAAACGTCACCCCTTAGTAGTTTTTTTTTTTTTCTTTTTTTTTTTTTTTTTACCTAGCTAAATCTAGTATCTAAATTAATTAATGAAGCCATACTTTTGTTTTAGTATAAAAGGACATTGTACACTCATTTTACAATTGCAAAACAACTAAACTTTTTCATGTGCTCTCACTGTAATCGACCACAAGGAAACAAGCAAGGAGAAAGAAAATAATTTTGCTAGTTGGGTACTCATTGAAGCTTATTTGGGTTACTAATTAATCTACTAAGGCTTAGAACAAAGCTAGGAAATATTTTGGTTGATCTTGGTTGACACTTTTTCGAATCATCATCAAACTTTGTAAGAAATTCTTAAAACTCAAAAACTCTTGTGTTTACTTAAGTTTCATAGGTTAAATCTTGGGTACATTAGAGTTGTTTACATACACTTTGATTATCACCATGTACATGTTTGTAATATTTTTATAACTATAATGAGTTTATAAGTAATTACTATGTCCTAAACTTATTTTTTTTATAAACAATTAAGTTACTTTGCTAATCTTGATGAAATTGAAGGAGTTAAAACCTTACAAATGATGTAGTAAGTATTTTTAGTTAATTAGTCTTGAGGATTATTGAACTTTTCACCATGTTAATTATGTTGTTAAATCACTATTAGATTGTTAGAAAATTTGATGGAAGAGTTAGAATAGATTTGGAGTTGATATTAGGTTGATTTTTGGTATTAGAAACTAAGAAAACGCGGTTTTAACACTAATTAATAAGGGCTGTTTCGTTTCAATTAAAACAGAAAAATCATTGGCGTTTTAGCAAGATTAGACTAAAAAAAAAAGGAAACAGAATTTATAACGAAAACGTGGTTGCTTGAACGGGTAAAAATGGATTTAAGATGAAGAAAATACGTTAGTTTTAAGTTAGGCGACGAAACTAATTTTTTTGAAAATATGGTTGCTGTTAGAGTGTTTCAAGAGGTAAAACTAGACATTAAATGGTAATTAGACTAGCCGAGGCATCAAAAATATGTTAGTGCACTTAAACACGAACTCGGGGATATATAAAACTTAGGAAACGGAGTTAAAACGAGGGAGTTATGGCTCGTTAAAGATTGGACGAAACTTATTATTTTGACAGCTTTTAGTAAATAGTATGTGCTGAATTTTATTTTCAAAGCCATATCTCGAGCCCTTAAAGTCCAAACGAGCCAAAACAACCTAAACAGAAGTTGTAGCATTTTATATATACTTATTAGTCAAGCCGGAAAACTTTTCAAAATACTTATTAACGAGACCACTATAACTTAACTACGAAATATACTTGTTACGTCACTTAGGATATATACTTTAACTATTAAAAATAAGCATTGACGTAACTATATTGAGTTTCTAGCTTGTTGTTAACAAGCTAGGGTTTCTTATCCTTAGTTTCTTTGTTCTATAATCCAATTCTCAGTTGTAAGCTTATTTTTCATACTTTGCATTTTACTGTACAACTACTTATTCATGTGCTTATTGTTGTTCTCATTACTGCTTTATGTTATTTGAGTTAAATTAAGTCAGTTTGGTAGTTTGTGTTAGTTCAAAATCTCATTTTCAGTTTTTAAGTCAAAAAACCAAAAACAACCAACTATAGTATAGCTTATTGTATTGCTTATTTCTGTTTTAAAAGTTGCTTAATATAGTTAAAATAAGTCATCTAATCAGTAATAACTAGAATTTATAAGTTAAGTTAAGTAGTGCTAGTTAAAAATCCCCACAGACCATATTTAAGGGGTGTTTGGTTTAATAAGTTCTATTGGTTAATTAAGCTGTTACTGTAGAATTACCAATTGTCCAACTTTGATTCAGCTTTTCTTAGTCCATATAAGGTGTTTTTAAGTCATCTTTAGCAATATAGATAGATTTACTAGTTTCTAGTACCCTGTGCAATTTTCAGTCCTTAAATAGTCCAAATAAGTCATAAGCTGCCATAAGCACTTTTGGCCCTTTTTCTTTTCATTTTCTGATTCCTTAAGGTCATATTAGAGCAGTCAAAACAACCTGGTTTGGTTTCAATTGGTTTTGTGCCCTCTGCATAACTTCTGCATACAAAGAACACTAAGCAGTATGAGTTTTTTTTTAGCTGCTTTTCTCAGCTTCTTATCTGCTTATTACCTTGTCCTCACTACTTGATTTTTGGGTTGCAAGTAGTTCACATAGCTAGCTTTTAGTTCATTATCTGTGATCCCACTTTTTAGCTTATTTAATAGCTTAAAATCTGGTCTGCACTTTCATCCATTTCACTGATTCAAACCTGCATAAGCTTTTGGTTTTCAACCATCTGATCTAGGCTTAAATCAGAGTTCAATTGGTTTGTTAAATTTGGGCATTTTTGGTTTTTAGTATACCCAGTAGTACTAGCAAGATTTTGCCCCCTTAAGTTTCCACTTATCAGCTTAATTAAGTGCTTAAAATTTGTCTGCAAGTGAGGGGTTTTAACTGAATTTTCTGCATAAGTCTTGAAACTGCCCTAGTGCTTAATTGCTTATCCAGAGTGCTTATTTGAGCTTTTTCAGTTGAATTGTGCTTTAATAAGTGTATTACACTTGTTCTGAGCCTTTGGTAATTTTTAGAGCTTTTTAGCTTATTTTTGTACTTATTGCCAAACTGCTTATTAGCCCATTTGCTTATTAGGGTTTAGATAACTTCTAATTTTATTTTTCCTAGATTTAAAATAATATTTTAGATTTCCCTCAATTTTTTCAGATTTTTCTTAACAGTTTTAGTATTTTTAATAATTTAATTAGTTTAAAATAGTTTTTAATTCATAATAAAAAATATAAAAATCAGAAAAATATAAATCTTTTTTCTAAAAATTTTCTTTTATTATTTAGAGTTTAAGAAAAATAATTTTGAACTTGTAGGATTAGTTTTCTAATATTTCACTTTTTATTCCCGTTTTAGAATTCCAGTATCGCGTTTTTATTATAAATTGTTTAAATCCTTAATTTTCCCGTGAGAATTTGTTTCTCATTTGTCAAATAGAATTAAAAAAGAAAAATTCCATATCATCAGTCACTTTAATCCAAATCTCTAACGGTTGTCCATTCCATCCTCGTTGGGACACGACCCGGGTAATCACTTACCTGGTATCACACACACAAACGTGAGTTTTTGCAAGTATCCGTTTTCCTAAAGGGGTGATTTGTATTTATTCACGTGTATCCGTCTGCATATTATTTATATATACACTTTAGCACGGATCACACCCCATGACACGTATGCTTCCGCTATACCGAATTTTGGGGGTGTTACATAGTGAAAACTTTGAAAACCGATGTTATATATTTTATTTTTTAGTGAAAGAGAAAAGTAAAAAAGAGTAGATTGGATTTTTCAAATTTTAAGTTTAAATTTGAGAATTGAGATTTTCATTTTTCTAAAATTCTTTGAAAATTTTGTAACTAAATAAGTTTTCAGTTTTTTAAGTTTTATTTAAAAAATTTCATAGAAAAGTAGGCTATTTGTCACAAACTAAACACACCTTAAGTATCCCTCCACATCTATAATCTACTACATATAATGTATATGGCCGCCCCTGGCTATGGGCAGCGCGGGCGACGACCTAGGGAATCAAGCAACTAGGGGGCATCAAATTTTTGGTGTTCTGAATCAATTCTACATGATGAAGATGGTGCTGTGAAGATAAAATGGACACTTAACATGTTGGACTAGTTTTAGAAAATGTTTTTGCCCAAAAAAAAATGTTTTGCCGGAAAAAAAAGTTCCAGTCTCCGGTAAAAAAAGAGAGAGTGAGAGGAGGATGATGACTTTTTGGTCATGTTAGTTATTGAGTAAAAACATAAAATATAGCAGTACTATTTTGGCTATGTTTGGCGCGGAGCCTTTTGGGGCGATGAGCGGTGAGCAATGAGCTTTTTGATTTTTATTGTTCGTTTGGCAAAGGAGCGGTGAGCTTTGCGATTTTTTAGGAATGCTCATTTTTCCAATGCTTCTTTATGAAGTTGTGAGCGGTGGGCTGTGAGTTGTGGCTACTGCTCACAGCAACTGCTCACCGCTCACTGCCCACATCTCACTGCAACTGCTCACTGCTACTTTTACCAAACACACCCTTTGTCGAGTACATAGAAATTAATTTAATTATTTCTTTTTTCTTTTTTCCTTTTCTATTTTCTAATACAAATTTATACCACATTTTCATATTACCATTCTATAGTTTCCGTAAGACATATATTTGAAGTTCTGCACATTCATAATCAATTAGTTTGATTATATATGAAATGTATACCATACGAATATTGCACAATGTGTTAAATTGTATTGGTTTGTGCATATAACGAGGATGAACGGTGTAATTTACTCTAAGTTTTATAATACCCCAAGTAAAATAATTGTCCAAAATTCATTAAGTTAATATGCGGGCTTTGTTCACATGAACGGCGATAGATAGCGTGCTATTTATTGGACTAGTTGTCTAAAAATGTGTCATATTAAATTCATTAGGTTAATATGTGGGCTTTGTTCTCATGAAAAGTCATAGATAGTGTGTTATTTATTGGGCTAGTTGACTAAAAATATATCATACTTGTCAGTGTGTTTATAGGTGTGTGTGTATCATTGTTCGAATCCGATTATTCATTGTACATCTTTTCAAAATTTGATTATTCTATGTATTGATTCCCAAAAATAAAGGATTTGATTCTTAAAATATATCAATCAATACACATGATAATCAAAATTTGAAAAAATGTGCACGAATTAATCAGATTCGGACAATGGTACACACAAATACAAAAAGTGTCAAGTATAATACATTTTTAAACAATTAACCTTTAAAGATTTAGATAGGGGCATTTTTATATCTTCTCGCCCAGGGTAGCAAAAATCTCAGGACCGGCCCTGATAATGCACAAATATTTTTCTTTAATATTTAAAACTTAAAAATAAGTTATGTTTAATTCCCAAGACACCCCTTTAAAAAGTAAATTTCAATCTTTTATTTACTTTCTGTTGGGTCCATTCAGTACCCAAGTTTACTTAAACAAGGATTTGAATAGAAAATAACCTAAATGTCAGAAAACTTTAAACAATATTCAAGTCACTAAGTGAACAGTTGCTCAATGAGTCACCTTCAGGATGCTTAGGACGAGTCTAAGAAGAAAGTCTCTCCATTCAGTGAGGCGGAACTCAGTGAGTGGCACCTAAGCCAAAGAAGAAGGTGATGGGTTCAGTGAGTGATGACAATAACTCACTGAAGACTGAAGACCTGAAGACTGAAGAATAGGCGGGACAAGGCGGGAAACGTTTGAATGGATAAGAAGACGTCCTTATCAACCTGAAGTCAAACTTTCCCTGAAAGGCAAAAGTCAGGACAGTGTCATCACTGCTACTCAGAAAGCGGTATTGTCTTATACCCAAAATAGCCTATTGTAACAGAGACAAAATATGTAAGTATTTTGTCCTAACTAGCTTAGGTCATCTTTTGTTTTTATCATAACGGTTGAATTTTACTTGTGTATAAATAGAATCATAAAGTGGAGTAAAGGTTGACAAGTTTGTGTACTAAATGCTTAGACATTCACAAACAACTTTTACTCCTTCAAATAGCAACCTAGTCCCTGAGATAGCTCAGTAGGTTTAGTTAGTTGCTACTTAAGCATCGCTTAAGTTTAGTGAGGAGTCATACCATACTGGTCATTCAATCCCAAGTGTTATTCTGCAAACACTTGGGTATAATTCTTTGTTAATTGCAAATAGAATTAAACGTTGAAAACTTGTGTCTCTTTACTTTACGTTTATCTTTTAACAAACTTCTTAATACATTACTAGTCATGGAACACTGGTAGTTTAACTCATTAGTTACTACTATCAGTGTGAAAGAGAACAACAAGTGGTATCAGAGCGGTTTGATTTATAAAACAAGTTTTATAAACCGTTCAAAACATTTTTAAAATCAAGATCCTACCATGGCTGAAAGTGATGTACCCCAACTAGTCGACAAAAAGGGAGGAAGCTATAATGCTACTGCTCCCCGACTTGAGGTTGGAAAATTCAATAAGTGGAAAAAGCGTATGCTTTGCTACTTAACAGGAATGGAACCTTACTACATTAAGTGTATTAATGAAGGTCCCTTTGTCCCTAAGACTGCTGAAGGTTTACCCAATCCTGAAGCTCAGTGGACTTCTGATGAGAGAAGGGTGGTCAATCAAGACCAACGCCTGATAAGCATAATTATATCATGTCTTCCTGACGATGTAATGGAATCAGTCATTGACTGTCCAACTGCCAAACAGACTTGGACTGACTTGGTTCACAGCTTCGAGGGTCCCTCAGATACCAAAGAAAATAAGATCATGGACCTAAAACTTGAGTATAACACTTTCAGGGCTAAATACTCTGAAACTCTCTCTCACACTTAAACTAGATACAAAACCCTTCTGAATGAATTGACCAATAATGGTGTCACCCTGTCTAAGCATTAGATCAATGATGGCTTTGTCAACAGTCTCCTTGAGAAGTGGTTAAACTTCTCTCAGGGTCTTAGAAATGCTAACCATATTCAAAATCTTGAGCTCCCTGAAATCTATGGGAAGTTTGTCTACGAAGACAACTTAATCTCTAGGAGATACTCTGATTCAAGGAAGACTCAAGAGACCAAAAAGACCTTTACTATTGCACCCATATCCACTGCCTTCTATTCTAATGGTGTTGTGAAGGATTTTCAAGAAGATTCTGATGATGAGGCTGATGAGAGAACTAGTGAGGAGTACTTCAATGACTTACAATTTGAATTTCAAGAAAGGACACTCCTTGCTAATTCAAAATGTTTTATTAAAAGAAACAAAAAATTTTCAAGTGCTAAAGCTAATGAAAAAACTGAGTGTTTTAAATGTGGCAAAAAGGGTCATTTTGCAAAAGATTGTTTTTCTAAAACTACCTCAGAACCCTCATACAAGTTTTCAGGAAGCAGTTCTTCTTCAGGAACTAGCAAATTTCAACCAAAAATGCTTCAGTCTAGTCAATCTTTTCAAAACAAAACTGAAAAATTTCCACAAAAGGACTTTGAAGCTAAGTATAGAAAGACTAAAGCAAAACTTGCACTTCTTAAGGTAGTCCCCTCAAACACTCAGCCACCCCAAGCCCCTAAACCTTCTCAGGCTAAAAACAAATGGCTTGTTGCTGAAACTTTTGATTGGTATGAAGAAGCTATATCCTCTAATGATGAAGAAGTTCGTGTCAGTGCACTGATGGCACTCTCAGAAGATGACAAGCTGGCAGTTAGAAAAAGTCATGCCAGAAATGGAGAATGGGTCAACATCACCATGAGGAAGGTAAATATCTTACTATCCATGGATGATGATTCTGATTGGAAATCTTACTTAAACCACATTAATGTTGATCTTAAGTATGTTGAAGAGGAAATGTTAAATCTGTTTTTAAAATATAACAAACTAAGTTTTGAATTAAATAAGTGTAGAGATGAACTTCTTGCTTTAAAACAAGCCAAACTTGAAAGTATTACACTTCAAATTCAAAACTCACAACTTGTAAAATAAAACCATGCTCTTCAAGAAGAACTTAAGAAAGAAAAGGCTGTCATTGAAAAATGGACCACAAAAAACCCTAGAGTCTATGAAACTGTGAGTCTCACACCTAGTACCAGAAAAAGAGTACTAGGAGAAGATCCACTCACTGAGTCCTCAAGTGAGAGTCTTAGTGAAAAATATTTCTTGCCTGCTGGTATACCCTTTGAAAAGGAAATGAAACCAAAATCCAATGACTGGGTTGAAAGAGTCAACCCAGACAGCAAGTTACCTAACTTCAACACTGGGAAAATTTTGGAACCTGAAAGTCAGGCTATCAAAGAATTGCTTGGAGTCACTGATGAACCCAGTCAAACTGAGTCCATCACTGAGTCTGAATCAGAATCTCAATCACCACTACCTCTACTGAAAGCCCTTCAGGGTGCTGCACCTTGTTCAAACCTCACCCCATTTGTGTACCAACCACACTCTCCCAAGGAAAAATCAGGTTTAGGGAGAACAATCCTAAAAAGACCCACATCTGTCCCAAACACTGAAGCCTCAGTTCCTACTAAAACTTCCACACCTTCAGTCCCTACTGAAGTAAAAACAGATAGCACTGACTCAAAATATGATCAGTTGGTTGAACTAGTAAGGAAGCTGAGTGAAAAGTTAGAATCATCTAAAAAAACCACTTTATCCAAAGTCAAGGAACAAACACCAGCTTCCTCAAGCACCTCCAAACCAAAATCCTCACCTAAATCACAACAGAGATGTGATCTATGGAATTACACAAATCATACCACTGATGATTGCTATAGAATCCTGTTCTATATGATTTGCAAACAAGAAGATCACAGGACCTTTGATCATAAATCTAACCTTGTATCTCTGAGTGCTCAAGCAAGCTACAAAGTTCAGGCTTACAAGTATGCTTCACCATCTAAGCAAATTCAGAGACTGAAGGCTAAGCCTTTCCAACCATGTCCACACTGTGGATTCAATGATCATCTTCCTGATGATTGTATGATGTATCATTGTTGTGACATATGTGGAGACCCTTCCCATGATGCATCAGGACATAACTTAGTCATTCAGGCCAAAAGAGGAAACACAACTAATTCCTCACAGTCCACTGACTCCTCTTCAACATCAAAATGCAAAACATGTGGAAGCATAGTCCACTCTACCACTGACCATGACTCAATTGCACAATTCAAAAAGACCATTAAGACCAAGCCTACCAAAAAGTGGGTTTATAAGAAAAACTAACACAGTATACTATTTGTGTAGAGACATGCTAGGGAACCTGTTTGGCATCTAGACAATGGATGCTCAAGGAGTATGACTGGTGTGAAGCAGTATCTACACAAATATGGTGAAGAACCAGGGCCTAAAGTAGTATTTGCTGATAATTCATCGTGTGCTACTGAAGGGTATGGTTCAGTAAACTGCAATGGTATAGTTTTTACAATAATTGCCTATGTCAATGGCCTGAAATACAATCTAATCACTGTTAGTCAACTATGTGATGCCAAATACATAGTTCTGTTTGATGATAAGTGATGTGTCACGTTCGTGTGCAAGTTTTAAAAATTTATAAACACGATTTATCATATTCTCTAATTAACACATACGAGCAAGTATACTCGTCCGTGATAGTAAAGGTGGGTAAGTCGAAATCATCCCAAGGGATTTGGTATTTGTATTTGGTAAAACAAGTTTTAACAAAAAGGTTGTCAAGCCAATTTGGTGGAAATTCTCAAAGTAAATTCAATCAAATAAAACATATACTTGTGTGTAATTCTATAAGTAATTGCATAAAGTATTCTAACAAGTTGGGTGTAACTTGTAATGATGCATAATTTTATATGAATGATTAACAATCAATGGTTTATGTCATGAAAAATCATTTCTAAGAATTCAATCTCCTAGTTAACTCCTTTCGGCCTTATTAACTATTATGACAATTCTTTTAAGCACTAGCTGTTTGAAAAGCAATTCTTATCTTAATTGTTCCTACGAATCCTTTCGGCCCTTTTATTCGATTTTGATGAAATCGTTTCAAATCCATTTTAATGAGTAAATATGGTGCTTGTCACACACCATATCTGTTGGGAATTAAATATTCTGAAGTTTAAGTATCGGGAAAATCTCTCAAGTGATTAAATCTGGTAGCAGTAGAGTTAAGTCTGGTGAGTTCCAAAGTTAAGTCTGCTGGTTATCTGCTGGTTAAGTCTGGTCGTTGAAGTTAAGCCTGGTGGTTAAGTCAAGTGTTAATTCTGGTGACTATCAGAGTTAATTCTGGTTGATGAAGATATTAAGTCTGGTTGACTAAAAGTCAATAATACACGGTAGATAATATCTTACCCCATGTGCTCAGTCTTTATCTTATACTCACAGAACAAGTTGTAAACATAGATACATGTTGTATCTTAGTTACTGACACACATAAGATAAGCTAGCAAGTTGTTTGACAAGACTTAACATTGTTGTAAAGATCTTTCTTATGTTATAAAAGAAAGATCTTAGACTAGAGATATAAGTGTGTGTTAAAACTTATAGTGCAAAATATATCTCTCAAGAACATAGAACAAAAACAATATCACAAGATATAGAAACATAAGATTCAAGGTTGTAACCCTAGTGATAACTCAAGATCACTCGTATTATTATCTTAATAATATTGAATCGTTTAGTGATAAGCTTTCATTGTTCATTGTCATATAACAAACACAACTGTTCCATTTCCATAACCATAATAACCTTCTAAGTGTGATTAAGTAGATTCCGCATACTTAATCATATTCACTCAATATATCATATACACAAAGTACAAAAGGTTTAACCACCTTAACAGTGTATCGAATCCTAACAATTGGTATCAGAGCAAGGCTGATATAGTTGATTTAGAAAAAGAAGCTTAAGAAATGGATGTTCAGGATACTGCTACAAATGTTGCTGCAAAGTTGCCCATGATCAAACAAAATGAGTTTGAGCTATATGGAGGTTGAGAATTGAGCAATATTTTATGGTTCAAGATTATGCTCTCTGGGATATCATTACATATGGTGATTCTTTTTCACTAGGATATTCAGATGATATCATTGACGGCAAAACAGTAAGACAAAGAAATACTGGACCAGTTTCAAATGAAGAAAGGATACAGAAGAGAAATGATCAAAAAGCAAGAAACTTGTTGCTTATGACCATTCCTGGTGAACAGATGCTATCCTTTAGCAAGTATCCAGATGCAAAAACTCTTTTTTAAGAGATTTGTGCATGGTTTGGTGGTAATGAAACTACCAAGAAACCACAAAAGACATTGCTGAAACAACAATTTGAAAATTTTAGTTCAAATAGCAATGAATCTCTTGATAAGCTGTTTTTCTAGATTACACAAGCTTGTCAGTCAGCTAAGTGTATTGAGTGTTGAGATAGCAAAGGAAGATCTCAACATGAAGTTTTTGAGAAGTCTACCTGATGAGTTCCATACTCATGTGGTTGTCTGGATGAACAAGCCAGATATTGAAACCATGAAACTCAATGATTTGTTCAATAACTTCAAAATTGTTGAACAAAGTCTAAAGAAGTCTGGAATCTATAGTACTAGCTCTTGGAATGTGGCACTCTTGTCATCTCCCAGTATTAGTAAGTCAGAAGAGGTAGATGAAGTTGAAGGTATTTCTATTGCTACATATGGTGGTCCTTCTACTAGTTCACAGAAGATTGTTGCTGGACTTGGAGATCCATCGTTCTATGTATTCATGTCTAGTCAAACTAGTGGTTCTCCTCTAATTCATGAAGATCTTGATCAGTTGGATGATAATGATTTGGAAGAGATGGACATCAAATGGTAGGTTGCTTTGCTTAGCATGAGGGCTAAGAAGTTCTGGCAGAGAACTGGTAAGCAGATTACCATTGATGGTAATGAAACTGCTGGGTTTGATAAGAAGAAAGTAGAGTGTTTCAACAGTCACAGGTTAGGACACTTTGCTAAAGAATGTAGAAACCCAAGGAAGCAGGATAATAGAAGCACATGGTATAGGCAAGAGAAGAAGAAGGAAGTCACAGTTGAAGAACCAAGGGCTATGCTAGCCATAGATGGGGTTAACTATGACTGGAGCTTCATGGCTGATGAAGAGGAAGCACCAACAAATGCTGCTCTTGTGGCCACTGAGACTGCTCTAATGGCCTTCTCTGATTCAGAGGTAAGTTCCATAAACAAATGTTCTGAATCATGTTCTGCTCTTAAAGATAATGAAGAACTTAAAAGAAAAGCTGATAATAGGCGAGAAGAACTAATTATTGCCTTAGCCAATTTAAGTAATCATAAAAGAGCTATAGTGTTCTTGAAAAACAAATTGCACACTTTCAAGGTAATGAATCTAAGTTTACAGATGATTTAAATGCTCTACAAAGAGGCATAGCATTTAGAGATGAAATACTTGCTAATCAAAGTAAACAATTAGCTGAAGCCAATAATAAAACTGAAAATGTTAAGATAACTGTAGATGCTTTAGCTCATGCCTCAGAGGGAATGAATAAGATTTGGGAAGCTCAAGTAATCAATAAAGCTAAGTCTGGTTTAGGATACAAATCTGTTCCTCCACCATACAGAGGTGTTCCTTCACCTCCAGGTATTGACCTAGTACACACAAGTTTTGCTGAGTTTCAAGAACCAATAATGGAATATGGTTCTAAGGTCACTAAGAGTCCTAAGATAGAAAAAGGATGTGAAAGTTTAGATAAAACTTTATTTTATCAGGACAAGGTGTCCTTTGTTAAGAAAGGAGATGCTATAGTTGTTGAGGATAGTACAACTGATAGTGATGAAGAAGAACAGGTTATGTCTAAACCTGAAAAAGTTAAGAAAGCAGGAACTAAGGTTCCTAAAGTGGTCAAAAAGGATACTGATAGGCCTAAATCAAACATTAAACATGTTAGGCAACCAGTTAGGTATTGTGAACAATACAGATCCACTAGCAAGCCCAGAGGTAACCAAAGAAATTGGAATAACCTCAAGTCTAACCAATTAGGTGATGACTTTGCTTTTTCCAACAAAGCTTGTTATACATGTGGTAGTTTTGACCATCTTGCAGCTTTCTACAACCATTGGGTATCTGGGTATGAAAACAATAGAGTGAACCACAAAAGGCAAACACCTAAATCTCATTTTCACTCTAGTTCTAAGGTTAACAGAACTAAACCCACAACAGTCTCTGTTAAGTCTGGCTTTAATAAAGCTAATTCTGCTAGACCATATATGACTGTTTACCCAAAATCAACAGCTAAGGGTGCAAAAACATCTTACAAACATGCACCAAAGTCTGTTCAAAGGCCCATTCAAACAAAAGCAGTAGTCCAAAAACAAGTTTGGAAACAAAAGGGGACAACTACAAAGTCAGCAGTTAATTATGCTAAGCCAGCAGTTAATTCTGCTAGGCAAGCAGTTAATTCTGGTAAGCAAGTAGTTAAGTCTGCTGCTTGGGCAAAGAGGGAAAATGATGTTAAGGCCTCAGCATGTTGGGTTTGGAATTCAACTAAATCCAATGTTGCATCAACTGTTCTAAAAAGATTAAATTACATTGATGCAAGAAGCAGATCCAAGTCAGTAATGGCTTGGGTCCCCAAAAGAAACTAATACTTCTCTTTTATGTGCAGGAACATTCAATTGATCATCAAGAGGATCAAGGATACTCAGATAGTGGATGTTCTAGACACATGACAGGCAACAAGTCCTATCTTTCTGATTTTCAAACATTAGATGGTGGCTATGTTACCTTTGGAGGAGGTGTTGGTGGCAAAATTTCCGGTAAAGGTACCATTAAAACTGGAAATTTAGATTTTGAAGATGTGTTCTATGTAAAAGAGCTAAATTATAATCTTTTTAGTGTCTCACAAATGTGTGACAAAAAGAACAAAGTTCTTTTTTGTGAGACTGAATGTCTTGTACTTTCTCTTGATTTTAAGATGCCTGATGAAAGTCAAGTACTTCTTAAAATTTTTAGAAAGGGCAATATGTACAATGTTGACATGAAGAACATTATTCCTAAAAAGGATTTAACTTGTCTTGTTGCAAAGGCCACATTGGATGAATCAATGAAATGGCATAGAAGGCTTGGTTATATTAATTTTAAAACCATAAATCAGATTGTTAAGAATGGTTTGGTAAGAGGTTTACCTCACAAAAGATTTGAAAATAATCAAACATGCATTGCTTGTCTTAAAGGCAAACAACACAAAGCCACTTGTAAGCCCAAGATTTTTAACTCTATCAATCAATCATTGTCTATGCTTCATATGGACTTATTTGGACCTGTTTCAGTAAGTAGTATAATGCATAAGAGATATTGTCTTGTTATAATTGATGACTATACCAGATTTACATGGGTTTTCTTTTTAGGTTCTAAGGATGAAACTTCTAGCATTCTTAAGACATTCATTACACAGATAGAAAACCAAGTAGACAAGAAAGTGAAAGTCATTAGATGTGATAATGGGACAGAGTTTAAGAATAGAGTTATGGATGATTTCTGCAAACAAAAAGGTATTAAGAGAGAATTTAGTGTTGCTAGAACTCCACAACAGAATGGTGTTGTTGAGAGGAAGAATAGAACACTAATAGAAGCTGCTAGAACTATGTTAGCTGACTCTAAGCTACCTATAACTTTTTGGGCTGAAGCAGTCAACACTGCTTGCTATGTCCAAAATAGAGTTTTAGTTGTATAGCCTCACAATAAGACATCATACGAAC
Organism: Artemisia tridentata subsp. tridentata; assembly: GCA_021014915.2. Lineage (NCBI taxonomy): Eukaryota > Viridiplantae > Streptophyta > Magnoliopsida > Asterales > Asteraceae > Artemisia > Artemisia tridentata. The sequence continues at coordinate 61,657,118 of CP139501.1, read as the reverse complement.
TTTTTAGAGGTAGAACTCCTGCAATAGGATTTCTTAGACCTTTTGGATGTCATGTGACAATTCTCAATACCTTAGACCATTTAGGAAAATTCGATGGTAAAGCAGATGAAGGTTTCTTTGTTGGATATTCTCTTAATAGCAAAGCATTTAGAGTATACAACACTAGAACTATGATTGTAGAAGAAAATCTACATGTGGAGTTTTTGGAAGATAAATCCAATGTAGAAGGTCAAGGACCAAAATGGCTATTTGATCTTGAAACTCAAACCAAATCAATGAATTATATACCTGTTGTTGCAAAAACTAATGATTTTTCAGGTTCACAAGCAACAGATGAGGCAAGGTTAGAAAAGGAGACAAACCAAGATCATGTTTGGATGCCAATATGGTCAAGTACAAGTGTGGTTTCAACTTCAACACATGATGAATCTTCTTCTGGTAAAGCTAAAGAAGATGTTGAAGATGAAAGCAAAGAAGATGAAACAAAGGAACAAGAAAATAGTTCTGCTGTTGATAATGCTGCTGAAACAGACTTAACTGAAGAAGCAGACTTAACAAAGGAAGCAGAATTAACAAACAATGAGGTGGATTTAAGCAATCTCCCACCAAACTATCATGTTCCACTTACACCACAAACCAGAATTCATAAAGTCCACTCCCTAGAAAATGTGATAGGAGATGTACAATCAGGGGTGAAGACAAGACAACAACTGATGTCTTCAGACCAACAAGGGCTTCTTGATGCCCTTTATCCTTTGAAATAGCATGAGTTTTCAAACTCTTGCTTGTTTGTATGTTTTCTCTCACAAGCTGAACCAAAGAACATTCTGAAAGCCTTAGATGATTCAAGCTGGGTAGAAGCTATGCAAGAGGAGCTTCTTCAGTTCAAGATTCAGAAAGTTTGGGTGCTAGTTGATTTACCTAAGGATGCAAAGGTAATTGGCACTAGATGGGTTTTCAAGAATAAAAGGGATGAAAGGGAAATAGTGATTAAGAATAAGGCTAGATTAGTAGCCCAAGGGTACACACAACAAGAAGGTATAGACTATGATGAAGTTTTTGCTCCAGTAGCAAGACTTGAGGCAATTAGGCTTTTCTTAGCTTATGCTTCATTTTTAGGCTTCACAGTTTACCAAATGGATGTCAAGAGTGCATTTCTATATGGCACAATTGAAGAAGAGGTATATATCTTACAACCTCTAGGGTTCATTGATCATGACCATCCAGACAAAGTGTACAGAGTTGTAAAAGCTCTTTATGGCCTTCATCAGGCACCTAGAGCTTGGTATGAAACACTGGCTTCCTATTTAAAAGAGAATGGATTTCAAAAAGGAAAGATTGATCAGACACTTTTCATCAAACAGCACAAGAAGGATCTTCTGTTAGTGCAGGTGTATGTGAATGACATTATCTTTGGATCTACAAGGAAGGAGATGTGTTTGGAGTTTGAGAAGCTTATGCATGATAAGTTTCAGATGAGTTCCATGGGGGAACTTACATTCTTTTTGGGTTTGCAAGTTAAACAGTCATATGAAGGCATATTCATTAATCAAGATAAATATGTTGCTGAAATTCTTAGAAAGTTCAACTTTGCTGATTCAAAAATGGCAAGCACACCAATGGATTTTGAGAAACAACTTCCAAAAGATTTAGATGGAGAAAATGTGGATTTACACACATACAGATCTATGATAGGATCTTTGATGTATCTCACATCATCAAGACCTGATATCATGTTCTCTGTTTGTGCTTGTGCAAGATTTCAAGTAACTCCAAAGGTTTCTCATTTAACAGCAGTCAAAAGGATTTTTAGATATCTTAAGGGTCAACCTAGGTTGGGTCTATGGTATTCAAGGGAATCACCTTTTGTTTTGGTAGCATTTTCAGATAGTGATTATGCTGGTGCTAGCTTGGACAGAAAGTCAACAACTGGAGGATGTCAATTCCTTGGGTGTAGACTTATCTCATGGTAGTGTAAGAAGCAAACAACTGTGGCTACTTCAACAACTGAAGCTGAATATGTAGCTGCTGCAAGTTTCTGTGCTCAAGTCTTATGGCTTCAAAACCAACTTCTTGACTATGGGTACAATTTTATGAACACTGTTATTCATATTGATAATAGTAGTACAATTTGCATTATTAAAAATCTGGTACAACATTCTAAAACAAAACACATTGAAATTAGACATCATTTTATTAGAGATTGCAATGAGAAAAAGTTAATTCAAGTAATGAAAATTGCTTCAGAACATAATTTTGCAGATCTGCTAACAAAAGCTTTTGATGTTGGAAGGTTTCAGTACTTGGTAGCAAGTATTGGAATGCTTAATACTTAAATTTTTCAATCTATGTGTTTTTGTATACCAGTGTGGTTAATTCTGGTGATTACTCAGTTAATTCTGGTGGTTACTCAATTAAGTCTGGTAGTTAAAATTTTTGTTTGTATTGTTGTCTTTGTAAATTTGTACTAGCTATTACTTTAAAATTTGTGTTATTTCATACAGTTAGTCATATGTTTATTCTAATATAAGACAAGTACTTTGTACATTGTTCTTTTGGTTTTAGACTAACAATTTCAGGTATGAACTTTTGAGCACAAAAGGAAGTTTTCAAGTGAAATGGAAGCAGTAGAATGTTATATCAGTTGCTTACATAACAGGTTAATGATGGACTGAGTTTGGGAATTCTTAACAAAGGTTTATACCTAAGTTTATTAATTCTTTAAAACTACTTTCTTGAAACCTGGTTATCATATTTCACATTGAATTGATGACTTAGTTGATCTGACAGTAACTGATTCAACTCACTTTCTATCATTTTATACTTTTAAGTATAATGAGCAAGTATAAGGACATCTGATAGAAAGAACAGCTAGTAAAAGTGAATCTAACACTTGTGTTAGAGGAAACAATTACTATGAGCTGGAAACCCTGTCAAGAAAGCCTTTTGAATAGGTTTATCTTTACACAGGCAGTTATTTATAACTGAAAACATTGGTTCTCACACAACCAAAGGTTGCTTTAAACCGAAATCTTGATTAAGTGTCTGTTATACACTTAATCCCTTCAAAATGGTTGAAAGCAGTATGATTTTTCTTAATAAAATCATATGCATACTGCTAAAAGTCAAAAATTTTCTTAAAAGGTTGTTTTGAAATAAAAAAATGACTCAGACAACCATCAAATGATGGATTATGCGTTATTGCCCCATGAATCACCTCTCATAGGAGTTAACACACCTAGAAGTGATGAGGGCAGCAAATTAAACTCTTAAGGAATTGATGGCTACATGTACAACATTGTCTGATAACAAGTTCTAATTGATAGCTCAGATGATGGGGAGAGGTACATTGTGAGAGATCTTCCAAACAGGGGAGGAAATGTTATTTGCATCTCAGGGGAGGAAACATCTCAGGGGAGGAAATAAAGTTGGAAGTTTAACCAATGAAAGGGAGGAAAAGACAAGAGCATACAAGATGATGAGGAAGTTGAAAATGACAAGAATAGAGCTGATTCTGGAGTATTATATATATTCAGAAGGGATGAAGCATTACAAAGGAGAAAGTTCTATCTAGGTCAAATGAAGAAAGCTTTCAGTTTCAATTTTAGTTCACTACATTTGTTCATCACTTGCAAAGGCATGCGGATAGATGATTTCACTTGTTGAAACTAGCATCCAAGATACACAGCACCATTGCCTCTTATAATTCCTCCATCCAAGGAAATTGCACCATCTTTTAGTTCAATGTTTGAAGCCTAAAGATTTGTGTATTGATATTGTTGATGTAATACCTGAAATTCAGATAACCCGTAAAATGACCAAATTACCCCTAATAACATAAAACCTAATTAAATAACTTATAAAATTCTGAAACAATTCCAAAACTTCTGAAAACGAACTATATCTGAAACGAACAAATTTCTGGGACAACGTTACATCATTTCGAATGTTCAAAAATTATTATACACATACATATGTATTTAAAATTCCGAAATATATATTTTAAACTAAATACAATTATTAAATCTTTATATTAAGAAATATGTTAAAATAAATTAAGAAAATATTAAGCAAAATCAACCCAAATTATTTTAGGATTCTAGTACCGAAAATACTGATCTTTGCCCCCCATAGGTCGGTTCTATAACATATAATCAAATCTTATTTCTTTTCTTCACAAAACCCTAATCGCATAAAGCACAAAAAAAACCCTAGCGACACACAAACAATTCACACCATTCTTCCATCTGTTTCCCATTCGATCGTGAATATTGAAAAAGAAAACAACACTCACACCCTACTTTTTCCCTTTGCTCCTATACGTATGTTTGAGAAACAAAATGCATCATCACACAAAACTTCAAATATCCAACCCGTTTTCATGAGTAAAGTGAAAAGGTGTTCAAGCCATAAATTAGAGTTCGAATTTTAGTTGTTGTCTGTACTTGGATTCGTTTCCTGTTCGTGTGTGGGTCGCGTTGTTGGCTTCGATTCGCTGGAGGGTTTTTGGTTGCACAAGATAAGGGTTTGGTTCATAACTGCTACTTTAGCTGTTCATGTTCGGATCTATCGGGTGTTCATGTGTTGATGGGTTCGCGTATCTTTTCCTTTTCTTTTCGATCCCTTGTGGTTCTATCAGAAGGTAAAGTCTCTAACCATGTTGGCATGCTTAATATACTTATATCAGTCATCATATAAACTGGTTACACCTAATACGATACGTTGTTTTAAGAATCAAAAGCTGGTCATGTTAGACTGTTATTCGAACGTATATACATATAAGGGTATCTTACAAAGGTTTTGTAAAAACATGTGTCGAAACGGGTTGTGTTTCTTCATGTCGTCTACCCTTGCTTTTGAGTCCTAAGTCTGATTCGTTAGCTTCCATTTTCACGTACAAGAAACACTAGCAAGCGATAAAATTTTATGTGATACGTTAATAGAACATGAATCGAAATCACTTTGGATGAGAGACCAATTAACAGTAAACTTGAAAGTATGAAAGTTAAAACATGCATGTGGGATTATGAATATACGTATGCTATGGTTAGTCGGAGTAGAGTTTTGGGTCGTGTAGATACGAATGTGTGTTTGGTGTGCGTGCGATTGTCGTGGGTCATGCATGTTTTGGGGCGAAGATTGGTAAACTGTACGTGGGTATATTCATTTTTCTAAAGTCAATCATACTCCAATCTTATTAACATTTGTATGTGAGGTGTAGCGTGGTTAGTGGTCCATGGCCTTATAAAACTATATTGAAACACATGATCAATTCTCATCACACTGTGAGGGTCGAGTATGATTAGCCATGGGGGAGTTAGAGTTTGAGTGGGGAAATTATACATGTGTATGGATATGCATGGTTATATTTTGAGGTCGTGGGTTGGTTTGGTGTATGATCTCTTTTCATCTTTTTAGTTATCAAAATATTTAGAATCACGTACTAATATCAACGCTAAATATATATAAAGGATCATGGGGTGGATATGGAACAAGGGTTATGTCTTTTTGAGTGTCTCATTTGGGGTTTTATACTGAGTAGTATTGTGTGATTTCGAGAAGTGTCATTTTTCCTATTCGATTTCCTTTCGTCTTATTTCGGTATGACCTTTAATTACTAGTCCGGGTTAATAATAAATTCGAATTAGGTTAAACATTAAATTCGAGATGCATTAACCTAAAAGTTGTGATTATTTAAATAAAGCTCTAAACATGTTGATGAGAATAACGATAAGTACTAAAATCAGTCATGGCATTAAAAAGGGTATTTAGATTCTTAAATTAACAAACGACCCTTTAATCAGGTAGATTCTTTGAAGAAGGAGTGACTTGTGTTATTCAAGTATTCATTCACTTACATTAAGGTACAGATATTCTGCCCTTTTTCAGTAAGGGTTTTTCATTCCCTTTTTTTTCAGTTTTACATTCTCTTTATTAGGATCTCCGATACCATTGCTATGTTCCCTTCGGTTGTGAATCTTTGTTGTGATCTGTTTGTCTTGAACCTTATGTTTGAACCTCTGCTATGATTCTTTTATTCTGAACCTTTTTCCTGAACTCTGATTGGTCTCTTGTTCTGAACCCTGAATTGGTGAGTCTTGATTGAATCTGATCTGTGAACGTTGTTCTGAACCTTAACCTGATATATCTGTTGTAAACTTTGATTTGATTTTTGGTATAAACCTTAACCTGTTAAATCCTTATCTGAACCTAATTGATTTTGAACCTTTATTAAAAGCTATTTTAAAAAGGAAGCTATACCACTTGAAATGGAAGTTACTAAAAGTTTTGGAAGACCATTTTTATGAAAACTATTTTGAAAGATCATTTCAATGAAAACCATTATTAAAGGATTGATTTAAATGAACTCTTGACAGGAACTTCTGAAATGGATTATCGCTATAAATTTGTAATTATTAACCTTTGATATACTCTTTTGGACTATTGGAAATAAACCTTTTAATCTGAACTTAAGCTTTGATATTAAACTTAATCTGATAAACTCTGATTTAAACCTTATTATCTTAATCTGAATTGTTGACATGACCCTTCTGCCATGAACCCTTAGATGTGACTCTGTTTATTATATGACATTTGACCTTGACCATAGTCTGATATCCGAGCCAATCACTAGGCATGAGGGTTTCATGTCCATGTCATTGATGCACCGATGGCATGACTCTAGGGCAGGAGAGTGATGACCTGTCCCGTCCCTGATTTTATCTGTTATGTAGGAGAAGATTCTGGCCTACTGGGGCGCATGGATGCATCCTAGTTCTGATCTGATTTCTGTTATCTGTTACTGTTTACTGTTATATATGTATATCTGGTGACTGATGGTGTGTGCGATACACATCTTTCACATTATCTGGGAGCTGATCACTCCAATTGATACATGAGGTCACCCCTCATATTATCTGTTACTTGAGAGGCATCCCCTCTGGATTATTATATGATTACTCTGTTATGATATTATCTGTTATCTCTGGGCTCGTGATGGATTTCTGTATTTCCCTAAACCTGGTTTGTACATTATCTCTTTCTCATTTCTTTTCTTTTACCCTTATTCCTTTCCTATTCTTTCACTTTAATTCAGTATCTGTATAATCTGTATTTCGGATTTGTTTCTGTATTGTTGTCTGTTATTGTTTCTGTCATCTATATATCTGTTCACTGAGCTCTCGTAGCTCAGCCGCATTTCTTTTCCTGCGGCAGGTTTTAGTAGGATGCTGGGAATGAGTGAGAGTGTACCTCTGGACTTAGAAGGCTTGGTAGCTATTCTGGATTAGAATTGGATGGAAGATATTATGTTTTAGAATTAGTTTGAAAGTTTTCGTTGTAACCTTGTAGATTCAGTATTTCATTTGTAAACCTTTGAGATTTTTGTATTACTGTAGATGTATACTCTGTTTTGATCTGATATGAATCCATTGTTGTGATATCTTTACCCTTGTCGGGTTGGGGTGTTACAGTTGAAGTCAAAGATCAGAAAGCAGATGAGTTACTGAGATAGATATTAATCTTTCAGAATAGAAGAAAGTTCAGTCCAAGGGTCTGACTATGAAGTGTTTGAAAGATCTTCACAATCCATAATTTAATTCAGAAACATGTTGAAATGGATTCACATGTTTAGGGGAGGATTGTTGGGAATTAAATATTCTGAAGTTTAAGTATCGGGAAAATCTCTAAAGTGATTAAATCTGGTAGCAGTAGAGTTAAGCCTGGTGAGTTCCAAAGTTAAGTCTGCTGGTTATCTGCTGGTTAAGTCTGGTCATTGAAGTTAAGTCTGGTGGTTAAGTCAAGTGTTAATTCTGGTGACTATCAGAGTTAATTCTGGTTGATGAAGATATTAAGTCTGGTTGACTAAAAGTCAATAATACACGGTAGATAATATCTTACCCCATGTGCTCAGTCTTTATCTTATACTCACAGAACAAGTTGTAAACATAGATACATGTTGTATCTTAGTTACTGACACACATAAGATAAGCTAGCAAGTTGTTTGACAAGACTTAACATTGTTGTAAAGATCTTTCTTATGTTATAAAAGAAAGATCTTAGACTAGAGATATAAGTGTGTGTTAAAACTTATAGTGCAAAATATATCTCTCGAGAACATAGAACAAAAACAATATCTCAAGATATAAAAACATAAGATTCAAGGTTGTAACCCTAGTGATAACTCAAGATCACTCGTATTATTATCTTAATAATATTGAATCGTTTGGTGATAAGCTTTCATTGTTCATTGTCATATAACAAACACAACTGTTCCATTTCCATAACCATAATAACCTTCTAAGTGTGATTAAGTAGATTCCGCATACTTAATCATATTCACTCAATATATCATATACACAAAGTACAAAAGGTTTAACCACCTTAACAGTGTATCGAATCCTAACAATATCCCATACTAATTCGTGCACTAACTTTTTGGAATAAAAATATAAATATTCAGATGAAGGTTCGGTCACCCCGAGCATCTATTTAGCATTCACATAGCTCGTAGGCTTATTTATATTAGTTTAGTACTATTAGTATTATTAGTATTATTAGTGTAGTTAAATATATTTGTGGAGTGGGTCGGGGCTTTCCCCACTGTCAGCTCACTCCACAGCCCACTAGGGGCACAATATTAGGTACTATATATATAACCCTTCCCACACAAGGGAAGGGTGGAACTCTCATTTCTATCAATCTAATTTTCCTGATTTTTGAGTTACCCACTCTCTCTCTATTTCATCTTCCACCTAACTCATCTACCATGGGTTTCTTGATCTTTCAAGATCCAAGACCACCCGAATCAAGCACACAATCAAGATGGTCATATCTTACAATTGGTATCAAGAGCCATGGTTAGGTTCGGTTTGATTGTGTGTTGGTTTCATTTTTTTTGGTTCGAATCATTCTGCTCAAAACTGTTTCACTTACTTCTTATTGTTTGATCTACTCACTGCGTTTACATGGTGATGAAGTTTAAGCGAATTTGGTTATACACTGAGTTTGGGCCTTAGTTGTCCACTGTGTTAACGTGTGACTTTTGATTGAATGATAAAAGGTGTGTCTTGAAAGTATGCTTGGTGTATATCTTTCGGTGCTAATATTTTCTTTGGGTCGTTTAACATTTTTTTTTGGCTATTGGTTGTTCATATGCGGCTTCCTGTCTCATTCGTTGATAACATGTTTTAAGATCCAGATTTGTTTTCATGTGGGCCTTTTTTACACATGTTTTATGATCCAGATTTGTTGGTTCAAAAGTTTACATCAAAAAGCTTACTGTCGAGTGGTTCATGGTGTTCTTGGTAGCGGCTTGTAATATTTCTTTACAGCGGTTTGTCTGGTCTATGGATTGCAGTTTGGATCTTAACCAAAATGGGAAAGAAGACAAAAGTACTAAAAGTGACTAGTTTGGCTTGATGCTCCAGCGGTTTGACTATTTGACTAGTCAATAGCAGTTTGACTTGTCCTAGCGGTTTATTGACTGGTGGTTTATTGACTGTGGCGGTTTATTGACCAGCGGTTTATTGAATTTGGCGGTTTATTGACTGGCGGTTTATTAACTGTGGCGGTTTATTGACTGGCGGTTTATTGACTGTGGGAAAGAAAAGGAGATGAAGCAGAATTAGTGACAATGACTACGAACATAGTGCCAAAACTAATCAAACCAGCTGCTAACTGCTAACATATATCCAAACACAAACCAATTACAACCGAACATACCCAACTCTCAGTACTTGACTCGAAAAGATATTTAATGTGTCATACCGTCCAACAACAGCATCCTTAATAAACAACAACGACACAACCTAATCCCATCAACAACAAATGTGTTATTTTGCTTCTCGTTTGTTTGTTCATAAACAGAAAGGAAAGTCAACATAAGACCTCAGATTGGCTTTTCACTCATATCTCTTATGAGATTTTCAGAACGACTAACACATTCATACACGAGTATACCAACATCATCACAGATCTCTTGAGTTCAAGACTCGAACTGAAAAGCAATTACTTATTCATCTCAGATTTCTTTTCTCTCGAGGTCACAAATGTGCACAGACCTCAAAGGTCACTCTATCGAAAGAAATTCATCCTCACAGATTTAATTTGATGACTATGTTTCGCTTTAAATATCCGAAACCAGTAAGATAAAGAATATAACAATTATGTTATTTTCTTTTCTTGTTTCGTTTAGACTCGAACTGAATATGAAACATTTGATCTCAGTTTCTTTCTTTCGTGTAACTCAAAGTTTCATCAATCCTCTAAAGGAAGATCATTCGAAAGAAAGAACATCATCATTTATCTTGTTCTCAATATCCAAAATATAAAGAACGAAATATAACAAGAGTGTTATATCGTTTCTTTTATTCAGTTTAAATGAAAATCACAAAAAAGAACTTACCCGAGACCTCTTCGAAATCTTTGTAGCCATTGTTGATATGCAAATGAAAAGGATTGCTTAAGTCTTCTTGCGTTGGGTTTATGTAATATACGGCGAGGATATGTGGTTGTGATGATCGGATGAGAATAGTATTGATGGGTTTGAGATCAGAACATCAGTGAGATGGAGATGGAGATGAGAATTGACTGTTGGGAGGATCGATGATAGTGAAAGTGAGAGGCGGATGATTTGTTTGAATAGGGTTTGAGATGAGTTTGGTGACTGTGAAGTTGGAGTGAAAGGGGGCGGATTAAATTGTGATTAGGGTTAAGAGTTGTATAATGTGGTGTCTTATATCTGGTTTTTTAGGGTTGTGGTACAATAACTGTGTAATTATCTGGGCTTGTTATGATTTTGACTGGGCTTGTTAAGAATTTAGGGCCAAACAGCACATTGGGTTTGGTGTGGACTCAAGGACGAATTGGTGACACATATTTGGGCTACGTTTAGTGTTAATCGGCAATATTATTGAACCGCAAATGACATTTTCGAATTTTTTGTCTTTGGGCTGATTATTAGACTTTCAACACAAGGACGAATGTTGGTTAAGTTTTTTTATCACATGGACGAATTGTCCATCGATTTGATTGGGAAGAATATCATTGGGTATATGAAGGTCATCTTGATTTCAGAGTAGTGGATTTGGCAACACTGTCCTATTGGTGCCTACGATTTGAGTGAGCCTACGATATAATCTTTGCAATATGAGTTATAGTTGACAAATTGCTATTTGGTTAATTGCAAATTGACAAGCTGCTACTTGACTTGTTGCGACTTGACTGATTGTGATTTGACCAGTTGTAATATGACGTTGCGAGTTGACACTTGCAATTTGACTAATTGTGATTTGGTTGATTGCAATCTGACTTGTTGCAAATTGACAATTGGTGACTTGACTTGTTGCGATTTGATCAAGTTGTGATTTGACTTTTGTGACTTGAATTTCGAAGATTGGTATTGCACGTCACTCTTTGGTATTCGTGTTGATTTCACGGTTTCTCTTGTAGATTTTAGAAAATCCCGCGAAAGATTCGATTTCTCGGTTTAAATCTCAAGAGCTGTAAAATCCCGTGAAATTAATGTTGGACAAGTAGGCAGGACTTGGATTTAGACTTAATAAAACTTACGGGGTGTGACCAATTTTTCGGGATAAGTTTGTACTTCGAGATCGGCAGGAATTGGGAAATTATGGTGACTTGGTTGGTTTGTTAATTCATGGGTTGGTGTACTTAGTATCACAAACATCTCGGGGTGGATGGATCCACGATGTTTGATGACCCTTGCTCGAGCGTATTTAAGGTGATTAGACCTGGATGTTCAAGAAGTGGATATATACAATAAAGGATGGAAGGTTGGGTATATATCACTACCTATATTTAAAGGAGTTACGTTGTTGTGCTCAATATAGGTTCTAAATCACAATTTGCAATTTAAGGTGATTAAGGTGATTAGACTTGGATGTTCAAGAAGTGGATATATACAATTTAGTGGAAGTTTAAGTCGCGGACTTGTTCTTTATCAAGCTTCATCAAGTGATTGTTGTTTCTCAAGCTTCTAATGGGATTGTAGTACAAGATCTTCTCAAGAGGTGGTCAGACTTAAAGACAAGAGGTGATTTGTTTGGAGACGTGTTTTAACCTTTTACTCACTCTAAAGTTAAACACATTTCATCAAGCGGTTTTGGCATATTACGAGCTTCAATGAATTATTAATCTACCAAATCATTGATGAGGAGTCTAGCAAGGGGTTACTACAAGAGAGTCTTAATCACCATCTTCGTTGCAGTAGTTTTATGTGTCTCATTCCATGTATTGTGCCTGACAAATTCACAAACATCACGGACTCTCAGCTTTGGCAAAAAGGTCATTTCATGTCTTTTTTGAGGGGGAGAATTAGCACAAGTTTCCTAGCGGTTCCGTCTCCAGCGGTGTGAATCTTAGCAGTTCCGGTTACAGCGGGTCAGATCGTAGCGATTCTGGATTCAGTGGTTCAGTCTCCGGCGGTTTGAATGGTGGTTCCAGTTTCAGTGGTTTAGCTTTCAGCGGGTTGGCTCTTAGCGATTTTCCTAAGATTTCAGCGGTTTGATACTTACTGTTGTGCAGTTTGTTCTTGAATTTATTTATCGGTTAAATCTCAAGAACTGTAAAATCCTGTACACAGTACGACAACTATTCCATGCACTACACCTGATAACATCCAAGTAGCTGGGTCAGACAGCTATGTTTGATTGGACTGACTATGAGTCATGGGCACTGCTAAGAATTTGCGCATGTTTCTTTCCCCTTTGACTATTCAACCGCACAATATGATCACGAAGTTAATTTGGTATTCCTTGTTTGAGATTGAAGTTGAATTTCACCAAGGCGTCTACTTAGTTCATCTTGAAGTCGGGGTTGGTTGGATGCATGATCTTCAATGATAACTTGCTCGTGCTTAAAATTTTAAGTTGAAGACTTGGGTTATCTAGTTTCCAGAAGTCGGGGTGGATGGTTGAAGACCTGGTAAACTATCACTTAAAGGAGATACATTGTAGTACTCAGTGTCACACTTAGAAGACGTTGTGGATAATTGCAAGAGGTGATGAAAGTCTCATACTTTGTCAGGATAACATTAAGTACTTAGAGACTTTACACCGTTCTTCCAACAACAGTGCAAGCTTAGGTAACAAATTTAAGTAATTCTACTTCATTCGCAGTATTGGTATATTGGGTTTCCTTCATCAAGTGGTCACAATTAGTTGTTTGTGTTCGAGGTTGGTTAGTTGGACGAAAGTTTTCAAAGTTGTGATGTGCTCAGTAATTCTCACGGGATGTTCCTAACCCAAACTGATATTCACCAAAAATGAATCAGTCATGCCACATCCAATCTGTTACTATCGCACGGTTTCTTCTTGGTTTTGTAAAATCCCGCGAAAGAACTTATTTCTCGGTTTAAACCATAGAATTGTAAAATTCCGTGATGATGGGCTATGTGCTCTTGACCATGATCGGGATAAAACCATTATCAAAGTTCAGCTATAACATCACAAATGGCTGGATCGGGGGCATTTAATCGACAAGATGTGACTACGGCGTTTGTTCAGTATTATTTATTTGAGGCAGAAGTGAAATTTCATGGATGCGTGTACTTAGTATCTGAAGACATCGGGGAGGTTGGATGAAGATTCTTCGAGATCCTTGTTCGAGCTTTCAACATTTACAATGACAAGGACTTGGATATCTAGTTATTTTTTTTTCTTTCTCTCTATTGCAAAATAACTATCACTTTAAGGAGTCACGTTGTAGTGCTCAGTGTCACATGAAGTTGTGGATATCCAAGAGGTGATGTACGTCTTATACTTGATGGTTGGTTGGTTGAAGAGTATAGAGTACTTAGGGATTCGATGTTGAATGAAGTCTCTACACCGCTCTTTGTCACGCATTAGTACAAGTTTAAGTCACAAGTTCGGGTTATATTACTTCAGTATCAAGTTCATCATATTGGGTTTTCTCCATCAGTGGTCACGACATCAAGCCGACAGAATGATAATGGGGTTGGTAACGAGTTAGATGAGAGATGAAGTAAAGAGAGAGAAATGACGTCTGTACACATCAGTGCAGGCCTCGCTCTTCATCAAAATGACGTCTGTACACATCAGTGCAGGCCTCGCTCTTCATCATAATGACGTCTGTACACATCAGTGCAGGCCTCGTTCTTCATCAGTATGATGTCTGTACACATCAGTGCAGGCCTCGGTCTTCATCATTATGATGTCTGAATACCTCAGTTCAGGCCTCGTTCTTTAAAGAAAAGAAAAGTGTACGCTTGAGTGCACTTTATCTTCAAAAGAAGAGGAATCTTCTTATTTATGGCCATTCTCATCAACATGTTTCACGCTCTTTCCGTGCTTATTCAGTCTTCAAGTGGATCGGAGCATATTGGAGTATATTTTTATTCATGTATTCATTCAAAAATTGCAGTTGACAGGCATATGCAATTTTTGAGGGGGGGGGGGGAAAGGGTGAATAAACAACATGTCAGTTTTCAAGAACCGTCAAGTGGAGCTACTTACAGTTGATGGTATTCATATACACTTGGTCAATTATCAAAAATTGCAGTTGGCAGGCATATGCAATTTTTGAGGGGGGGAAAGGGTGAATATGACTCTACATATTGATTGATGATTGAGAATTGGTCATACGACTCCTGAATACGTCAGTTCAGGAGTCGTGCAAACCATGTTTCTCCAACACTACTTCTTCCGTCTATCAAGGTGTTGAAGAACATGGTCATGGAATGCTAATCGACATCTTCTCACGGGCTGGTTCAATCAGTATCAAAGGGCTTCTAGTCAATGCTTCATGTATATGTCATTAGGCTACATGTACACATAATGATGATGATTCCGATTAATCGTAACCATCATGGGGGAGAGAAATGTGTACACCAAGGTCGCACAACAGGTTCACGTGATCGGGCTTTATACTACTTCCGAGTTGAAGTTATTCCGGTGTTGATAACCGCAGAGATGATCAGTGGTTCAACTTGTTACCTTGGTATTATCGTTTCGCTTTTACGTCATGGGCTGATTAATCGTAACCATCAGGGGAGAGAGAATGTGTACATCAAGGACGCACAACAGGTTCACGTGATCAGGGCTTAATATCCAAGGATGGATACATACTATAGATGATCAGTGGTTCAACTTGTTACTTTGGTGTTATACTAAAGACTGAAGAAGGTCGAGTCGTCAGTCCATTCTTCATTCTCTGCTATGTGTTATCGTCTCATGTGTACGCTGTGGGCTGATGGGTTATATGTAAGGATACTGGAAGGCATTTGGTGAGATGAATATGATTGGTATTCTGTTCCTCCACATTGGGCAATCTTGAAGAAGGTCGAGTCTACAGTCTTCTCTACATTCAAAAATGTGAGTTCTTTTCTTACAACTTGATATTTAACTTAATCCCATGACAGTTCTTGTTTGATGAGTTGTGGAGTTAAGTTAGGTTCAAGTTGTTCTGTAGTTTAAGGTTAGGTCCAACTTGATTTTAACCTAATCTCATGACAGTTCTTGTTTGATGAGTTGTGAGGTTAAGCTGAAATCAAGTTGTTACTGGGCTTAAATTTGTGGTTTAGCTTAACCTCATGACAGTTCTTGTTTGATGAGTTGTGGGGTTAAGCTAGATTTCAGTTGAGGCTCATCTTAAACTAACGAAAAGATGCCTAAGGTTTTTTACGGCGTTACTCAAGGACGCTATGTGTTAGAAGACTAAAGACGGCATGCATTTGGTTATCAAAAGACTTCTTCATATTATGGGCGTTCATCCAAAGTCTTCTTTCAATTATGGGTGTTCATCAGAAAGGTTGTCAAATTGGGGGAGAGCACTAATTAGGGGAGAGTGAAAAGCCTGAATCAATCCCTGATTAAATGTGCTCACGTTACTCTTCAGCAAGTTAAATGATGGAAGCGGAAAAGATTCAGGATGCTGAGGAGTAATGGTTTTCGGTTCGTATCCTTGTATATATTTTGCTTCTTACATTCTTTTTCATATCTTATACCATTTTTGTAAGTAGATATATAGAAATCTTGCTAATTGTAAATAGAGATACGTAAAATCAGAAAAACCATAAAAATTAAAAAATTAGAAAAGACCAAAAATAGTTTCACCTAGGCATGTCTTCTGTTTATCGATAACATTTACAGAATTAGAAATGTCATTCAATAATGGCACGGGTCTTTAAATGAAGCTCGAGCAGAAGTTAAAATGGATGGTTAAAACATGTCTAAATGGCTTGCTATTACTTCAGATAGCAACCCGCACTTCAAACTGGGGAAAACACGTCGCCAAAAAGACGGTTGTTCCTCCAACTGGGTGATGTTCACCTGGGCATGGATTACTTTATATCCATGTTTCTTCGATCTGATGTACGTTTCAGTGCATCATTTCTTGAAAAAGAAGAGAAATCTTCTTTGTATGCAAATAGTTTTCATTCTATGATTCTTCTGAAAATTATTTGTGAGACACTTGGTGGATATGTGTTGTATGAAATTTGTTTATACTTGGATTATGCATAAAATTTGTCACTCAATCAACGACTACAAACCTTTAACTAGGTCATTGATTGAGGGGGAGAGTGAATTCAAATTTTATATCATCAAACGGGTTTCTTGATAAATTCATAACTCTTTGAAAAGGTTTTGTAGTTAATAGGGTATTAGTTGAAGAGGAGATTGCTAAAATTTTTATCAAATGGCCAAATGTGTTAATTGCTAGAAAGTTTAGGACATTATGTGCAACTTGCTTATAGTATCCTAGCTTCATATAACTAGAAGGTTCATTTGTATCTCTTTGGAATCCTCGTTTAATCCCCTAGATACATTAAAACTCAAAATCTGAAAGAAGTTAGAAAACCCTATGTGTTTGATGTTCTTGAATGCTCCACTGACATTTGTATGATCTAAGTGAATGAGTCTCAAATGTTGCTTGTCGATTGCTGCTTAATTGTTGTTGATATTGTGCATATGTTCTCAGGATTCGCTTAGGTATATTGCTATCATGTTAGAATCATGTTCCTAAGATCCTGAGTTGAATATTGATATCTGTGTGAATTGCCATGTGCATGATTGCTAATTGCTCTTCATGCTAGATAGTGGTTTGACGTATTTCCTGACTGTGGTTTGATTAAATGAATTTGGTATTATAATGTGGCAAGCTGCTGAAGGGTAGCTGTTAAGGAATAGTGTATCTGTATGTATGTATATCTGTGTTGATATTCTTATGCAGATTCCATTGCCAAAATGAATGTGCCAGTTCCCATTCTAACCATTTGATCAGACGATCAAACTCTATTGATTGGCTCGAAATTCACCTCAACAACAACGTCGGCAACAACAACAACAACAACACTTTCACCACCGCCACCACCATTCATCTATTTTGGTCTCGCCAAGTGGGGATCAACGACATTTGCGAAAGATTTGTTGGTGGATGGATAATTGATGTTGACTACTAACTCAGAAAAGCGGGTGATTACATCATCTGCGCAAAAAGGTCAATATCATTTGTGTCATAATTGTCGAACTGTGCATAATAAGCAGTGAATCTCCCTCTTAGTTTAAGGGGGAGCATAGTATGTTCCATTATCAGAAAATATTAAATCGGACACATTTTCTCCCACATTTTTCTAACTTATTTAAATCAATTGGGATCACAAATCTCAAATGGTTTGAAATTTTTGATCGGGGGAGAGAATGTGATTTAAATATGAAATCTGATAAAATGTGATGTTTTGGACATGAATGTAAGCTCTCTCATATGTGCTAAACTCTTTCGTATATCGATGCACATATTGAGGGGGAGCAAATGTTTTGTGGACAAAAAGGATTTGGCACCGCATGAGATCGTGACTCAGACGTAACCAATGAATTGACGAAACACAAACTGTCATCTATCGAAAGGACATATCCTGGCCGGGTAATAATTTCAAGCTGGTCTAACCAGTGATGTAAGCGTGTCTCGAAAAGGATGTGTCTGAGTAGAGTGTACCGTTTCGAGAAACTTTCTGTGAACTTGACCAGGACGGGTAATAATTTCAAGCTGGTCTAACCAGTGATGTAAGCGTGTCTCGAATCGGTCATGTTCACTGAAAGTTGATCAATTCAAAAAAGTGCGAGCTCTACCTAACATGTGCAAATTTATAAAACAATCATTTGAGCACATGTTGAGGGGGAGCATTTGAAAAATATAAAACTCTCAAGTGTTTACAAAAATGTGTTTCAGAATCGTGAGCACTTTGAGAGATTTTTCAAAAGATTTGTTTTGGCAATCGTGGATGAATACCAAAGACCGACCATTTTATTTAATGCATGGAGTTATAAGGATGGTAAGGTTAGGTTCAAGTTCCCACGATCCCGCCAGAGCCGGAGGGATCTACCCAGGGACAATCCACTAGATAGTGTAGAAGTCCTTAGGTATGATTAAAAAAGGAGAAAAGTGAATTAGGGAAGAGTGCCGACTGAGATGGAGCTAGTACTGGAACAAACCCAACAAGGTTCTAGTAATGAAGTCTCGGTAAGCACTGAAGGGGTTGAAGAATTAAAGAGAAACGAAGTGAGAAAGGGTGAAAAGAAATAGCCCTCCTTACAACTTAGGCAGAAACCGGGTCAATACATATGCTGTCAGAATCACATAGTTGATTGCTGGCATTGAAGACAAAGTATCATGGACCCAGTGATACGCTGCACAACCCTCCCTAGCCACTCAAGGTCCCTCAAAGGATCCTTGTTTCAATTGTCACAGAGTTCAATACATTCCTATCGTCTCTCTCACTCCGAGTTA
The DNA here is from genome assembly GCA_021014915.2 of Artemisia tridentata subsp. tridentata. Classification (NCBI taxonomy): domain Eukaryota; kingdom Viridiplantae; phylum Streptophyta; class Magnoliopsida; order Asterales; family Asteraceae; genus Artemisia; species Artemisia tridentata. The sequence goes on along the minus strand of CP139501.1, from coordinate 61,638,353 downwards.
GATGATATTGAAAAGGTGGCAGTCCTCTCCAGCCTCCGCTCACTAAATCAAAACGCACTATAGAGTCTAGAGCCACGAGATTCATAAAAAGATCTCATAGGAACACGGATTATTTCTACACTAGTTGTTCAACATTAAGGACACCAGTTGTAAACTTATGAGTCCTACGCAGATCTTAGCAATCTGCCAGAACATTTATGAGAGAATTTACAAATGTAATTCTCAATGATTGAATGGAAATTCCTGCCAGGTTCAACATCAAGCAGCCCTGAAAGCAGGTCACTTCGGTAATTCCCTGTGGATTACGCTTAGTGATCGCGGCGGTTTCAAACGGTCTACAGTCGTGGAGTGATCTCCAGCGACTCACCTAATCGTTGATGTGCTACGGTTCGATCTTAAAAAGCCCTCTGTGGGTTTTCGATTAGGAACGGTCTTGGTAAGGATTAGAGAGAGTTTTCACACTATGCTGTTAACAATCTCGAAGTCCGAACCTGTAAGTACCGGACGTTTTATTGCTAACTGTCGTATGCAGGAACATCTAGCGGTTGAAGCTGATTGCGGTTGCAGCTGTTTGTGGTTGTAGCTGATTGAGGTTGCAGCTGAATGCGGTTATAGCTGATTGAGGAAAAGATGCCAATCCTCTACCACATGCTCACACTACATCATCATTGTAACTCAACAAAGTCATGATCAACCTAAAAGACCTTTAACACGGCTTCTGCAAACTCTGATGCTAAAGATCATGACACCAAATAGTGTGAGCATGTCGGCTCAAAGATTTACACATCACGTGGAGACATACTACTGAAAGATGGCTTGAAGATACATGTTGGATGATATTTTCAAAGAATACTAAAAATCATCCAAGACAAAGGAAAGGTCATCAAAAGTTCACTGCTGAAAGCACAATGATCAAAGACTTTGAAGAATCAAAGACTACGAGCTATGAAGACAAGTTCAGAAGACAAAATGCTAGAATTCAAGTTATTATTTTCGGGGTGACCTCCCTTAGGGGGAGATTGTTAGAAATATAAATATTCAGATGAAGGTTCGGTCACCCGAGCATCTATTTAGCATTCACATAGCTCGTAGGCTTATTTATATTAGTTTAGTACTATTAGTATTATTAGTATTATTAGTGTAGTTAAATATATTTGTGGAGTGGGTCGGGGCTTTCCCCACTGTCAGCTCACTCCACAGCCCACTAGGGGCACAATATTAGGTACTATATATATAACCCTTCCCACACAAGGGAAGGGTGGAACTCTCATTTCTATCAATCTAATTTTCCTGATTTTTGAGTTACCCACTCTCTCTCTATTTCATCTTCCACCTAACTCATCTACCATGGGTTTCTTGATCTTTCAAGATCCAAGACCACCCGAATCAAGCACACAATCAAGATGGTCATATCTTACATTTTGGAATAAAAACATAAAGAAAATCCTTTTGGCCCTTTTATCCTTTGAAAATGTTTTTATCAACTAATTAAGCAAGATTAGATATTATTCCAACAAACTCATAAAATAAGGATTGGTTTCATGCATCACTATGAAATAAGAATACTCCAACACTTAGTCACATCATAACACACAAGTATACCAACAATTACTCCATAACAATCATTATAAAACACAAGTACCAAAACATACTTTCATTAAACATAAAGTAAAGGTAGTTCATGGTAAATAAACAAGATATACCTAGTTTAGATTACAAGAACTAGATTTGTGGCACTATAGCAACCACACTCCTCCAATCGCCTAACAAGACTCGTAAACAACTCCACACTCTTGAGACTTTAACTCAAAGTTCCTGGACGTTTTTACAGCGTTTCTAAGCTTTCCGGCAAGAATAATAAGATAGCAAGGACTTGGGGTAAGCCTTTACTAATTTTGGGGTGTCACACTTAGTAATCTTGCCTAGGGTCTTATAAATAAGTGAAAGAACCCTTCTCTATCAAGTAAAAACGTCACTAGTGAGTTAATAAGCAGGAAATGATAAGCCACCACGATTATGGGGCTTAAATCCGTCATTAAATGAACTTTTGTAACAACAGTTAAGTCCAACCGATCGGTATTAGCTCCAACCGATTGGTTAGATCTCTCGGTAAAATCCACTTTCTCCCATCCGAATCGGATGCGGGTTCCATCCGATCGGATGGAGTCTTCTGGCACTCACAACTTTGACTTTTCTTGGTTTTTTCTTGTCGCATGCATTATGCTCCATTTGGGTGTTGATTTCTTCCATAGAACTTGATATTTTCTTGATATATGAACATAGAAATCTTTACACTTTCAATTCCTTGCGTCCTTTTGTGGTTTCTCACTTGTTTCCTTCTCGGGAATCTTCAAATGTGCATAATCAATTCAATTCTTTGTCTTTTCTTCAACTTTTCCTGTACTTGGCTACATTCACTTGCATGTACACTTTTTCCATGATTAGGTAACAAATATGTACAAATATAACCAAATATAGTGTACAAAACTAATGATAACGTAACTAAAAACATGTTCATTTTGAACGTTATCAAATTCCCCCACACTTGAGTTTTGCTCGCCCTCGAGCAAGTCTAGCATTTAGAAAAACTGATCTCAATGGTATCGTCATCATGATTCCAAAAATCTAACAACTAACCCGAAGGAACAATTGTTAATTTTAATTTAAATGTGAAAAATTCTTGAAACATAAACAAGTTAATTTTGGGCTTGATAACATAACTAAGCACCTCACAAGGGAATTTTTAAATTCACTCAACACTCTAAGGGTAGATTGATTGGCAAATCACTCATTGCTCAGTCATGATTCATGCGTCTTACCATAAGCTTGTACAAGTATCAAAACAACAAAATAAAACATCAAAGAGGTCTTTTATTCGGGTTTAAGGTTAAGGGTTACCTGTCTAATGTTCAAACATTTCATACAAGAATATAATAGATCGCTGGCGCGAATTTTTTGAATAGAATAAACAACGGATGGTCACTAGATTGTACCTAGGTCCGCTGGCGCGTTATTTGCATAACGGATGGTCACCAAAATACGCACTAGTTCGCTGGTGCGTTTTTCAACTATTCATCAACCGGGTGGTCACTACAGTATCCATGCACTACATATCTTAACAAAGCCATTACTTAATCCGGATGCTCGAAAGCTAACAACGAATAAAGTAATTTGGTAAAAGGTAGGGAATAGACATGGGAATTATTTATAATCGGTTTCTACAAAAATGAAAATGAGAATCAAGTCCAAATTCCGTTCCCAACTCTTTATACCACAACATGATCACTTCCCAAACTTCTTCAATCGTTTTTCTGCCTCACATACTCACTTATTTCCTTCTTAGCTCATTGGCTAATTATACTCATACACTATAGTTCATTGGCTATTCACTTTTTCACATTCTCTTTCTCTCTCTCTCTCTTTTTTTCCTCAACAAACAATACTTCCTCGTCACTCCCACACTTTGGATGAGCACACGCTACAAAAAATACAAATAAGAGTAGCGACCTCCTTCTTCATTGAAACAACACATACACATATCAAAGTGTGGCCAATCATGTAATCATCAAAAAATAAATAGTTTTGAACTTCAAATGAACTTGATTCGGGTAAGGCTAAGGTGTAAGGTGTAAAATATTTTTGTATTTTTCTTGATTTAATCAAAAGAAAAGATAGGCTCAGAAGGTGTAACTAAGGGTATCTAGCGTAAGATATTAACGCTAACAAATGGGTTCCAAATACTAGGATAACTAACCGATGTGGTCAGGAAAAAATATTTCTGTAAACGGATGGCCATTTGGTGTAAATCCTAAGTTGCCTCTTATCATTTGAATATATTGTATCACTCGAAAGTGATTTTAACCGTAATGCATAACAAGTACAAGTTCTAGAATCAACATAATCACCGGCACACTCATAACGAAATATATAGCATAAGAAATGCTTTATACAAAAAAAAAAAAAAAAAAAAAAAAAAAAAAAAAAAAAAAAAAAAAGCTTAAATCCTCACAATTTTAGGTAGGTTATAACATGTAATAGTAAATGTTATCGATTCCAAAATTGAAATAGCTCTCATAACTTGATTAAATTCCAAAAAAATTTCAAATAGCCTCATTTTTACCATTGAATCAATCTGGTTCTTTAAACTATATAAATTATGTGATAAAACAACTAGAAAATCAAGGGAGAACAAATTCTAGTTACTTGAATCCAACATCATACTAAACCTAAAAATTAAAAAAGTAAACCATTTTTCCTATTTTATGCCCTCCCCCACATTTAAGTTTTGCATTGTCCTCAACGTAATAAAAATGAACTTCAAAGTAAAGGAAATGGGAAAATTTTAGTTAAAAAGGTACTACCAGGGTAAATACGCACACGCATATTTGATCATAGATAAGCAAATGAGTTCTCCGACTCCAAACATTGATCAACAATAAGCTTTCGGTAATTCTCCCCTACAAAAACTGCAAAAACATACGAAACAAAACAAACAAACAAACCAAAATACTAAAATAAACATAAGTAATTAAAAATAAACTATATGAAATCAATCCTAAAAGAAAATTAAGTTAAGATAATAGAAATAGAAATTTGTTCGACCCATAATTATTTTTAAACATAAACCATCACAATCAAATCACCGATGATCACTCATCATCCATGTCGTCAGGAGTATGAATTCTCTCATCCTCACTCTCCTCGTCATCCTCCTCGTTCACTTCCTCGTAGTTCTCATCCTCATCAAAAACTGTAAAAAGTTTTTTCCTTTTCTTTCCAACTCCAGATGATGATCCTCCCACATCATAACTTGAACCTCCAACATTGGGAACTCTACCATAAACCGGTACTGGTTCGGGAAATGGAGCATACCCCAGATATGGGTAAGGATATGGTCCAGGATATGGGTCATACTGAAATGGATAAGGTGGAACATTTGGTGGGTTGTAGGGTGGTACCTCGTAATTGGCTTCACGAGCCATGTGTTGGAGCATCGGCATTGAATAATCAAAATTGTAATTATTCCTCATCATCATCGAATCTCTCCACACTTCCCTACGCTCAATATCATTAAGTTCTCGATTCCAATCCCCCCATCCCGAGTCAAAACCACTCGGTGCATGAACATTCCTTATTGGCGGTGGTGGTTGATATGGTGGTTGTGGTGCGGCTTGAGGTGCGGCCATCGCTGGCTCCATCCAAGCTCCCAACGTATTTCTTCTCCTATCCAATGCTTTCCCAAAACCTATAGCATCCAACGTTTCACTCTCAGTTGGCTCCGAACATTTAGCCAATTCCTCATTCTCGAAATAACCCAAATTTCTAGCCAATACGGTCACATAGTGACCTCCACAAATATCACTACTATCCTTGATCCCTGGTGCTCTTCTCGAAAGATATTCGGCTATTATCCAAGCCGCATTTCCGTTCTTGTCTTCCTCCAATAATTTCATCAACCATAAGTCGGGTTGATTACATTTTTCTCGACTCCCCGTCCTGTGCAAAACACCCCAAGCTATTAATTTCTGCAAAATTTTCATCAACGGGTTTCTTAGCTTGGATGAGTTTCTCCTTGAACAACTTGGATCACAACCACGATTCCAATATTCCGGAATCCCTTCATAATCATTGTGGTACCTCACCAAGCTCACAAAATGAGGTTCAAACAATTTATGCTTAACTTCATCTTGCTCATACAATCCAAGAGCAACCGTAAACTCCGGCAAAGTATAGGCATGCTCGTTCCCGCAAAGCCTAAACCAAATACATGTATCCCTCACAACATCAACAACCTTCCTTTCAAAATAAAATGTGGAGAAGAACTCCAAACACAATTCTCTATAAACATTCTCATAAATACTGAAAGCTCTTTCCCATGAAAGATCTTCGAAAGTATCTCCATCGCCCTCATACACATAAGACATCCTCATCATCTTTCTCAATTCATCCTCACACTCATAATCCGTAAATACATCCCAATCAACCAAATGCGGTTGAGCAATCTTTCGAACCTGTAGCTTTGACAGTCGCTCACAAAAAGCGTGCTTATCCTCCTTCCTAAGCTTACTAAACTTTAGATTCTCATTACTCTCCGGTTTAACATCATAAGTGACCCTACTCTTTGCATTCCTTATAACAAACTTTTTCACAACTGGGTTAACACTCGCACGTGAAGATCTCGAACTACCTGCAACATAACTCTGTAGACAACACAACTATACGTTAGTATAAGAGTATAAGAACCAACTCTACTTGATCTAGAAGTCAAAAAGCTCGTTTTCAAAATTTCCATTTTTTATTTACCGAGCCCTCCATCCGATCGGTATTGGCTCCAACCGAATCGGATGGAGTAAATTACCCCGCCCAACCGATCGGTTTTAACCCGCAACCGAATCGGTTGTGGTTTACTGTGAAGGCTAATTAAAATTTTTTCGACTCCAATCAATTTCTACCAATTCCTACTCTCTCCTATCCTGCATTTGAATAATTATAGTGGTTTCTACATTTCCCATTCATCCCTATAACAATCTATAACACATCCACGTGATTTCTCAATCCTTCCTAGAACATAATTAGTATCTACTAATGAGGGATGATGTCCCGCTTTTGTTATCATGCTTCTCTTCTCTTACGTTATTTATCAACGTTAGTATACAACCTAAGGCTATAGTAGATAGATACCCTTATTGTGTGTATTTTGAACCAAGATTTTAGCAATCGTATAATTTAATTGCTGACAGAGGGTTACGACCCACTCCGTCTTTGCCCTTAAGGTTCATAGGGCTTGGAATACCATAAGACCTTTAGGAAAGTTAATGTGAATTGTAATGGATTTTGTTATTATACAAGACTTATGTGTCCTGAATCATCCTTCGACATTGAAACTTGTAAACTACTTGGCTGAACAAATCTTTGGTGTATAGAACGAAACAAGAGATTTGAGGGAAATTTGTTATATCATTAATTGGGTAGAGAGGATTACATCATTTGAAGAAATAAAAACTAGGACGCCTACCATTAATGCTTCTTTCCCCAAATGAGAAGAATGCAATACATGAATTGAAAATAAACTAAGTGTTTTGAAAGCGGTAAGTCTTATATGTAAAACTTAAGAAGGTTAGTACCGTTCCAAGTCCTATCAATGGCATCTTCGAAGAGTGTTGCGAGCTTGTAGGCTCCGTTGTCGTAGGATTCAGATATGACGTAGGGTCCTTCCCATGTAGGCCCTAGCTTTCCTTGATACTCAGCTTTGCTTGCGCTGTTTAGTCGAAGGACATATTCACCCGGCTTGAACGTTGAAGGTCTAACTATGTTGTTGTAGTACTTCTCAAACTTCTATTTATAGATAGCTTCTCTGATTGAGGCTATTTCTCTTCGTTCTTTAAGTAGGTCAAGGTTTTCACGAAGCCTTACTTCATTCTCTGATGTCTCGAAGTTCATGGTACGTTCTGTTTCAACACTTATTTCTGAAGGTATAACGGCTTCTGTTCCATAGGTTAGGCTAAAAGGAGTCTCCCCATGGCTTGACTTGGTGTGCGTCCTATGTGCCCACAGAACTTGGGGTAATTCATCTACCCATCCATGGTGGCTTCGACCTAACCTTCTTTCTATTCCTTTGATAACATCTCAGTTTGTGACGTCTACTTGCCCGTTACCTTGAGGGTGGTACACGGATGTGAACGACTGCTTGATCTTTAAACCTTTGCAGAAAGTTGGAAATACCCCTTCGGAGAATTGTTTCCCATTGTCAGAAATGATGATGTGGGGGACCCCAAATCGGCAGATTATGTGTTCCCACACAAACTTTTCCATGTGTCTTCCTGTTACTGATGCCAAAGGTTTGGCTTCGACCCATTTATGGCTAAGACCAAAAATTTTACTCCTCCTGGGGCTACTGGTAGGGGTCCAACTATATTGATTCTCCACTGACAGAAAGGCCATGCGAACATTACGGAGGTCATGTCTTGCTTTGGCAGTCATGGGACCTTGGAGTGAATCTGACATGCTTCACACTTTTGTATTAATTCTGTTGCGTCCCTATGCATCGACGACCAGTAATATCCTAGCTTTGTTATCTTTGAAACAACAGAGCAAGGTCTTGCGTGCAAGCTGCAGGATCCCTCATGGATCTCATAGATGATGTTCGAAGCTTGCTTTGGCCCCACACAACGAAGCCATGGAGATAAGAAAGACCTTCTGTAGAGATTATCCCCAATGATCCTGTATTGGGGAGCCTTGATTCTAACCTTTCGTGCTAGCTTTGGATCTTCTGGAACGATACCACTTATCAAGTATTCTCTTATCGGAGTCATACAGTTGGATCCTTCTTCAAGTATGACATCGGACACCTCACTCCGTTTGATTGACCTTTCGGCCAACACTTTGACCAAGACCTCCTTCGTTAGATGAGCAAATGCCATTGAAGCTAGTTTGCTTAATGCATCTGCTTTCTTGTTTTGGTTCCTACGAACATGCTCTATAGCATAGGACTCGAATCCGTTGAGAATTTCCTTAGCTTTTTCCAAATATTGCTTGATGGCAGGTTGCCTTGCTTCGTAAGAGCCTTTGATTTGGTTTGCTACTAATTGTGAATCAACAAAAATAGAGAGATCACGAACCTCCATGTCCCTTGCAAGTCGAAGGCCTGCTAACAAAGCTTCATACTCAGTTTCGTTGTTCGTAGCTTCGAACTCAAAACGTAGTGCATAAGTATACTCCTTTCCCTCCAGACTGACCAACATTAGACCTGCTCCCGAACCATCGGAGCTTGAGGCTCTGTCAGTATACAATTTCCACCCTTCCTTCGTCTTCGAGGGTTCTTTCTTTGGAATATCTTGGTCTTGACTTGGTCCGGAGGGTGTTTCGGCTAGAAAATCTGCGAGTATCTGGCCTTTGATGGAGTTTCGACCTTTGTACTCTATCTCGTGCTCCCCTAATTCAATAGCCCATTTGGCTATCCTTCCTGACTTCTCAGGCTTCGATAGTATCTGTTTGATTAGCTTATCAGTCAATACCGTAATGGGATAAGCTTGGAAATACCTTCGAAGATGCCTTGCAGCATGAATTAAAGCTAGAATTAACTTTTCCAACTCTGGATAGTTCAATTCAGCTCCTTGCAGGACCCTGCTAATGAAGTAAAAAGGGATTTGTTTCTTTTCCCTTTCTGCCAAGAGCACAGCGCTGATGCTTTTGAAGGATGCTGCGATGTACATGAATAACACTTCGCCTTTGATTGGGGCTGTAAGTGTTGGTAATATCTCCATAACTTCTTTCAACTTTTGAAAAGCAGCTTCTGCCTCTGAACTCCATTGAAAGGTCTTCTTATCTACACACCCTTTGAGTGTCCTGAAAAATGGTAAAGATCGGTCTGCACACTTTGACAGGAACCTGCTAAGTGCTGCTAGCTTTCTATTTAGGCTTTGTACGTCCTTCAGCGATTTCGGAGCCTGTAGATCTGTGATGGCTTTGACCTTTGAAGGGTTAGCTTTAATCCCTTGCTTTGTAATTAAATATCCCAGAAATTGTCCTTCTTCAACACCAAAAGAATATTTCTTTGGGTTTAGCTTCATGTTGATTGCCCTTAATTGATCGAAGGTTTCCTGGATGTCGGAGAGTAAGTCTTCCTCGGTCCTGCTTTTGATAACCATATCATCAACGTAAGCCTCCAAGTTTCTTCCTATCTGTTTTTTGAAAGCATTGTCTATCAATTGTTGATATGTTGCTCCTGCGTTCTTTAAGTCGAAGGGCATTTTCTTGTAACAATAGACACCCTTTCTAACTGATGATACCCTTTGTAGGCATATAAAAAACACTTCAAACGGAACCCTAAGAGAGATTTGAACTTTCAATCAATTTCTGGCAGAGGGTAGCAATCTTTTGGGCAGGCTTTGTTGATGTCGGTGAAGTTGTCACACATACGCCACCCTCCGTCATTCTTTTTTACCATAACCCGATTTGCTACCCAGGTTTGGTATTTCACTTCTCTAAGTATTCCTGCTCGTACGAGCTCATCCACCTCTTTGCAAGCGGCTGCATTCCTTTCAGGCGCTAGGCTCCGTTGCTTCTGCTTAATTGGTTCAATGTGTTTGAATTCATTAAGCTTGTGCTCTGTGCCGAAAGGCTTGCCATCGATCATAAGTGTCCTTGGGACCCCTGTCATGTCTGAGTACGTCCATGCAAAGACGTCTTTGTTGGATTTGAGCAGTTTCTCCAAATATGTCTTGAAGTTAGTAGGGAGTTGCTTCCCGATTACCACCGTTTGCTCCGGATAGAGCTCATTTATCACAATGCGCTCTTTAGCATCTGCACTACTTAAAATGACTTTCGAAGGCTCTTTAGGACTTTCTTTGATCTATTTACCAACATCTTTTGCCTTTCCCTGGTGGTAGCTAGAAAGTACGGTTCCTATTCCATACGGTGTTTGGAATTGTACCGCTGCGTGTATGGTGGAGACTACGATACCCATCTTCTGCATGGCGGCTCTTCCTATCAATAAATTGTAAGGAGAATCGGACCTTACGATTGCGAAAATGAGGGTTTCTGTTCTTGCGAGCTTTCCTTCTCCAATCGTTATGTCTAACGGTACTTCTCCCAAAGGCTACGAATGCTCACCTGAAAACCCTACCAAATGTATCTTTGAATCAACATGATTCGACCTGATCGAAGGCTTGAGTTTTAAGAAGCAATGCTCATATATGATCTCGTTGGAGCTTCCGCAGTCCATGTAGGCCCTATTTACTTCCCGGTTGGAAATTAAGACTTTGATGACTACTAGATCGTTCGAAGGGACTTGACCTGTAATGGAGGGAAATGTTACTTCCCCTACCTCGCATATCACCTTCTCCGTCACTTTTCTTTTCAAGCTTGTCTCACCCCAATGAACCATAAGTATTGGGGCTTCGGGAGGAGTGGTGTCTTTACCTAATTGAGTGTCGGAGGTTTTCTCCTTGCCCTTCTTTATGCCTTTCACTAAATGTGCCAACTGTCCGGACTTTACGGCTTCTTCTATCTGCCTCTTTAGCTCTCTGCAACTATTCATTTCATGGCCATAATCTTAGTAGTAGTGACAATACTTTGTTGTATTTCTGTTTCTGCCCTTTCTTGTCATGCGAGGGGGTGGTTCAAAAGCCTTAGCAGCCCTCTCCGTTGTGAGTATTTCTTTTGGAGATTTAGTCAGGCTTCCTAGCAACCCATGATTAGGACCTTTGTTGTACAGAGTGAACCTATCTCTGTTTTTGTTTTTGTTCTTCGATCCTTCCCACGCAGAGTGCTTCGGGAACTTGTTGTGGCTTTCCCTATTTTCGATCGGAGCCCCATTGGTAGATACTTCCTTCGCTTCTATCCAAGTATACGTCTTAAGCCCTTATAAGTTGCCGGAAGGTCAGTGAATAGAAATTCCACCAAGCTTCGATTTCGTAAGCCATGTACGAAACCATAGATACGCTGATCTTCATGTAGACCCAAGATCTGTAGAGTGTCATCAGTGTACCTTGTGACAAAAGCCCTTGTGCTTTCATTCTCCCTTTGTTTAATGTTGTGCACCGTTAAATGGGTCCTTGTGAACTTCTTTTGTTGGCTAAAATGTGATCGGAACTTAGCCTTTAGGTCATCAAGGTTGACAATACTATCTGGCTTCTGTCCATTCCACCAGATACGAGCAGAATCTCGTAGGGTGTATGTAAACATGTGGCAGGCTACAGGCATGACCCACTTTTGCATTCTAATGGCCCCTTCAAACAAATGTAGAAAATTGTCCGGATCCCCCTTCCCATCATAAGTGCCTATGTGTGCAGGCATTTTCAACCCATCGGGTAACGGGTAGCCTTCTATCCATCTTACGAAGGGTGTAGTGGAACCCATAGGCTCCGAATACAGGCAATTATAAGGTGGTGCATACATGGGGATAGCATTATATGGATTATGGTTTGGGGGTACTCTCATAGGAGTTTGGTTAGGGTAAGATGGGTAGGATGCGTTCATGCCAAAAGGATAACTATTTCCCATGGTATACGGGGGGTATACCGTAGGATGTCCGAAGGGTATGTTCCCATAATATTGATGGAGACTATGGTTGTTAAACTGTCCATTTACTGGAGGATATAAACCCTGAGGGTAAGACTGAGTTTGGAACGGGGGGTACATACCATTGGGAGGAAGATTTCCTCCCATATTAAATGGAGGAGGATTGCTTTCTACGCCGGATGCGTGAGAAGGCTACAATGGAACCCCTGCTTCAGTCCTTTCAAGAAGAGCTGCTAACAACGGAGGTAGATTCACCTCCGTCTCTTCCCTTTGTTGGCTTCTTCCATTGGAACCTTCGACTACCGCTCCTTCTCTCCTGGTCGGAGCCCACTTAGGAACTCCTTCGAAAACAACAGACCTTCTACTTAGCCTTCGACCAACAAGGGACCCTATCCTTAGGGCTGAGTGTGTTATCCCGTGTGCCAGAAGCCTAGGCTTCATTTCTATCTCTTCATCGTAATCATCACTAGAGTATTCCAACTCCCTTCGCGTCTGTGTATTTCGAACTTGCCTCTTGCGAGCCCCTAAGAGAGATTCTAATGCTTCAAGGTTAGCTTCGACAAAGGCTGGGCTAATGACTGGTTTCGGATTGGCTAATGTCGAAGCATGATGATTAGGTATTACTTATGGATGAGACTGTGTTGTAAACGTGGAAGCGGTAATAGAGGGGAGGTTGTTAAGGTCGTTAAATGGTATTGACATCAAGGTCGAGAAACCCGGTGGGGGAGTATCTCCTCTCCTTTGATCCATTCCGAAAATGTAGTGAATGTGGTTGACTGGTTATAAACTTGGGAATAACGAGACCAATTGTAGCGGGTCCCATGGATGGCGCCACTGATTGTACAATAAATTGCACGACCAGGCCTTGCGATAATGATCGAAGGGTATAAGGGGTTTTGTGGTTGCGCCCACTGAAATAAGAAATACGAAGACACTACGTTAAGTGATTACGCAGGGGTTGGACCCTGCTAACCACCTCCGGCGTTCGAATGAGTATGTGATATGATAAGTTGGTAAGTTTGCAGTAAAATGAGAGGGTTGAGTTTGCATACCACTATTGACGACCTATCCAAGCTATTAATAGGAGAGAAAATAACCTTGGAGAGCTCTTGCACGATTTTAGGAGATCATGGGGGCGTCCCATGATTTGTGGTAACCACTAGGGCTTAATGCCCCACTCTCCCTACCTTGGTGAGAAAGCCAAGGAGAAAGAGAGGACGTGGGTGAGACCAAGTCTTGGCTATATTCCATCCCATTATCATCGGAGGCCATACCCCGAAGGGCTTGGACCTTCGATTGGCGAATTGCCGATTGGTAACCATGTCATAAACGAATGGTTTGACGCCAATGAAGATTTTAGGAGACTGACTTAAGCCTTCGAGATGAAGGTTGCGACCAGGTTCGAAGGGGTGTCCTTTGACTTGTTCGGAGGGTACATCATCAGAAACCTTTGCCCCTGTTGCTAGAATGGAAGCCATCAGGATCTTCCTTGCCTATGCAACCTACATGAACTTCAAATTCTACCAAATGGATTTAAAAAGTGCATTCCTGAATGGTAAGATCAAGGAAGATGTTTATGTGCAACAGCCTCCTGGATTTGAAAGTAGTGAGTTTCCTCACTATGTCTGCAAGCTTGACAAAGCCCTTTATGGATTGAAACAAGCTCCTAGGGCATGGTATGAGACTTTCTTAGCCTTCCTGATCCAAAATAAGTTTGTCAGAGGAAAGATTGAAAATACCTTGTTTATCTATAGAACAAAAGGAGATGTGATTTTAGTCCAAGTGTTTGTAGATGACATCATATTTGGCTCAACAAATTACAAAGTTTGCAAACAGTTTGAAAAACTGGTGACAAAGAAGTTTGAAATGAGTATGATGGGAGAACTCACATACTTCCTTTGACTTTAAATCAAACAGACTGACAAAGGAATCTCAATCAGTCAAGAGAAATATACAAGGAACCTACTGAAAAAATATGAGCTCACTGATTGCTCTTCAGTAAAGACTCCAATGGTTCCTCCAAACAATCTTGGCCCTGATCTCATTGGTAAACCAGTAAACCAAACCTTATTCAGGAGAATGATAGGGTCACTGATGTATCTACTTGCCTCAAGGCCTGATATACAATTTGCAGTTTGCCTATGTGCAAGATATCAGTCTGATCCAAGAGAGTCACATCTCACTGCTGCAAAGAGAATCATCAGATACCTGAAAGGTACTCCAAACCTTGGTTTGTACTACCCAAGATGTTCAGGCTTTGATCTTAAAGGCTACACTGACTCAGACTATGCTGGCTGCAACATGGATAGAAAAAGTACCTCAGGATCCTGTCAATTCCTTGGAGGAAAACTTGTTTGTTGGAGCACTAAGAAGCAACAATCAGTGGCCATGTCTTCAGTAGAAGCTGAGTATGTAGCTGCTTCTGGTTGTTATGTAAATTTACATTGGATGAAAAGTCAACTCAGTGACTATGACACCCATCTTTTGAGATAACACAAGTGCAATTGCTATCTCCAGCAACCCTGTACTTCACCAAAGAACCAAACACATTGATATCAGATATCACTTCATCAGGGACCACATCATGAATGGAGATATTGAACTACACTTCATCCCCACTGAATATCAGTTGGCTGATATTTTCACAAAACCCCTGGATGAACCTACTTTCACAAGACTGAAAGCAGAATTAGGCGTGTTGGATATTGACAATCAGGTCACTGATTAAATTTATTCAACCTGGTTTAAATACTCTCTAAGGTCCCTGAAGAACAACATCTCTCAGTGAGTCCCTAAACAATCTCACTCACTGAATATCCTTCCCTTAACATTAGTACTCTGAATGAAAATTCATTTAGGGGTCTCAGGACATCAAGAGATGACATTCAATGCATAACTAAATGTTATATGTATCTAGTTAGTAAATGTCCTAGGATGTTAACTGAATACATTTAATAAATGAATATATGTCTTTTACCCTTCTGGCATCCATGTCTTGGGCCCCCACATAATCACAAATATCCCACTTGGCATTTAATGCATCTCACTCACAAATAATATCCTTGGATATTATATGTGGTGACGTCACTCTGCAAAATGCCTTTTGCAGAGCAACACAACTGTTCACCTTGACAGTTGCGCAAAACCCGGGAAAGTAGAAAGGTGGCATTTAATGCGGATATCAAACGGTTATACAAAACAGTTTTCAAAAAATTTCAAAGTTATTCGCAAAATTACGAAACCACACCCCTCTCCATTTCCCTATAAATACCCCCACAAAGAAAAATACACACACGTTTTTAAAAACTAATAAAACTCTTGCAATTTTTCTCTTTCAAAACTTGTGTGTGTTTTCTCTCTTATAACCAGACTTTTTCTTCAAAACAAGACCTTCTTTCTCTTAAAAATGGAAACTTCTAAAGCTATTACCTAAGCTCCAAATGTGGATTTCCAATTGGAAAGCATAGACATGACCAAAAACAATGTCGTGGGGAACTTTGCCTATTCGGAAAACTTTTCTGGTTATAAAGATATGGTAAAGTATCTTCAAAACTATTTTCTCTCCACGGCATTCACCAAGATACCCTCAGTCATTTACAATGACTACTTGAGAGAGTTCTAGTGTACAGCAGAGGTCACAAACCCTGATGTCATCAATGACTCCTCCATTAAGTTTACAGTGAAGAATGGGAAGAAAACCCTAACCCTTGACTATAAAACCTTTATCAAAGCCACTAGCCTTGGCTTCACTGAGACTTTTGCCCCACAACCCTTTGACTCAGAAGTAAAGGCCGAATTGCTTTTACTTGGGCCACATGACAAACAACACCCTGATGTGGCCCCAGGGACTCTTTTGGCCAAGGCCCCAATAATCAAAACTTGGTTTCTTGCCGTTGGGAGGATACTGATGACTTTTGTTATTCAGGTCCTGGGTGGTAACAAGTCCTCAATAGAGCAATTGAACACTGCTAAAAAAATGATAGTGTTCAGTCTCCTAGAAGGTAGAAAGATAGACATTGGAGAAATTATCTTCAAGGACCTCATAGTCAAGCTCACAGGCAAAACTAGGCAAAGACACATGTCTTACTCCAGGTTTATCTCTTGTGTGCTTCAAGACTTACTGGGCTCTGAGTATATTCAGGAAAATACACAGGGATCTCTTCCTGATATCCTACATAAATCCAAATACTCAAGAGACCTCACTGAGGTCAAACAAATCACCCTGACAACGTATATGTTGACAGTCATTCAGGGTGCTAACTCTGTTTCACCTATGCCTTCTCCTTCTAAGAAGGAGTAGAAGAAAAAGAGACAGGGGTCCAGGAAGGTGGTTTAACCTAAACAACTCGCCACTGAGACCTCTGGCTCAAAGCCTGAGAAAAGGAGGCACAAGAAAGACCAGCCCAAAGAGACACCCACTGAAGGGCCCAACATCACCTTGACCCAAAAACAAATGCCAATGGAGGGTACTGAGAAATCACACTCAGTGTCCTCGGGCAAACCCTCTCCCAAAGATTCAACTGATATATACAAGTCAGTAGAGTCAGGAACCACTCAACTCTCACATCTCGATGAAGGCATTAGCATATCACAACCTTTGCCTGAAGGAGAACAGGGTCCTATAACCTCGCTAGGGCAACACTACCCTACTGAGATGGGGACCCATACCCCCTCACATCCTGCTTATGGCTTTGATACATCATAATCAGATTCTTAGGAAGTCATGGTCCCTATAACTTTGATAGGGCAGCACAACCCTTTGGATAGGGGGACCTCAACATTCCATTTCCTAATGAGGTTACTGGCTCAAATCCACCAGTCCCTGAAGGTACATCTGGGGACAAAGACTCAAGGGGCATGCAACTATCCGCTGATATAGAACCATCACCCCTCTACGGTGAAGCGCATTCCTCAGGAACTGGCCCTAAGGACCAGGCAGATCAATCCCAGTCTGCTGGAATAGAGGGGTCAGGACCAGACCATTACCAAGGCAAGCCCTCTTGTTGGGTCCATTCAGTACCCAAGCTTCCTTAAACAAGGATTTGAATAGAAATTAACCTAAGTGTCGTATATCCTTAAACATTCTCAGGTCACTGAGTGAACAGTCACTCAGTGAGTTATCTTCAAGATGCCAAGGACGAGTCTAAAAAGAAGGATTCTCCATTGGATTCTCCATTCAGTGAGGCGGAACTCCCTGAATGGCACCTAAGCCAAAGAAGAAGATAATGGGTTTAGTGAGTGATGACAATAACTCATTGAACCCTAGTCTCCTCAGCAACTATGAAGAATGAAGACTGAAGACCAAAGACTGAAGAACTATGAGACTGAAAGAAAGGCGGGACAAGGCGGGAAAGGTTTGAACTGACTTAGAGAAGTCCTTATCACTCTAAGGTCAAACTTTCCCTGAAATGCTTCATAACAAGAATAGTGTCATCACTGTTACTCAGAAAGCACTCTTGTCCTATACCCAAAATAGGTTCTTGTAATAGTGACAAAATGCATCATTATTTTATCCTGATTAACTTAGGTCATCTTTTGTTTTGTACTTAACGGTTGCTCTTTTACTTGTCTATAAATAGGATCATAAGATGGAGTAAAAGTTGACAAGTTTGTGCAATTAATGCTTAAACATTCACAACCCACTTTTACTCCTTCAAAGAGCAACCTTGTCCCTGAGATAACTCAGTGGTTCCTTATAGTTGCCACTTAAGCTTAGCTTAAGTTTAGAGAGGAGACAATACCATACTTGTCATTTCAATCCCAAGTGTTTTTTCCGCAAACACTTGGGTATAGATTCTTTTGATTTACTTCTAATAAGAATTTAAATGTTGAAAAACTCTTAGTCTTTTATCCTTTACGTTTTTACTTATTTGTCAAGTTAATCAATACATTACTAAGCTATGGAACACGGTTAGCTTAACTTTGTAGTTAATTTTAACCGTGTAACGGGAACAACAAGTGGTATCAGAGCCTCTGGTTTATAAAACTTGTCAAAAACTAAAGAGTGCTCAAAAAGTTTTTAAAATCAATATCCTACCATGGCTGACAGCAATGTACCCCAGCTAGTTGACAAAAAGGGAGGAAGTTATTCAGATATCGCTCCTAGACTAGAAGCTGGTAAATTTAGCAAGTGGAAAAAGCGTATGCTTTGCTACTTGACTGATATGGAACCATACTACATCAAATGTATCAATGAAGGTCCCTTTGTCCCTAAGACAGCTGAAGGGTTACCAAAATTTAAAGCTCAGTGGACAATTGATGAGAGGAGGGTGGTTAACCAAGACCAACGCCTGAAAAGCATCATTATATCTTGTCATCCTGACAATACAATGGAATCAGTCATTAACTGTATAACAACCAAACAAACTTGGCTTGCCTCGGTTCACAGCTTTGAAGGTCCCTCAGATACCAAGGAAAATAGGATTATGGACTTGAAACTTGAGTATAACACTTTCAGGGCCAAAGACTCTGAAAGTCTCTCTCAGACCTATACACGATACAAAACCTTGATCAATGAACTATCAAATGATGGTGTAGTCATGTCTAAGCATGAAATCAGTGTTGGTTTTGTCAACAGTCTCCCTGAGAAGTGGCTAAACTTCTCTCAGGGCCTCAAGAATGTTAACCACATTGAAAATATTGAGCTCCCTAAGATCTATGGGAAGTTTGTCTATGAGGACAACTTAATCTCAAGGAGATACCCTGAATCAAAGAAAGACCAAGAGATCAAAAAGGCCCTGACAACCACACCCTTATCTACTGCCTTTTATTCTAATGGTGTTGTGCAGGATTTCCAAGAGAATTCTGATGATGAAGCTGATGAGAGAACCAGTGAGGAGTACCTTAATGACTTGCACACTGAATTTGAAGAAAGGGCACTCCTTGCTAATTCTAAACGTTTTATTAAAAGAAATCAGTCAAATTTTTCTAAAGCAAAAGTAAATGAAACCACTGAATGTTTCAAGTGTGGTAAAAATGGTCATTTTGCAAAAAACTGTTTTTCGAAAACTACCTCAAAACCCTCATACAAATTCTCTGGTAATAGTTCTTCTTCAAGACTAGCAAGTTTCAACCGAAAATGCTTCAGTCCACTCAACATTTTCAAAACAAAACTGTTCAAAATGATCAAAAAGAGTTTGAAGCTAAGTATAGAAAAGCTAAAGCTAAACTTGCTCTCCTTGAGGCCACTCCCTCAGTATCTCAGGCTGCTCAAACCACTAAACCTGTTCAAACAAAGAACAAAGTACTTGTGGCTAAAGCCTTTGACTGGGATGAGGAAGATGTCTCCTCGAATGATGAAGAAGTAAGAGTCAGTGCACTGATGGCACTTTCAGAAGATGACAAGCTGGCTGTTGGAAAAAGTCATGCAAGAAATAGAGAGCGGGTTAACATCACCATGAAGAAGGTAAATATCTTACTATCTATGGATGATGATTCTGGCAATCTTACTTGAATTACATAAATGTTGATCTTAAGTTTGTTGAAGAGTAAAGACTTAATTTGTTTTCAAAGTACAATAAACTTGTTCTAGAATTAAATAAGTGTAGAGATGAACTACTTGTCTTAAAAAAAGCCAAGCTAGAGGCTGTTACACTTCAAATTTAAAACACTGAAATTTTGAAACAAAACCAAGCTCTTTAAACAGAACTCAAGAAAGAAAAAGCCATCATTGAAAGCTAGACTACAAAGAATCCTAAAGTCTATGAAACTGTTAGTCTTATTCCTAGTTCTAAAAAGAAAATCATAGGAGAAGACCAACTCACTCAAACCCTCAGTCAGAGTCATAGTGAAAATTCTTTTTACCAGCTGGCATATCTTTTGAACAATAAATGGAACCTAAGTCTAGTGACTGGGTTGAAAGAAACAACCCAGACAGTAAGTTATCTAACTTTGAGACTGAGAAAATCTTGTAACCTGAAAGTCAGGCTATCAAAGATATGCTTGGACTCACTGATAAACCCAGTAACACTGAGTCTGAATCAAAATCACAAACACCTCTCCCACCACTGAAAGTCCTTCAGGGAACAACACCATGCTCAGACCTAACACCTTTAGTTTACTCTAAACATTCTCCAAAAGAGAAGTCAAGATTGGGTAGAACAATCCTGAAGAGACCCACACTTGCAATCTCAGTTCCCACTAATGACTCAACACCATCAGTCTCGATTGAGGTGAACATTGAAAGCCCTGATTCAGAATATGATCAGTTGGCTGAGCTTGTGATGAAGCGAAAAGTGTACTGCTTTTAGGGGGTCATTTAAGCCCTAAATCGTATTTATTTGATCAAATATTGCCCTAAATCGTTTCTTTTGTCATTTTAGGTACTTTGGAGAAGAAATCTGGAAAAGGAAGCATTTTGGACGTTTTTGGAGCATAAAAGTGAAGAAAACGACAAAGTCTTCAAAGTTGCTGGAAAAGTACACTTGACAGCGTCAAGGATTGCTCCTGACGGCGTCATGGCTTGGCAAAAGAGGTGGATATGACAAAATACACGTGACGCGCCAGAGAGTTTTACAATGCAAAGTCTGACGGCGTCACCCTTTAAGGTGATCAAGGCCATCACGGTTTAAGCTAAAGAGAGACGGCGTCAAGCCCTATTCTGACGGCGTCAAGCCTTGATAAGCCAGGGATGATTTTGGAGGATTAAAGAGGGATGGCGTCAGGAAGACCATCCGAGAACCCTAGCCACGGCGAGGTGACGGCGTCAAGATCTATAACGTGACGCCGTCAGCCACTAAGTTCTATATATAGTTTTGCAATTTTGAGTCATTAGTGTGCAACTTTGTGAGGAGAAACCCTAAGACGAATTTCTGCCATTTTTAAGGGTTTTTATACCCTTGGATCTCCCATGTTTAATTAAAGATAAGTAATCACTTAATCAATCAATATGTCTATGTGTTGTTTGATTATATCTTGTTCTTGTCTTTTGATTAACATGCTAGGCTAGATTTATCTTGTGTTTGCTTAGATCTAATGAAACCTAACTATTGATTATTGGTTATTAGTGTGTTATTAATTGTATTGGATGATTGTTTATCGATGTTAGGCTTAAGAAAACTGGCTAACCTCCTATACGGTAACTTGCTTGAACGTCTTAAGAAACATGAACCAATGCGTACTAAGGTTTTTATGGTTGTATTTAATGCATGAGCGAATTCTAGTGATCCCATGTTAGGAGCTTCTTAGCCGGCTCGACATAGGAGTGAAGTAGGAGCTTGTAGAGTTGGGGAAGTACGTACGCCACCCCACGATTGGTATTAAGGAATACACCCGTCATCCACGCAATTAATACACACTAATCAACCGGTAAAAGATAGTTAGGGAGTAAGGAAATCTAAGTAAACACATTTCTCCCCATATAAGTTACACAACCTTTTCATTTTCAGTTATTTTATTTTATTTGCATTTGTAGTTATTTGGGTTAGTTGACTAGCAACTAATTCCGCCCACTCCTTCAAACCCGAGATTTTACTTGCTTTCATAAAAAAAATTATAAAAAATACAAAAAGAATCTTCCCTCACCCTTAGACCTATTAGAGTAGTTTTTCAATCCTAACGACACTATTCCCCTAGAGAACGATCAACCCCCGGTACTTGCCACTTCACTATACTACATCGGTCAGGTACACTGCCTGGTGGGGATTGCAAGCCTCTTGAGATCCCTCGAGAGGTAAAACCTGTTGTAAGGTCGCAAAACCACGCATCAAGTTTTTGGCGCCGCTGCCGGGGAATAGTTATTGTTTAGGTTGAATTTTTATTTTATTAGGTCTACTCATTAAATTCCTATCTAGTGAGATTTTTATTTTCTTTTTATTAGCTTTCTCGTAGTCTATCTTTTCTTTGTGCTTTTGTTCGTAAAGTTTTTCCATTGACTCTTCCGTTCGCCATTATGGAGAATGTGAATCTACCAAATCCGCGACTAGAGTTTTACATGAAGAAATATAATTTTACTAATTTGGATAAATCAAGATGGTGGAATGAAGTAATGAGAACAGGATCTTACATAGATTTTAGTGAGTACCTTGAGAAAAGAGACCAAGTGCATAAAACTTTTGAGGAAATCACCTTAGGAGCCCCATCAAACCCTCAAAATACCTCATTAAGTGAAACCTATGCACCATATGAGCCTTCACCTAGGATAGTTTCTTATGAACCCGACCAAGATTGTGAGATGGTTAATGTTGAACTACCTAGGTGCATGCTTGGATTAGATTTCACCAAGACATATGATGAGTATGAGGAATCCTTTAGGCAAATGGAACATAGTGATCAAGTTATTGAGAATGATTCTTATGAATCGGACCAAGAATTTGAGATGAATAGAAAAGGATTTGAGATACCTAGGTGCATGTTGGGAATAGACTTCAACAAATCACATAATAAGCACATAGGTAATCAAGATAAGATGGAGGATAAAGTAGAAAATCCAAGTCCACCAAGTACTCCACAAAACCCACCATCATTCGAGGCACACACACCGCCCGTGACTTACCCGGAAGAAGTAGAAGAGACTTTAGGAATCCCGATGGAGGTAGAACCTTTGAACCAAACACAACTAGAGAATATAGGTTTGAATGCTTATAGTGATCACAACCTTACTCTTAGTTCTAGGGGATTTCCTATTTTTGATGAACCGGAGCCTCAACCAAAACCGTTACCTAATCTTCCATCTTTAGATGTGAATTTAGGAATTGAAAAAGGTCCCGATCCACCCATCAAACCAGGTAGTCCGGGTAATGTTAAGATTAAGGTAGTAGACTCTAGGCCATGTGGAGTGGAAGCTAATATAGGAGTGAACCATGACCTTACATACTTACATCACCCATTCATGATTGATCATAAGAAACATTATGGGTTTAAACCGGGTTTATTAGGTCAAGATGGATTCCCAACTAGGAATCTCTCGAAGTTGATAGAAGATGATCCCTTTTTAGGAGAAAACTTTAATTCACCCATTGACCAAAGTGAACTAGGTAAGGTTATGATGAAAGTAGCACACCCCTTTGAGTATATAATTCATCCACCACTCTTTCCTCACGCGGCATATTTCCACCAAGATGGTGTGTATCGCTACTATCACCCGCACTTAACCCTAAGTGTAGGGAAAACCTCCCCTATTTCCGTTAAATAAGGGTAGAGTCAGGCTCGTGACTCGAACAAAAATAAGCGCTTCTTGGGAGGCAACCCAAGCTTTATTTGCTTTGTGTGTTTATTTGTTTGTTTGTTTGATTTTATTTGCTTCCGTATGTATGTTTAATTTTTATTATTATTGATTCATGTTCAAAACTAAATTGTGAAAATGCTTTATCTTGTTTTTAACTTCGTCTTAACTACATATAAAGGTATTTTGCAAAACTTAAGTGTAAGGGAAATCCAAATCGGTTTATTAGAACAAATGAACATGAATCGTAATAATATTAAATTAACATACATATTAGTAATTGTTTGAGTCAAATGCTTGTATCGAGTCATAATGATTTTTGCAGGATTTCCAGGAAGTAAGGTATAGGTTTTTCCAGAAATTTCCCGGAAACTTAACATGAGAATTCTGTCAGATCATTTCTGAAGGCGTCAGGAATTACAACCTGACGGCGTCAGGTTTTAATTTTCTGAAATTTTTGAAAGTTTTGTTTTCATAAAAAGTTTTTATTAAATCTCTAACTTATAAACTCCAGGAATCTGCAAAATTATCATTCCACAAGCATTATATCCCTATATAGATTTATCCCGCCGTTGTTATGCAGGTTTTCGTGTTTGTTTTCTCAGGATTAACAGGTTATTTTGGACAAGGAGATGTTTGTGGAATCAAGCTTTTTGGCGATGCATTAGTCTTGGAGCTTCTACATTCCCTTGGAAGAAGATCTAACCATGTTACCTCTTTATCCACCAAACGAATCAGGGGAGTATTTGATTTCATTCTTTTACCTTATTTACTTTTACATCTTGTTATTTGAACATTGGGGACAATGTTCATCTTAAGTGTAAGGGGGGGGGGGGTTAAAGTACGATACTTTAGAGAATGCCATTACGCTTGATTTTTTGTTTGTTTGATGGTAGATGTGTAATAAAACTGAGATAAATACCTGTTAGGGCAATTTTAGTGCCAAATTTAAATTTTTTTACAACATTTAGGAGTGAAACTTTGGTCTTAATGAGCGTCTCATGGATAGGAGTTATATGACTAGCACAAAACTGTACCACTAAAAAAATTTCCCCCCCCCCCCCCAAATATGTGAGGTTCGCCCCTAGAATTGGTAGGAAAAGCATTTATGCTATGATGTGTGTACCGGTAGCACTTAGATTCTAGAACTTGCGTTAGGACCATTCCAAGGCCACAAGTGAGACTACATTCGTGTAGTTAGATTTACTACATGATAAGAGGCATTAGGATTAACCCATTGTTTTACACCTGTGTTTTTGTTATAATTACTTTGGCTACATTGGTCAAGTAATTCTCCCACACCCTTTGCGTTGTACTCATTTTTAGTACACGATACCCCTAGTACACCCCTCAGAGCCTATCTTTTCGTTTCTAACTTTAAGCATTTTACTTAAAGTAAGAATTTGTTTACACCCCACTTAAATGTACACCCAAATCGCCTTAGCCTACCTTGTATGCACTCATTTTTAGTGCATTATTGTGACAACATTTGTTTAAACCCCAAGTTAATTATCTAATTGATTACATGGTTGCTAAGTCGAGTCATATCCTTGTACATATTGTTTTGGGACGATTGGGACTCATGGGTAAAGTACTAGTGTAATGGAGTAATGGGGAAGAAGAACATTATTACCCCCATATGTGCTAAATATTTTAAAAGTACTCCAAGTGTTTTCGATTATCTTAATTCGAGTCATTAGAATAGTTATTTGTAAAGTTATGTAAAAGTTCAAGTGTAAGGGGATGCAACGCCCCTATGATGTATTATTTTGGATGGTAGGGCAAGAGTGTATGAAAAAAAAAAAAAAAAAAAAAAAAAAAAAATTCAAGAAAAATACAAAAAAAATGAGAAAAAGAAAAGTAGAAAAAACATACGGACTACCATCCCGTTTCATTTTATGTTTATTTTATGTTTTTGTTATTTTGTTTTTAGCTTAAGTCGAGTCTAGTCTTGGCTTAGCAACGCCATATTGTACATGTAATTAATCAAGATCTTTAACTCGCCACCAGTAAAATATCCCTTATCCAACAAATCCGTGTTTATCATATCCCTACACCTAACGTTATAACCCGTTTAAAAGCCCTCTTTGATAGTTTATCTTAGGTGCTTACGCCTAGTGGAGAAGGTTTTTGATCCTTTCCCAAGCCTATGGTAATCTATTTGCTATGACAGGTAGTGAGAGATATTATCCATTTTCATTTATGAGATTTATTTTGATGACACCTGAGAGATGTGAGTATCTAAACACTACTTGTGAGGTGCTAGTTTGTAATCTCCGTGCTTATTATGATTAAAGTGGAACGACTATTTGTTGTAATTACTTTTATATTAGCATTAAATGACCCCTAACTTGTATTTTGATTAGAATAAAAGCGCATTTGCTTGAGGACAAGCAAATCTCAAGTGTAAGGGTATTTGATGAAGCGAAAAGTGTACCGCTTTTAGGGGGTCATTTAAGCCCTAAATCGTATTTATTTGATCAAATATTGCCCTAAATCGTTCCTTTTGTCATTTTAGGTACTTTGGAGAAGAAATCTGGAAAAGGAAGCATTTTGGACGTTTCTGGAGCATAAAAGTGAAGAAAACGACAAAGTCTTCAAAGTTGCTGGAAAAGTACACTTGACGGCGTCAAGGATTGCTCCTGACGGCGTCATGGCTTGGCAGAAGAGGTGGATATGACAAAATACACGTGACGCGCCAGAGAGTTTTACAATGCAAAGTCTGACGGCGTCACCCTTTAAGGTGATCAAGGCCATCACGGTTTAAGCTAAAGAGAGACGGCGTCAAGCCCTATTCTGACGGCGTCAAGCCTTGATAAGCCAGGGATGATTTTGGAGGATTAAAGAGGGACGGCGTCAGGAAGACCATCCAGGAACCCTAGCCACGGCGAGGTGACGGCGTCAAGATCTATAACGTGACGCCATCAGCCACTAAGTTCTATATATAGTTTTGCAATTTTGAGTCATTAGTGTGCAACTTTGTGAGGAGAAACCCTAAGACGAATTTCTGCCATTTTTAAGGGTTTTTATACCCTTGGATCTCCCATGTTTAATTAAAGATAAGTAATCACTTAATCAATCAATATGTCTATGTGTTGTTTGATTATATCTTGTTCTTGTCTTTTGATTAACATGCTAGGCTAGATTTATCTTGTGTTTGCTTAGATCTAATGAAACCTAACTATTGATTATTGGTTGTTAGTGTGTTATTAATTGTATTGGATGATTGTTTATCGATGTTAGGCTTAAGAAAACTGGCTAACCTCCTATACGGTAACTTGCTTGAACGTCTTAAGAAACATGAACCAATGCGTACTAAGGTTTTTATAGTTGTATTTAATGCATGAGCGAATTCTAGTGATCCCATGTTAGGAGCTTCTTAGCCGGCTCGACATAGGAGTGAAGTAGGAGCTTGTAGAGTTGGGGAAGTACGTACGCCACCCCACGATTGGTATTAAGGAATACACCCGTCATCCACGCAATTAATACACACTAATCAACCGGTAAAAGATAGTTAGGGAGTAAGGAAATCTAAGTAAACACATTTCTCCCCATATAAGTTACACAACCTTTTCATTTTCAGTTATTTTATTTTATTTGCATTTGTAGTTATTTGGGTTAGTTGACTAGCAACTAATTCCGCCCACTCCTTCAAACCCGAGATTTTACTTGCTTTCATAAAAAAAATTATAAAAAATACAAAAAGAATCTTCCCTCACCCTTAGACCTATTAGAGTAGTTTTTCAATCCTAACGACACTATTCCCCTAGAGAACGATCAATCCCCCGGTACTTGCCACTTCACTATACTACATCGGTCAGGTACACTGCCTGGTGGGGATTGCAAGCCTCTTGAGATCCCTCGAGAGGTAAAACCTGTTGTAAGGTCGCAAAACCACGCATCACTGAGCTTGTCAGGAAGCTGAGTGAAAAGATTGAATCTCTGAAAAACCTCCTCAATCTAAGATTAAGGAACTCAAACCAACTTCCTCAAGCACCTCCAAACCAAAATCTTCACCAAAACCTCAACAAAGATGTGAACTGTGCAACTATACAAATCATTCCACTAATGACTATTATAGAATCCCCTTTTGCATGATATGCAAAAAGGAAGATCACAGAACCTCTGACCACTTATCACACACAGTCTCATCCAATGTTGCAACACACTTTAAAGCACAGGCTTTTTAATATCCTTCTGGTTCAAAACAGATACAAAGGCAAAAGGGAAAGCCTTTTTCACCTTGTCCACATTGTGGATTCAATGACCATCATCCTGATGATTGTTTAATGTATCCTTGCTGTGACATATGTGGAGATCTTACTCATGACACTTCAGGACATGAAAAGGTCATTCAGGCTAGAATAGGCACTACCAATTCCTTTCCTCAGTCTACTAAGTCCACATCAACTACCAAATGTAAAGTCTCTGGAAGCACAGTCCATACCACAACTGACCATGCATCAATTGTATCTTTCAAAAAGGCCATCAAAGCCAAGCCCACCAGGAAGTGGGTTCACAAGAAAAACTGACACAGTTTACTATTTGTGTAGAGACATGCCAGGGAGCCTGTTTGGCATCTAGACAGTGGATGTTCAAGGAGCATGACTGGTGTGAAGGAATATCTGCACAAATATGTTGAAGAACCAGGACCTAAGGTGATATTTGCTGATAATTCATTTTGTCTCACTGAAGGTTACGGTTCAGTAAACTATAGTGGAATAGTCTTTACTAGGATAGCTTACGTTAATGGCCTCAAATACAATCTTATCAGTGTCAGTCAACTATGTGATGCAAAATACATAGTTCAATTTGATGATAAGCAAGGCACCATCTTTAATGCAAATAAAGAAATCGTTCTTATTGCACCAAGAAGACAGGATGTTTATGTGTTAGATATGTCTACTCTAACTCAGAATGGAACATGTCTTTTTGCTAAAGCCACTGAAACACTTAACTGGCTTTGGCATAAGAGACTCTCCCATCTGAATTTCAAAAACATAAACAATATTGTCGAACAAAAAAGGTCCTTGGCTTACCATCACTTGTGTTTTCAAAGGATAAACCCTGCTCTGCCCGTTAAAAAGGTAAACATCATAGAGCATCCTTTAAAACTAAACAAAACTTCTCCATCAAAAGTTGCGTTCATCTTCTCCATATGGATCTTTTTAGACCTATCAGTCCAATGTCTATTCATCATAAGAAGTATACTATGGTCATAGTGGATGAATACTCAAGATACACTTGGGTTTACTACTTGACCAAAAAGAGTCAGGCAGCTGAAACAATCATGTCCTTTGTCAGAAACATTAAAAACCAAAATGACATAAAAGTCAAACAAATTAGGACTGATAATGGGACTGAATTCAAAAATCATGATCTTAAGTGTTTCTATGATGAGAAAGGAATTTCTTAAAACTACTCTTCTCCTTACACACCTAAACAAAATGGTTTTGCTGAAAGGAAGAATAGAACACTCATTGAGGCTGCTAGGACAATGCTAAATGGATCAGTACTATCCAAACATTTTTGGACTGAAGCAGTTAAGACTACCTGTTATACTTAAAACATATCCATCATTGTCAAGAGACATAGCAAAACTCCTTATGAGTTATTCAAAGGAAGAATCCCTGACATCAGCTATTTTTATGTCTTTGGGTGCGCAGTGTTTATTGATAATCACAAGGATCACTTAGGGAATTTTGATGCAAAAGATGATGATGGATACTTTCTAGGATATTCCCTTGTCTCTAAAGCCTTTAGGGTGTTCAATACAAGGAGACAACAAACTGAGGAAACATTTCATGTCACCTTTGATTAGAGTACTAAAGCCATCAGATTCTCAAACACCTCAGTGGAAGAGATTGGAATTGATGACTCATCAAGATACCCTCCTGATGAATATCATCCTGATAGTAATCCTTCCATTCAATATCAATCAGATGCTGATATATCCTATTACATTGTCCCACATGACCTCCCTCAACCAACCATCACTGAGTTTGTTAAAGCACAAACATGTACTAGTGAAATCAATCAGTCTGAACAAATTGTTCAGGAACCAATCAATCTCAGTGATCAACTTGGTCAGTCAGATACTCAAGATCCTGATAATCTTCAAGTTTTTTCACCTGAACCTACACCGCCACCCAATCAGGCCTCTACAAGTTCAAATCAATATCCAAGACCTCAGGACAGTTGGACTAGGTCTAAAACTTTAGAACTTGTCAACATTATTGGAGTGCCCACTAAAGGAATGCTTACTAGCAGCATGGCTGCTAAACTTAAGGCTGCCTCAGCCAATGAATGTCTATTTGTTGACTTCATCTCCAGTATTGAACCTAAGAGTGTCAAAGAAGCACTAAAACATCCTAGCTGGGTTCAGGCTATGCATGATGAACTTGAACAATTTGACAGAAATAAGGTAATGACCTTGGTCAAATGTCCTCAGGATGTTTCCATCATTGGCATGAAATGGGTATTCAAGAACAAGATTGATGAAAATGGCATAGTTATTAAGAAAAACGCCAGACTTGTTGCCAAAGGTTATAATCAACAAGAAGGCATTGACTAAGAAGAAACATTTGCACCAGTTGCAAGAATGGAAGTCATCAGAATCTTCCTTGCATATGTAACCTACATGAACTTCAAAGTATATCAAATGGATGTAAAAAGTGTCTTCCTCAATGGAACACTGAAAGAAGAAGTTTATGTTCAACAACCTCCTGGATTTGAAAGTTGTGAGTTTCCTGACTATGTCTGCAAGCTTGACAAAGCCCTTTATGGACCGAAACAAACTCATAGGGCATGGTATGAAACTCTTTCAACCTTTCTCATCCAAAACAAATTTGTCAGGGGAAAGATAGACAACACCCTGTTTATCTATAGGAGGAAACAAGATGTTATTCTTGTTCAAGTGTATGTGGATGACATCATATTTGGCTCAACAAATTACAAACTTTGCCAACAGTTTGAAAAATTGATGACAAAGAAATTTGAAATGAGTAAAATGGGAGAACTCACTTACTTCCTTGGACTACAGATCAAGCAAACTGATAAGGGAACCTCCATCAGTCAAGAAAAGTACACTAGAAGCCTACTGAAAAAATATGAGCTCAGTGACTATGCTTCAATGAAGTCTCCAAAGGTTCCCCCAAACAATCTAGGTCCTGACCCTATTAGGAAACCAGTAAATCAAACTTTATTTAGAGGTACGATTGGGTCACTGATGTACCTACTTGCATCTAGGCCTGACATCCAATTTTCAGTCTGTCTATGTGCCAGATATCAGTCTGACCCAAGAGAATCACATCTCACAGCTGTAAAAAGGATCATCAGGTACCTGAAAGGTACTCCAAATCTTGGATTGTACTACCCTAAATGTTCAGGTTTTGATCTCAAAGGGTACTCAGACTCTGACTATGCAGGCTGCAACATGGATAGGAAAAGTAATTCAGGCTCCTGCCAATTCCTTGGTGGTAAACTAGTCTGTTGGAGTGCTAAGAAACAACAATCAGTAGCCATGTCCTCAGCTGAGGCTGAATATGTTGCAGCAGCCAGTTGTGGTACAAATGTGCTATGGATGAAAAGTCAACTTAGTGACTATGACATCCATTACAAGATGGTACCCATCTTCTATGACAACACAAGTGCCATTGCTATCTCAAACAATCCTGTTCATCATCAGAGAACCAAGCATATTGATATCAGATATCATTTCATCAGGGACCATGTCATGAAAGGTGACATTGAATTACACTTCATCCCCACTGAATATCAGCTAGTTGATATATTCACCAAACCATTGGATGAACCAACTTTCACAAGACTGAAAGCTGAATTGGGGATGTTGGATATTGAAAATCAGTCCACTGATTAAACTTATCCAACTAAGTGTAAATAATGGTAACCATACTGAACGAAACATTGGTCCTTGACTCAACAAATCTCTCAGTGAATGTGCATCTTATGTCTCACCGAATAACCTTCCCTAAACACCCTCACACTGAATGAAAAGTCATTCAGGGGCCTCAAGACATCAACAAAGGACATTCAATGCTAAACTAAATGCTCTAAGTACTTAGTTAGTAAATGTCCGAGGTTGGTAACTGGATACATATTTAATATAGGAATATATGTTCTTTTACCTTCTGGCATCCACATCTTGGGCCCCCACATCATCACCACATATCCCACTTGGCATTTAATGTCTCTCCTCACAAGTAATATCTTTTGATATTATATGTGGTGATGTCACATTGCAAAATGCACTTTTTGCAGAACATCGCGACAGTTCACCTTGACAGTTGCGCAAAACCCGAGAAGTGGATTGGTGGCATTTAATGCGGATATCAAACGATTATACAAAACAGTTTTTAAATTTTTAATGAAATTCGCAAAATTGAAAAAACACCCCTCTCTCTCCACTTCCTTATAAATACCCCCACAAAAATTAACACACACGTTTTGCAAACATTAATCAACCACTTGCAATTTCTCTACTCTCAAAACTTGCATGTGTTTTCATCTCATAACCTGGCCATTTCTTCAAAATCAAAACTTTTCTCTGAAAATGGCTACTTTTAGGGCTATTACCTACGCTCCAAATGTCGAATTCCAATTAGAAAGCGTAGACATGACCAAAAATAATGTCGAAGGGAACTTTGCCTATCCGGAAAATTTTCCTGCTTATAAGGATATGGTGAAATACCTTCAAAATTGCTTTCTTGCCACATCATTTATCAAGACACCCTCAGTCATTTACAATGACTACTTGAGGGAGTTCTGGTGTACAGAAGTGGTCACCAACCCTGATGTCACCAAGGACTCCATCATTAAGTTCTCAGTAAAGAATGGGAAGAAAACCCTCTCCCTTGACTAAAAAACCTTTTTTAAAGCCACAAGCCTTGATTTCACTGAAACTTTTTCCCCTCAACCCTCTGAGAGTGAAGTAAAGACCGAATTTTTTTTACTTGGGCCACATGACGATAAACACCCTGATGTGGCCCCAGGGACCCTTTTGGCTAAAGCCCCAATAATAAAAACATGGTTTCCTACTGTTTGGAGGATACTGATGACTTTTGTCATTCAGGTCCTGGGTGGAAACAAATCCTCCACGGAGCAATTAAACACTGCTCAACAAATGATGGTGTTCAGTCTCTTTGAAGGTAGAAAATTTTATATTGGAGAAATTATCTTCAGGGACCTCATAGTCAAGCTCTCAGGGAAATCCAGGCAAAGACACATGTCTTACCCTAGGTTCATTTTCTGTGTGCTCCAAGACTTATTGGGCTCTGAGTACGTTTGGCCAAATATACAGGGATCTGTCCCTGATGTCTTACACAAGGCCAACTACTCAAGAGACACCACTGAGGTCACACGAATCACCATGACAACATATATGTTGACAGTAATTCAGGGTGCTGATGCAGTTTAACCAGTGCCTTCTCCTTCCAAGAAAGAGAATAAGAAAAAGAAGAAGGGGTCCAGGAAGGTGGTTCAACCCAAACCACTCGACACTGAGACCTCTGCTTCACAGCCTGAGAAAAGAAGGCACAGAAAGCCCCAGCCCACTGAGACACCCATTAAGGAGGCCAGTACTCTTTTGACCAATGAACAAACGCCAATGGAGGGAACTGAGAAATCACACTCAGTGTCCTCGGGCAAACCATCTCCTAAGGACTCTGCTGACATAAACAAGTCAGTGGAGTCACCAATACAACAATCACTTCCCGATGAAGGCATTAGTACATCACAACCTTTGCCCGAGGGAGAAAAGCGTCATGAATCCTTAGTAGAGCAGCACTACTCTACCGAGAAGGGGACCCACACCCTCTCACATCCTGCTTATGGCTCTGATAAATCACAATCAGTGTCTCAGGGAGGACTGGTCCCTATATCTTCATCAGGGTAACACAACTCTGGTGGAAAGGGGGACCTCAACATCTCACATCCTACTTATGGCTCTGATAATTCCCAATAAGAGTCTCAAGGAGTACCAGTCCCTATATCTTCATCAGGGCAGCACAACTCTGGTGGAAAGGGGGACCTCAACATCTCATTTCCTAGTAATGGTACTGGCTCAAACCCACCAGTCCCTGAAGGAACATCAGGGGACAAAGACTCAAGGGGCATGCAACCACCTGCTGATATGGAACCTACACCCCCTCACGACGTTGCGCATGACTTGGGTACTGACTCCGCAGACCAGGCAGAGACAACCCACTCTGTTCTCCTTGAGGGGTCAGAACTTGGCCACAACAAAGGCAAGCTCTCTTCTGAAAGGGGAGCCGGATGTAACCTTGGCTCCTACCCTGATTGATATACAAAGGTTCATAGATGAAGAGTCAGAGGAGGAGCTCGGTGATTTTGCAGATGATGAAGTTTTCCCTGCTGGAGATGCCATGGATACTGATGAACAACTCACTTATGGGTCCCCTCAGCATACTAAACCAAAAGCTTCATCTCCTCCTCATGAACTTAACTCACCCCCTCCTAAAGATCAACCTAACTCACCATCGTCATCATCATCATCCTCATCCCATCACACCTCAGGCTCCTCAGACACTGCTACTGTAATTCCCGACTATCTGCAGAAGTATGATGATGTGCTTCCCCTCACTGAAAGGCAGCTGGTCAAATTCCTCAAGAAATCAAACACTGCCCTCTTCAATGAGATCATCAAAGAGCAATGGGATCAACACACTAAAGCAGCGGCCTCTTATGCTGACTTCAGGGCAAAGTTGTGAAAATCACGCCTAAGGCGCACGAGGCTCTAGCCTTGGGGCTTTTTTTGGATCGAGGCTCACGACATGCATGAATCCCAAAAAAAGCGCGCGCCTTGGGGCTTTTGCGCCTTTGCGTCTTGGTGCGCTTTTTGCGCCTCGGTGCGCCTCGGAGATGTAACAGGTTTTTAGGCTTTTTTTTCTAAATATTAAGATAAGATACATGGGCCTTATAAGTTATATACATGGTCCTTTTAAGTCATAGGGTGAGTATTTGTATGATTTATAAATTTTAACTGATTTTATGTTTATTTTATTGATTGAAATTTTCTTTAAGAAATTACTTTGTTTCATTAAGTATATTTCTTTATTACATATTATCATGAAAATGTGGCATTATGACTTAAGTATAAATACGTTGCTTGCTTGATATTTTGAGTTAAATTGTGAGCTTTGTTAAATGTAAGTCTGCAAGTGTAGGAAACAAACATATTTAGTATGATATGAATTTTAATCTCTATATAGGTCATCGAGCCAAAGAGTTGATTCGTTTGAGAGGTGACAACTGGTCCATTTTAATCTTTATAACGACAATATGTGTCATGTATTAAGTATTTTAATGTTATTTTGTATTATTTAAGCTACATAAATGGTCATATATGTTATAAAAAACTTAATTTATTTAGTGCGCCTCGTATTCATGAATCCCGCGCCTTGGAGTGCGCCTCGCCTCGAGGCTCTTTGACCCCCTTTGCGCCTTAGTGCGCCTCGAGCCTTTCAAAACACTGCTTCAGGGTGACTGTTAAAAGGTCACAGGGTCAACTCCACCAAGTCACTACTTCTACTGAACAACATGTCAGTGACTTGAAGACCTCCATTGAGAAACTGGGTCTTGATCAAGGGACGCAATTCAACAATCTGTTTAAGTCTCTCAGTTTCATTCAAGAAAAATTCAAAGATGACCCAGTTCTCATCACCAAGCTGACTGAATTCATGGATACACACAAGACCACCTCATTAAACATTAGTGAACTCCTCACACTACTCAAGGAGGTGGATCTTGCTACCCTCAGGTCTCAGCAGGAAGCCCTTCATAAATCAGCCACTGATACACAAGGCTGCCTGACCAAGATCTTCACAGCTTTTGACCAGCTCTCTGATAAACATAATGAGCTTGTGAACCACTACACCACCAAGGTCACCCAACTTTCTGAGGCTCAGGTCACCATGACCAACGACATCTCCTTACTGAAGATCGAGACCTCAAAAATCAAAGGCATGGTCTCCACCATCCTGACACTCCTTCAGTCTTCTCCAGCTCAGCCTACTTCTGAATCAACAGATGCTTCCACTGAAGCTTCAGCATCTGTTGAGGGGGATACGAAGGAAGATAGTCAGACTCTTGATGAATCAGTACCTGACCAAGTTATCGCAGTGCCTCTTCAAAGCTTTATGCCAACAACTGCGACTACTTTAGCGATGGTCATCTCATCAGTACCTCCTCCAGCTCCTATTCTTACTGAGGCAACCTCAACAGCCACAACGTTCCCTGAATCCTCCTTCAGTACACCCCCACCCACTGACAAAGGAAAGGGAATCATGGAAACTGAAGACTCACCTCCCAAACTTGTTAAGGCTCTAAGAGAAGTGCGTCCTGATCCTGATGCACCAGTACTTATGGAAATTATCTTGCACAATGGGAAAGTCTTCAGGGGAACAAATGAAGAAGTGGCTGCTGTCTTGGAACAAGAGGATAGAATCAAGGCTGAAATGCTCAGTAAGCCCGTCATTGCTGAAGTAGCCAAGGAGGTAATCAGGGAGACTGAACAATCTATCAGGGGAGAACAGTTTCTTCAACTTCAAGCTGACATGAGCAAGAAACATAATGAAAGGGTCAAGCTTATCAATGAGAAGAAGAAAAGAAACTATGAGAGGTATGTTTGGACCATGACAAAGACCAAGGGTGAAGGTCCCATCACTGACATGATTATTCATGCAAACACTGATCCTCTTGCCATAACTGTTCAAAGAGGACCAAGAATGAATGGGAAGAATGCTCCCTTCAAGTTCTCAGCATATGAGATCAAGGAATGGGACATGATGGGACCAATCCTGAAGAAGAAAAAGAACAAAAAGTGCGTCCCTGACCTTCTGGCTGCCCTGAAAATCAAATATGAGGAACTGGAGAGGGTAGCCAAGAGTTTAGGAATTGACCATCAGAAGACACTTGCGTCTCAGGGCCTAACAATCCCTGAACCAACTCAGAGCACAGGGAGGAAAAGGAAAGCAATTGGACAGGAACCTAAACAATTCATTATTGCCCTACACTGCAACAGAGTTCCCCCTGAAGGTGTCAAGTTCATTTCCAACAAAGTAATCAAGCACCCTGAGTTTGGAATCTTCTTCATAGATGAGTTTCATCAACAAGCCTTCTAGAGAGTCAGTGACATTCACCTGTTGGAAACCACAACTCTACTGGCCTACAAACTGATGGAACTCCATGTGAAGAGTCCTGAGAATGATGAATTCATTAAGCTGATGGAGAAGATGATGAGTGAGAGACCTGACAAGCAGGTGTTGGTGTCCAAGAAAGCTAAATTAGAGCTCATGGGAATTAAGGAATTTTGAGTACTTAACCTTGAGCATTTTGTATTAGATGATAGGAATGATGTAATTTTGATGAATAAGATGATGGCCCAATAGTATCTTTAGTGTAAGAAGAAGCCCAATTGCTCACTTACACTGATCAAACACTTAGGCTATATTTATATCCAAATAGGGGGAGATTGTTGGGTTCATTCAGTACCCAAGCTTCCTTAAACAAGGATTTGAATAGAAATTAACCTAAGTGTCATATATCCTTAAACATTCTCAGGTCACTGAGTGAACAGTCACTCAGTGAGTTATCTTCAAGATGCCTAGGACGAGTCTAAGAAGAAGGATTCTCCATTCAGTGAGGCGAAACTCCCTGAATGGCACCTAAGCCAAAGAAGAAGATAATGGGTTCAGTGAGTGATGAAAATAACTCACTGAACCCCAGTCTCCTCAACAACTATAAAGAATGAATACTGAAGACTGAAGACTAAAGACTGAAGGACTATGAGACTGAAAGAAAGGTGAGACAAGGCTGGAAAGGTTTGAACTGACTTAGAGAAGTCCTTATCACTCTAAGGTCAAACTTTCCCTGAAAGGCTTCATAACAAGAACAGTGTCATCACTGTTACTCAGAAAGCACTCTTGTCCTATACCCAAAATAGGTTCTTGTAACAGTGACAAAATACATCAGTATTTTGTCCTGATTAGCTTAGGTCATCTTTTGTTTTGTACTTAATGGTTGCTCTTTTACTTGTCTATAAATAGGATCATAAGATTGAGTAAAAGTTGACAAGTTTGTGCAATTAATGCTTAGACATTCACAAACCACTTTTACTCCTCTAAAGAGCAACCTTGTCCCTGAGATAGCTCAGTGGTTCCTTATAGTTGCCACTTAAGCTTAGCTTAAGTTTAGAGAGGAGAAAATACCATACTTGTCATTTCCATCCCAAGTGTTTTTTCCGCAAACACTTGGGTATATATTCTTTTGATTTACTTCTAATAAGAATTTAAATTTTGAAAAACTCTTAGTCTTTTATCCTTTACGTTTTTACTTATTTGTCAAGTTAATCAATACATTACTAAGCTATGGAACATGGTTAGCTTAACTTTATAGTTAATTTTAACCGTGTAACGGGAACAACACCTCTTCTGAGGGGGAGCCGGATATAGCCATGTTTCCTACTCTTGCTGATTTAGAAATGTTCATAAATGAAGAATCAGAAAAGGAGGTGGTAGAATTTGAGGATGATGAAGTTCTGGCTGTTGGGGAAGACATGGATACTGATGACCAACTTCTCACTTACAACTCCCCTTAGCACACTGAGAAACAAACTTCATTTCCTCCTCCTAAAGAACAAGAACCCCAACAACAACAACACAACTCATCATCATCATCATCTCGTCAACATTAATCATCAGGTTTCTCTGACTCAGCTGCTGCCATTCTTTAATATTTGCAGAAGTATGATGATGTTGTTCCTCTCACTGAAAGGCAGTTGGTCAAATGCCTCAGAAAGTCTAACACTGCCCTCTTCAATGAAATCATCAAGGAACAATGGGAACAACACACTGAAGTAATAGCTTCTTATGTTGACTTCAGAGCTACTGTTGAAAAGTCTCAAGGTCACCTCAAACAAGTCACCACCTCCACTGATAAACATGTCAGTGACTTGAAGACATCAATTGAGAAGCTGGGTACTAATCAGGGAACTCATTTTGCCTCTATCCTTCAGACTCTTACAAACATTCAGGTTGAGTTTAAGGATGATCTAGTTCTGATCACCAAGCTTACTGAGTTCATGGATTCTCACAAGTCTACCTGTAGAGACCAAGATCCACGTTAGGAGGTGGAGGAAACACATTAAACTCGAACTAAAGATTAAACATTATAAATTTCTGTTTATTGATTGGGGAGACCAAGATCCACGTTAGGAGGTGGAGGAAACATGATAAACACGAACTAAAGATTAAACATTGAATGTTCGGTTTATTGATTGCCGAGGTGTGTATGTTTTCTATAGAGAGAGTCTAGAAAACACACACACCTCGTGTGTTACAAATGAATCCTCAACCCTCCAAATGTGGATAAGGAGGGTATTTATACAAAGAATACAATGACTAACTTAGCCTAAATGTCTAAACTAGTCCTTGTACAAAGAATGAAGTGCAATTCCCAAATATGACAAACTTTAAGGCTAACAATCTCTCCCCAAAGTGAAGTCATATGGGAATTGCTTACAATGTTCCCTACAAGTAAAATATAAACCATAAGCACAGAGAATAGTCTTCAAACGTCATTACTTCGTTCAGCTTGGAGAATCTTCTCAGCTTTCATTTCTTTACTTGCAGACGAACCATGTGAGCAAATCTAATTAGGGTTTAATACAGCGTGCCCTGAGTGCTCTCCCCTAATTAGTGCTCTCCCCCAAACTGACAACCTTTCTGATGATTGCCCTGAATCTGAAGAAGTCTTTTGATAATTAAATGCATTTCGTCTTTAGTCTTCTAACATGCAGCGGAAAATGTAGAACAGACTGTATACTCGACCTTCTTCAAGATTATCCATTTGGGGGAACAGGGTATCAACATCTTCATCTCACCAAATGCATCCCAGTTATCTTTCATATGAAAAATCAGCCCATAACGTACACATGAAATGATAACACCAAAGTAACAAGTTGAACCACTGATCATCTTGATTTTGTTGCCCGAAATTGTTGAAGGTGGAAAAGGTAGAAGTACGTAGAATAAGATGAGTAGAGGATAAGACATAGAATCAACCAATTTCCGACACAAATCAAATCATTACATAAATCATTAAGCCCGATCACGTGAACTTGTTGTGAGACCTCGATGTACACATTTCTCTCCCCTGCTGGTTACGATTAATCCGAATCAGCATAATGTTGTGTACGTGAAGTATTAACTGGAAGCACTTTATCATTAAACCCAGTCAGCCTGTGAGAAGATGTCGATGAACCCAATATAACCTCCTGAATAAAAAACCACGGCTTCATGTAGTAACCACATGTGATGATAACCCAATATGATGAACTTGAGAATGAAGTAACATCGCCCAGATTTGTGACTTAAGCTTGTACTATCCTTGTGACTAAGAACGGTGTACCCAATACCCTTAACAGAAGTATTAGTACAAAACCTCTTGACATATCCTCAACTACGTGAGACACTGAGCACTACAACGTAACTTCTTAAAGTGATAGCTACTTTGTGGGAATAGAGAGAGAATCACAAAAGTAACTAGATATCCAAGTCTTCGTCACCATTAATATATGCCCAAACAAGTCATCTTCGCGGTAGGGTAGAAAGAAAGAAGATGAAATAAGTACACGCGTCCGTAAAACCTTACTTCAAACCCAAATAAATAATAACGAATCATCCCCGTAGTCACAGCTAATAATTTAACCATTGTCATTTGATTGTGAATCTTGATCAGGATCTTTTTGGCTATACGTGGTGATTTTGAAGGTGCAGTCCGATAATATCATTTGTGATGTTGTTGTGAAAAATGCCATAAAATGCAATTCTAATGATGCCGGAAAAATTTGAGTTTAAGAAATTTTTACGCCGAAAATTCCCCGAAAAATTCGAATTTTGGCCAAAAAATTTGAATTTTGGGCCAAAATTTTCACACTTGTACCAGAATTTGAATCTCGCGTAAAAATGGACCGTTAAGTCTCCTGTGAAAATTAAATTTTACTCAACTTTTTTTTTTTTTTTTTGCAACTGCGATAAACATTACAACTGCGATAAACATAAAGTTGAATTGCGATAGGTTCTTTTGGCATAATGCGATAAGGTGTGATTTGTGATAAACTGCGACAGAGGCACAATTGCGATAATATCAAACGCGATAAGTCCCAAACGCGATAGGTACCAACTGCGATAGGTACCAAATGCGATAAGTACCAAATGCGATAAGTACCAACTGCGATAAGTACCAACTGCGATAGGTACCAAATGCGATAATTCCCTGGGTTTTCTGCAATCGCGATAAAAATGGGCTGTTGAGGGGAAATGCGATATTTTGCCTTTTCAACCACTTTTTCTCCTTTTCCACCACTAACCCACGTTTTCCACTGACAACATTCACCCACTAGCTAACTTTGACCACCCTTTTCCATAAACCAATAATTCTTCCAATTATAATATTCACAAACACATCTTATACAAGATTTTTTGTGATTTTGGATCAAAGTAGCTAAGAACACACCAAATTTCTGCCTTGTTCTTGCGTCTGAATCCAGAAAACCACAAAAAGCTCACGTTTTTATGATAAAAACGCAACTGATGGGTTATTTCAAACACAAAAATGAACCTAGATATAGCACTAAACTCGGTTGTGATGAAGAAGATGAAGAAAACCGAGATAAATCACAACAAAAATCACCTTTATCACCTTAAAAACACCACGAGCAGCCACCCGGTTAGCTCTTGATACCAATTGTAGAGATCAAGATCCACGTTTGGAGGTGGAGGAAACACCATAAACTCGAACTAAAGATTAAACTTTGAATTTTCGGTTTATTGATTGCCGAGGTGTGTATGTATTCTAGAGAGAGAAGGCTAGAACACACACACACCTCGTGTGTTACAAATGAATCCTCAACCCTCCAAATGTGGATAAGGAGGGTATTTATACAAAGAATACAATGACTAACTTAGCCTAAATGTCTAAACTAGTCCTTGTACAAAGAATGAAGTGCAATTCCCAAATATGACAAACTTTAAGGCTAACATTCTCACAAGTCTACCTCAGCAGCACTCAGTGCACTCCCCACATTATTTAGGGAGGTAGACTTCCTAGCTCTCAAGACTCATCAGGAAGCTGTTGCCAAGGCACCCAGGGATCAAGAGATCAAGCTCACCACCATCTCCTCATCATATGAAGAACTCACCAAGAAGCACAATGAACTGATCTCATGTTACAAGAGTAAGATTTCAACTCTCTCTTTGGCTCAGGCAACGATGAACACTGAACTCTCCAGTCTAAAGAGTGAAACCAGTGAAATCAAAACACTGGTCACTGATATGTTCAAGCTACTGAAGTCTGCTTCTTTTCAGTCTGCTCCTCAGTCAACAGATGCCTTCCCTGAAGCTCCAGCATCTGTTGAGGGGGAGAAGATTGCTCCAACTAAGCCAACCCCTATACAACAACTCTTCCAATAGTTGGATCCACACAGGAATACAAGAAAAGATGGCCAGACTTCCAAAGACCAAGCTCATGTTGAAAAAGTGATTACTGATGCTATACCAATCCAAAGTTACATGGTTGAACAAACAGCAGCATCAGGAACCACAACCGCTATGGTGATCTCATCAGTTTCTCCTCTCACAGAAAGATCTCTAACTCCAATCACCACTGAAGCCACAACAATAACCACTAATGTTACTAAGCCCTCTTCCTCAACACCTCAACCCACTGAAAAAGGGAAGGGGATCAAGGAATCAGGAGACTCACCTCCCAGACTTATGCGAGCTCAAAAGGAAGTTAGACAAGATCCTGATGCACCAACACTTATCGAACTTGTCTTACATAATGGGAAGGTATTCAGAGGGACTCACGATGAAGTGGCTGCTGTAATGGAACAGGAAGACAAGATCAAAGCTGAGTTACTCAGTAGGCCCGTCATTGCAGAGATATCAAAAGAGGTGATTAAGGAGATTGATCAAAATATCAGGGGGGAACAATTTTTACAACTTCAGGGTGATCTCATCAAAGAACACAACCTGACGGTCAAGCTGAACAATGAGAAGAAGAGGAGGAACTATGAAAGGTATCTTTGGACAATGAACAAGACCAAGGGTGAAGGTCCCATCACATATATGATCATTCATGCAAACACCAACCCTCTTGCTATCACTATCCAAAGAGGACCAAGGGTACATGAGAAGAATGCTCCCTTTAAGTTCTCAGCATTCGGGATCAAAGAATGGGATATGATGGGGCCCATCATGAACAAGATGAAGAACAGGTGCATCTCTGACCTACTAGAAGCCCTAACAAAGAAATATGAAGAATTGAAACGGGTTGCCAAAAGTCTTGGAATTGATCACCAAAAGGCGCTTGCATCTCAGGGTCTCACAATCCCTGAGGCAACTAAGAGCACCGGGAAGAAAAAGAAGGCAATAGAGCAGGAACCTGAACGTTTTATTGTTGGACTTCATTGCCAGAGACTTCTCCCTGAAGGTGCCCAGTTCGTCAACAACAAGGTCATCAAGCATCCAGAGTTTGGAATCTACTTCATAGATGAGTTTGGACAACAAGCCTTTCAGAGAGTCAGTGACATTCACCTAGTGGAGACCACAACACTGTTGGCATACAAACTAATGGCACTCTATGTGAAGAGTCCTAAAAATGATGAGTTTATTAAGCTGATGGATAAAATGATGAGTGAGAGGCCTGACAAACATGTGTTGTTATCCAAGAAGGATAAGCTTGAGCTCATGGGGATTAAGGAAGTCTGAGTACTTAACCCTGAGCATTTTTTGTACTAGATGATAGGACTTATGTAACTGATGAATAAGACGATGGCCCATGTTTTTTTTAAAATCAGTGTTCTTTACATTGCTTTATAGTATCTTCAGTGTAAGAAGAAGTCCATTTGCTCACTTACACTGATCAAAACACTTAGGCTATATTTATATCCAAATAGGGGGAGACTGTTGGGTCCATTTAGTACCCAAGTTTCCTTAAACAATGATTTGAATAGAAAATAACCTAAGTGTTAGAAAACCTTAAACAATATTCAAGTCACTAAGTGAACAGTTGCTCAGTGAGTCACTTTCAGGATGCTTAGGACGAGTCTAAGAAGAAAGTCTCTCCATTTAGTGAGGCAGAACTCAGTGAGTGGCACCTAAGCCAAAGAAGAAGGTGATGGGTTCAATGAGTGATGACAATAACTCACTGAACCGCAAAACTCCTCAACAACTAAATGCTGAAGACAGAACACTGAAGACTGAAGACCTGAAGACTGAAGAACATGCGGGACAAGGCAGGAAATGTTTGAATGGATAAGAAGAAGTCCTTATCAACCTGAAGTCAAACTTTCCTTGAAATGCAAAAGTCAGGACAGTGTCATCACTGCTCCTCAGAAAGCAGTATTGTCTTATACCCAAAATAGCCTATTGTAAAAGAGAAAAAATACGTAAGTATTTTGTCCTAACTTGCTTAGGTCATCTTTTTTTTTTTATCATAACGGTTGAATTTTACTTGTGTATAAATAGGATAATAAAGTGGAGTAAAGGTTCACAAGTTTGCGCACTAAATGCTTAGACATTCACAAACAACTTTTACTCCTCCAAATACCAACCTAGTCCCTAAGATAGCTCAGTAGGTTCAGTTAGTTGCTACTTAATCTTAACTTAAGTTTAGTGAGGAGTCATACCATACTTATCATTCAATCCTAAGTGTTATTCCGCAAAAACTTGGGTATAATTCTTTTATAATTGCAAATAGAATTTAACATTGAAAACTTGTGTCTCTTTACTTTACGTTTATCTTTTAACAAAGTTCTTAATACATTACTAGTCATGGAATACTGGTAGTTTAACTCATTAGTTACTACTATCAGTGTGAAAGGGAACAACACTTTCCCACATTAAAATATTTTTTAAAAAAAGGTTATTGAAATAGTTGCCATAAAAATAGTTTTTATTTCTAAAATTATGTTCTTTCTAAAATTACCCAATCTTTAACATTTTTTTTTTTTTTTTTACAAATTCACATAAATCGTGTTCTCAATCTCAATCCATATTTCAATTCAGTTTGTTAAAGTGGATCTGATATGATGTTGTTGTCATATCGATGATGATGAAGAGTTGTCAACCTCAATTACTAAACATTACACGAAACACTTAAACACAATATCTCAACCATAACTATTTATCGCTACAAAATCGCGTCGCTATGCACGGGTATACGGCTAGTATAAAGAAAAAGTGTATAATTGTGGTTAAAATTCTCAAAAAGAGAAAAGTATAATTATTAATATATCTTTAATCTCAATTAGTATTATCTATTGATGTATTGATATATTTTACACAATCTCATTTACCTCATTTAATGGTTTATTCTTTATTGATTGATATTGCATATTCCAAAGTCAAACACCTTTTATAATGCATGGTAACTTTTTATGAATGTTGTTTTTTGAGTTAAC
The DNA here is from genome assembly GCA_021014915.2 of Artemisia tridentata subsp. tridentata. Lineage (NCBI taxonomy): Eukaryota > Viridiplantae > Streptophyta > Magnoliopsida > Asterales > Asteraceae > Artemisia > Artemisia tridentata. The sequence continues at coordinate 61,593,669 of CP139501.1, read as the reverse complement.
TACATTTTTGGTCCTTGTGGTTTGCTAGGTATTTCATTTATGGTCCAATTTTTCAAAAAGTTTCGGATTCAGTCCAAAAGTGATACTTTAATTCCAGGTTTGGTCCAATTTATTAACACCGCCAGTTTGACTTGTTTGACCATTATTTAGAAGGGTATTTTTGTCTTTTCATTATATTAAATTAGAATAATCAAGTGAGACTCATGAACACTATTTCTTTTTCCTTTTTTTTTTCTAATTCTTTCCTCATAACAAAAATATATGAATATCTTTTACCTAGTGAAATCTACCAATCATCAAAATAAAGTTGACAAACCAAAAACACAATTCAATATAAAAAAACAGTTTTAGACAAGTTAAATCCCAAATTTTTTCATTTGATTTTGAACCAACACAAACACAAATCAACACACAAACTCAATCAAACACATCAAAAACCCCAAATCAAAAACCTAACTATCAAAAGTTCAAGTGTTCTTCAAGTTATTTTCATATTAAAACAACCATTCAACAAACCACAAAATAATCCTAACCCTAAATCAAAATCCATCAACCAAAACTGCTCCTCATGATTTAACCTATAGTCTTTGTGTTCTTGTTGTGAATAAAGGATAGAAGTAAACAAGAAAAAACACAAAACCCAAACACAACACAACACACAAAACCCATATTCAAACATGAAATTATTGACGAGCTACAGCAATTGGGCCAATTAACGCAACTAAAAGAATTAGTGAAACCAAACACAAACAAAAACATCCACATGTCTACCACCTCCTGTCGTCACCGGCTACTCCGGCCACAAAACCACCACCACACGTATCTTCCACCTCCTGCTGTTAAACCCATGGTCTCTTGCTACCACCCAGATATATGTAAAAACCTATAGTTTCTGCCACCAAAGCACCACCACACGTCTACCACCTCCCTCCACCACCCACCGACTACTACGACAACCCCTCACCACCATCCACACCCGCCAACGTCACTTCTACCATCTTTACCTTCCACCACAACCATCACTATCAGATCCGTTTTGTGTTTATGTGTGTAAATAACATATGGGTATCAAAATTTATGGGTTTATTGTGTGAAAGATTTGCTCGGTTTATGTGTTAAAATCATATGGGATTCAAGATTTATTGTTGGTGTGAGTTTTAGTATGATGAAAGTTGTTCATGTGTTTTTTTTCTCTTTAAGTTTGTGTTTGAAAACAAGAGTCTTAGGTTTTTTTGAGTTTTATTAAAATTGGTGACAGATGGTGACAGATGGTGGGAGACGGATTCTTTATGGTGATATGAAATGAAGAAGAGAAAGAGGGTTTGTTGAAGAAGATAAGATGGTTAGCGGATTTGTGATTGAGGAAGATTTAGATATATGCGTTAATAATAATAAAAAATAAAAATAAATAAATAAATAAATAAATAATAATATAAATAATAATAATAATAATAATAATAATAATAATAATAATAATAATAATAATAATAATAATAATAATAATAATAATTATAATAATAATAAGAGTAAATTGCAAAAATCGTCCTTGTGGTTTGGCCAAATTGCACGTTTCGTCCTTGTGGTTCATTAAATGCAAAGATCGTCCTTATTTTGCACTGTTACGTGCACTTTTGGTCATTCAACAGTGAAATTTGGCAAACCACAAGGACGATTTTTGTAATGACGGAGGACCAAAAGTGCACGTAACAGTGCAAAATAAGGACGATCTTTGCACTTTGATGCGCGTGATGTGTCGTTGCGGTTTAGCAGTATTAATGCCTACTCAAGTTTTAAATTTATATTTAGCCAACTTATCAATAACACACACACTTAACGAGCAGTGTACCCGGTCAGTATGAATATAATGGTAAGCAGAGTGTAGATCACTAAGAGTGGAACGTATTATCTAGTTATTCTAATCAGTATTTTAATATCCTAAGTTAGTTATACAACCTAATCTAACGCAAGGGGGTTCAGCCTGAGAGACTGGCACAGTTTGGTTATAATTAAATAGAAAACTAAACTAATGAGCACGAATCAGCGATTAGCACACACGTACACAGATAGATACTCGAGACAATAAGAAGACCTGTCCTGATAATTAAATAGCTTGTCACTTGTTTTATTGCTAGTTTTATATGAAGTGTATATAATTAAACCTTTCTCGTTGGCTCTAATCTTATCGGCGAGTAAACCCTTAATGATTACTTATGTCTATCCTACTTTTCTAGAGACGCTAGAATAAATAGGCGAGGAAGGGGCATGGCGACCCAAGCAAGACTCAGCTAGACACAGAGGTTATCAATGCACTAATAAAAGTTACCAAAGACATCAACATATAAACTTTAATTAATGGGAAAGCAATATTAAGGGGAGTGCATGATCTTCCGTAGTCACATGACACAAGCCCATCAATCCTGATGAATTAAAGCGTACTAAAACAATAAAACAAAACTACTTAATGAATTGAATACATGCAGGACCTTCTTACAGCTCTTGTATCTTTGTTTGAGGTGTGTCTTGTGCTGCTTGGTCGTCTGAATTCGGCTCTAGGGTTATACAAAAGGTCTCAAAATCTCTTAAATTCGTCTGACCTTGGGGTATTTATAGTTTCTGTCTGAGGGATCGATGCGGCGCATTGACTTAACTTCGCGTGGGGTCCAAGATTAATATATTCTGGAATATTCGTACACCGTCTTCAGATGCGGCGTAACTTGATCTTTGTATGCGGCGCATGTACTTTAGCTGTCTTGGATTGTAACTGGTGAAATCTTGATAGTGATACGCCGTATGTTAGAAGTATATTGCGGCGTATCTGGAGTAGAACGAGCTTGATCTTCTTCTTTGACCAAAGTTTCATATGCGGCGCATGACAGAATTGCATGCGGCGCATTCTTCAAAGTCAGGCAATGGTCTTCGAATTCATCTAAGTATGATATTGCGTCGTATCTGTTGAGTGAGATACGGCGCATCTTCTGGATTTCAGTAGACTTTTGACATCTCGCTTGTTTTGCTCCATAATTAGTCCAAAATCGCCAAGTTTCACATAATGCTTGTTTTTACCTGACAACGTCAAATAAATAGGATAAATGATGATAATAAAATGTACTTATTTGAGTTCATCAAATATCCCCCCACTTGAACTTTACTTGTCCCCAAGTAAACCTTAGAATTAATCATATGAAAATGTATCCTAAAAGATATTAGGATTTATTTTTATATTTAAGCACGTATTCGTTTTGTCATAATCACACAACCAAACACTTAACGAAGTAGAAACCAAAATAATTTTTAATGTAAAACAATTCTAAATCGTTTAGTTGCTTAGTCGTGACGAATATTCTATCATAGGCTTGGCAAGTATACGCATCTCCCCCACTAAAGCCAAGGAGTAACAAGTCTAAAGCGGTAAAAAGGGTTTTTTGGTTAAGGGTTGATCATCCTTTTTAATCTCTATCGATCTCATATTCCAGAAAAGGCGACAAAATTACAAATACATGATCGAATCCACGACCACGATACTTGCAATTGCTCAATTCCTTAACTCGAATGGGCTAAAGATAGGACCAAGTAATCTTCACCAATAATATTATATCAAAAAGGGCGACAAAATCATAAATACATAGCCGAATCCACGACTACGATACTTAAGATTGCTCAAATCCCTAATCTCAATAAATCAAAGGTTTGGATGAAGAATGATATAGGGTATGGATAATATTTGGGATACAAATTGGTGTAAAATGAAAAATAAACAAAACAGATAAATTAAAATCTTAAGTGTGGTTAATCACTTTCCCAACCATCCCATGAATAAGACTCATATAATTGAATAGCTCACGCTTTAACACTTGAAACACACGCTTTAGGTAAACACGAATTATACTCAACAAAATCTCAATCAAAGAATAACCTTAGTTGACGTTCCCATAACGGCCAACTCTCATTCAATCCATAAATATAATATACAACAAAAAATAGTGGTGATATCACCCACTTAATACAAAACTTTACATAAGTTGGTTAAAACAAACTTCCAACTTTTCCTTTTTCTTTTTCTTTCCTTTTTTTTTTTTTTTTTTTTTTTTTTTGACATCAACATATATGTGTAAAATTTCACGACTTTTCTATCACTATTTTTCCGGATAATTTTTCCATACTCTTCATACTTTCAGAAATAATTGTAATAGTAAAAGTAGCAAACACACGAAAAATAAACTAAAAGTTATACAATATTTACTTTCATACCAATTGCATTGTGCAATTTCCCGACCTAACCAAAGATAATGAATTACGCACGCGAACACAGGTAATGTAAGGAAACACACTTTGCCTAAAGCAATTAACCACGGATTTTAATCTACAGGGTAGGCTAAGGTGTAAGGGTGTATCGAAACATTATAACAAAGGTGTAAGAAATGAAAGGAATGGCTCTGAGGGTTTTTCTAAGGGTATCTTACTCTAAAAGTGAGAGTAAACAAAGGGTTTATACGGGGCTTAACTAACCAGTGTAGTTAGTTAATATCACATAACATATAAAGGCTATTTGGGTGTAATCCTATAAATTTACCAATTTAGACAAGTCACTCCAATTATATAGATAATACTCATTATGGTGGTCTCGAATAGTATAAAAGCCAAGTTCTAAAGTTTACAAGTCACCGGCACACTAAAGTTTTAATATTTTTGAAAGAATAGAGTTATGTGTGCGGTTATGTAATTTAGACTTTAAACAAAAACATGCTAAAAAAATTTAAAATTTTGATATATTAAGCGCATTTTAAGCATATTTTGAAAAAGTTTAGGACAAGTAAGTGTTCTAATTCTCCATCCCCCACTTAAGTTAAAAAACGTCCTCGTTGTTTGTGTCAAAGGTTAAAAACTGGAAAATAAAAGAATTAGAACAGAAAAACTCCCTGAGATTTGCTCGGTATGATCCTCCATTATTCGTATAAGAGCAAAATTTCAACTTTCTTGTGGATGAGAACGTTTAAGCTTCATAAATGATGTATCCACAAAAATGCAGGAATCTGTAATACCATTTAGACTTTAACACACCTGGGTTAAGAAGGTTCAAACTTGCATAATACATTAGTAGTTAGTAAAAATAAAACCTAAAAAATTAAACTGTAAATCATCAGGTCAGTCGATATGCCGTATCTTATGGAAGAAGATACGCCGTATCGAGCCTGGAATAAATACGAATCAGAATAAAAGATGCGTCGCATCCTTAACCAGGGATGCGCCTCATTAAATAAACTGACAGAAAGTTTTAAAGTCAAAAATAAAAATGCAGAAAATGAAATAAGATATGACCAGTGCAGGTGATGCGTCACATCTTATGATGGAGATGCGCCGCATCTTCTGCAGGTCTGACAGACTCGACACAGAACAGAAAAGTAAAAATTTTTCCATCGGGTTGTCTCCCGGTCAGCACTTGTCTTTATTCCAGAGTCTTCAAGTTAGACTCACGTTCAGCTCCTTATTTTGTTCTTGTTACGTGCCATCCTTCTTCTTTCATCCGAAAGATGTTACCGTATAGCTCCGCAACATTTTCTTCCGTTCGACTTAATCTAATATATTCTTTGGTCTTCGTCGCAACATATTCCTCATATGGTCCCAAAGAGTATTTGATGACTTCAAATTTTTCAGAAATTATCATGGGTGGGTTATTATAAGTGATCCCAAGTAGTCGACATTTTCTCTCGATGATTTCTTCTTCGTCTTTATCAACAAACTTGAAATAAGGATCCTTATTCAAATAGTCATCAAGTTCATCAATTAATTTTCCTCGTGACTCATCGTTATTATCATAGGGATAATAATTAACCAAGTTAATCGATTGATAATAATCTTGAGTCTCGTCCCACTTTCTTTTCAATTCCCATTGTAAGCGTCGATTAAGCCTTGTGTAATCATCACATTTTCTATGCACCCATTCCCAGAAAGTAGTATTCGATGCTCCCTTTAGTTCTTTTAAGTATTTGATTCTACCTTTTTCTTGCAAAGCCTCTGCTCTACGTGGGGAGTCTTCAACTTTTTCATACCAATTATAGTCTTCAAAGTATACATCGTTTCCAACTCGTTTCATTCCAATTATACTTCTCCCATTGCAGGTTCCATCATTCTTCCAATCACAGGTTGGCCATTCACTACTTCCATCCTTGAAACGGAAAGGTTTACAAGTGTGATTAATATGCCCAAATTCCCATGGTTTATCCCAAACCCATAGTATCTGGTCATTCCATTCGTAGTACCAGGTGTTTTTGAACTCATCATAAGTTTTGAATCCTGGTAGATCTCCAGTTAGCACATCAGCGTCGATTTGAAGAAGGTAATTAAATTCTTTGAATTGTTTGCACAAGGGTGTCTCATAATTGAACACATCAATGTCTATGCTGAACAATTCTTCAATGCCTTCCTCGATCGTTGAATCGTCATGTGATGATCCATTGTTGCTTTCTACTTCCTCATCTTCCCCTCTCATCCAATATACCCATAACACATCTTTAGTAGCTCGGTCCATGATCTTATGGTTATTGAACTTACTAGCTAACCAATCTGAAAAATCAACATTGTTAGGATCGTAGTTAACGTCAAAGCTAGTATTACCAATCATTTTCCTCCTTATCTGCATGAACTCATTAAATTGTTCTTTAAAACTTCGTGTCAACCATGAGGTCACAATCCGTTTGGCTTCATTCGTAGGAGCAAATTTGGGATCACCGTATTTAAGTTCAAGCCATTCTTCTAAAGAGATATCCATCAACCTTACCAACTTTTTATGAAACAGTATCTCCGATTCAGCATAAATTCTTTCATCATCCAGATTGCTTTTATCTAATCCCCAATACTGTTCGGAATAAGGCATATAAGAAGTTTGTATAGGTTGGATATTTCCTCTACCATAGCTTTTGTTGCTCGATTTGTTGACTGCATTTGCTGAGTTCATGTATTCAATTTGGAATTTCCCATATTTTTCTTCGATAGTCGTCCAAGTTAATCCTTTAGATTCAATGATAGGCCATAAGAGTAACAATTCATCTTCAGTGTAGCTCATTAGTAAATCATAAGAGAATATCCCATCTTCAATATTGCATAAGCGTTTGAATTCCATATAAGTAGCTTCAAGAGGAGTTTCCCAAGAAAATAAATCGGCATCAATCGTGAGTACATTGAAGTTGACATCTTCATAAACTTCCACTGAGTAGAAGGGCATGTTGGTTTGAGATACGGATTTGAGTAAAGCATCGATCGTAGGTAAGTTGCAAGTAATAGCATCGAAATTTTTGAATGAATCCGAAAGCAAGAGTTCCTTTTCCAATTCTGAGCTTTTAATAATGCTTAATGCTGGGAACTTGCTCAAGCTAACTTCATAGTTATCACACTCGTCATCACTTTCCAGAATTAACAGCTTTTTGGTGCGGGGCTTTTCATTGTGCTTATCTTTCATAAGTAACTTAGCAAGATATCCGTTCATTGACATATCTTCCATAGCAAAACCTGTCATCATAGGTAAAATCGTCAGTAGGATCTGTTCGCTAGAAGAGAAATTAATGAATTTAGAAACGAATATAAAGAATAAAAATGGCTGATATCTGCGGACGATGCGCCGTATCCAGAAAGTTGGATACGCCGTATCTTATTACGTTAAAATTTAATCAGACTTTTATTCAGAAAACAGATACACCGCTTATGAATTAGAATGCGCCGTATCAAGTTTAAATTATCAAAAATCGATTATATTAATTAAAATTAAATGCGTCGTATTAACAAAAGCTAATGCGCCGTATTTTCGTTACGTTTCAAAATACAAGATTTTTGATTTAGTAGATGCGCCGTATCGATAAAGATCGATGCATGGCTTCTGTTTAATAATTCGAAAAACTATTTTTAATTTAAATAGAAAATACGCCGTATCTGTTAAAACAGATGCGTCGTATGGCGTTAGCGTTTAGAAAAATTTCTTATTAAAAACAGAATACGCCGTATCTTGGGGAAAGATGCGTCGTACTCGAATTTATTAAACGCATTGTATTTTATAAAAATTAAATGCAATACGCCGTATCTGTGAAAACAGATGCGCCGTATCGTTTGTATCAGCACAATACAACGACAGCAGAATGCAGAAAAATACAGAAAAAAAGAAAACAAAAATAAAAACAAACAAAAAGAAACAAAAATTACAGAAAACAAAAACACAGAAAAACAGTAAATATGCAAATTATACAATGAATGCAATCTATCTAATATACAACAGGGTTAGTGGTTAGAATCTAAAAAAAAAAAAAAAAAAAAAAAAAAAAAACTAAAAAGAAAAACCTAATTAAAATACTTAATCAAATTAACAGATAATAACAATTCACTCCCCGGCAACGGCGCCAAAAACTTGATGCGCGTGATGTGTCGTTGCGGTTTAGCAGTATTAATGCCTACTCAAGTTTTAAATTTATATTTAGCCGACTTATCAATAACACACACACTTAACGAGCAGTGTACCCGGTCAGTATGAATATAATGGTAAGCAGAGTGTCGATCACTAAGAGTGGAACGTATTATCTAGTTATTCTAATCAGTATTTTAATATCCTAAGTTAGTTATACAACCTAATCTAATGCAAGGGGGTTCAGCCTGAGAGACTGGCACAGTTTGGTTATAATTAAATAGAAAACTAAACTAATGAGCACGAATCAGCGATTAGCACACACGTACACAGATAGATACTCGAGACAATAAGAAGACCTGTCCTGATAATTAAATAGCTTGTCACTTGTTTTATTGCTAGTTTTATATGAAGTGTATATAATTAAACCTTTCTCATTGGCTCTAATCTTATCGGCGAGTAAACCCTTAATGATTACTTATGTCTATCCTACTTTTCTAGAGACGCTAGAATAAATAGGCGAGGAAGGGGCATGGCGACCCAAGCAAGACTCAGCTAGACACAGAGGTTATCAATGCACTAATAAAAGTCACCAAAGACATCAACATATAAACTTTAATTAATGGGAAAGCAATATTAAGGGGAGTGCATGATCTTCAGTAGTCACATGACACAAGCCCATCAATCCTGATGAATTAAAGCGTACTAAAACAATAAAACAAAACTACTTAATGAATTGAATACATGCAGGACCTTCTTACAGCTCTTGTATCTTTGTTTGAGGTGTGTCTTATGCTGCTTGGTCGTCTGAATTCGGCTCTAGGGTTATACAAAAGGTCTCAAAATCTCTTAAATTCGTCTGACCTTGGGGTATTTATAGTTTCTGTCTGAGGGATCGATGCGGCGCATTGACTTAACTTCGCGTGGGGTCCAAGATTAATATATTCTGGAATATTCGTACACCGTCTTCAGATGCGGCGTAACTTGATCTTTGTATGCGGCGCATGTACTTTAGCTGTCTTGGATTGTAACTGGTGAAATCTTGATAGTGATACGCCGTATGTTAGAAGTATATTGCGGCGTATCTGGAGTAGAACGAGCTTGATCTTCTTCTTTGACCAAAGTTTCATATGCGGCGCATGACAGAATTGCATGCGGCGCATTCTTCAAAGTCAGGCAATGGTCTTCGAATTCATCTAAGTATGATATTGTGTCGTATCTGTTGAGTGAGATACGGCGCATCTTATGAATTTCAGTAGACTTTTGACATCTCGCTTGTTTTGCTCCATAATTAGTCCAAAATCGCCAAGTTTCACATAATGCTTGTTTTTACCTGAGAATTACTAAAGTAAACATTAATGTATCGATTCTCATATATAATATAATAAAACAAGTCAAATAAATAGGATAAATGATGATAATAAAATGTACTTATTTGAGTTCATCACACTTAATGAACCACAAGGACGAAACGTGCAATTTGGCCAAACCACAAGGACGATTTTTGCAATTAAATCTAATAATAATAATAATAATAATAATAATAATAATAATAATAATAATAATAATAATAATAATAATAATAATAATAATAATAATAATCAATGTTATAAAGAGCTTGAGGCGTAGCGTGGCAGCACAGTCACGCCTCAAGCCTTACGAGCCTTTACGAAGCCTTGGGGTTTCTTAAGGCGTGCTAAATGAGGCAAAAAAATATGTATAGATTTATGTATTTATAATTTTGTATCATTTTTTAAGATCAATTTCAAATACTAAAACCCAAATCCCAAATAACCAGGCTCAAACACGAGGCCCAAATAGAAATTAAGTTTTGAAATTACAAGGCCTAAGAAGAAAATAGCCCAAATACTAGAAATTCAAGCCCAAATCCGTAAATCCCCTAAATGCTTCTAAAAATGGCGCCACGCCTTACCAAAAGGCGCGCCTTTTCTTGCCTTATCTCACGCTACGCCTAGAGCCGCTGCCAAGGTTCATTTCGTGGCGGCGAGGCTACGCCTTGACGGTGCCTTGACGCGCCTTTTAGAACAGTGATAATAATAATAATGAAGTGGAGGGTATTTCTGTCATTTCATGTTGGTTAACCGGTCAAACTAACAGTCAACAAAAAATTGGACCAAACCTGGAACGAAAGTATCACTTTTGGATTGAATCCAAAACTTTTTAAAAAATTGGATCAAAAATGAAATACCCAGCAAACCGCAAGTTCCAAAAATTAACTCTTGTTTTTCTTAAGTAGTCTTTGTTTAAATTTAGTGACAACACAATTACTTTCTATAATACCCATCAACGCACTCTACTATATAACACAACATTTGTGTGAGTTGATGGTGTTAGTTGATTGATATAAACAAGGTTTGTATTGTCCTTCGCGTTATATTGAGATTAAAACGATTTGCATGATAAAATTGTAATTTATAAATGGTTATAATATATGATTTAAGATCATTTGAGGATCAAACTTTTTTTACATACTAAGGGACTAATCTACACCCTCCATCTTTATTTGATCTAATGGATGAGATTAATCACAACAATTTAAAAAATTCACGTTCATCATTTTTTTCAAATATTAATATCTTTCAAACCGTTAATCGTTAAGCGAAAAAAAATATACCGTTACGACGAGCATTTAATTATCTTTTTATAGATAGGCACTTTGATATACTTTCGACAATTTTTTTTTTTTTTTTTTTTTTTTTTGTGTTATTCACCTTTTTTTCGTTTTTTTTTTTTTTTTTTTTTTTTTTTTTTTTTTTTTTTTTTTCGTTACTGAAATTTGCATGAAAATAGCATATGTGATTTAACACTAATATCACATGTGATATTACATATCATATATGATTTAACACTAATATCACATGTAATTTTTCATGCAAATTTCAATAATGAAAAAAAAAAAAAAAAATTTTTTTTGTCGAAAAAAAGCTTATCAAAGTGTTCGTCTATAGAAAGATAATTAAATGCTCGTCGCGATGGTGTAATTATTTTCGCTTAACGATTAACGGTTTAAGAGATATTTAAATTATTAAAAATAAGTGAAATATTAAAATGCTTTTAATCTCAACAATTGATTTCATTTTAAATGGATGGTAGAGATGAGTCCTTTGGTATGTAAGATAAGTTTGGTATGTAAAATAACTCTCCTCATAATATATATGATCAAGCAAATTTTAATTTATATAAAAATATTGTTAAAAGTAAAATTAATAAGAATGAATAGCATTTTGTTTGAAAATTGATATTACGAGACACTCATCTTCATCCTATCTTCAACCCAACCCGAATACTCTTTTTGACAGTGACTATGGATGGGTGTGATCATGAGTTTTGATAGTTGACTGACAAGATATATTCCATTGAGTGTATATATCATTTTGTATTCTTTTGTAACAAGTTTTGTGTGTAATTACGAATATGCATGTGTATTTAGGTATATAAATTTTTTCACTTCGTAATTATGTAGTGTTGGATGGTGGTAGTGGTAATTGGGGATGAGGGACAGTTGAATCACGACGGGGTTTATGGATTGGGTTACATGATAGCTTGAAGAGGAGTGGTGTTCGGGTATGTGTGCAGGTATGGATTTGGGGGGTGTTTGGATATCAATTGAAGGGTAAAATTGTCATGCTAATATTGCGTATTGTACCAAGGACCTTGAGTGTGAATTTTTGACAACCACAAAGACTATTAATGTAATTTTCGAGACTTAAGGACTAACGGAGAAATTTTGGTATAACTGTTAGAGTTTATGAAAAAATATTAAATCGTGTATGACTAGAAGCGAACACGGGACCATGGGATTGCACACTTTACGTATGAATGATCAATGAAATAATTAATATATATAGCCGTTATATATTATAATTATTTGAACACGAAATAACGACTAACGGACGTTAAGTAATTAACGGAATTGACTAACGACCGTTAGTGAATAAAGGAAGGACCGTAGGTGTAATTACGGGACAAGAAGGATCTAGAATCCTTATGGTTTGAGTATGGCCGATCGGCCCAAGGGGAAATTGTTTCCTAATTCGACTCAACTTGTCCTACAAGATTACTAGCCTATAAATACAAACCCAAGGGTTATTAGTTTTTCACCTTGTGCATTGCTATAACCCTAAAAGTTTGTGTTTTTTTTCCTTGACAAATCCGATCGGATCTTACCCTTGGGTGGATCGATCTTGTGTGTTTCAAAGTGACAAAGTGTTTGGTTTACTTGTGTTCTTTCACTAGCATCAAACTTTGATCGGTTATAATACGTGTGTACAAGACGTAGTAGTTAACTTACTTTAGTTAACACATCTTGGATTGAGAAACAAAACGGTAAGGGGTTTCTCGTGTAATCAACTTCATATTTAAAAGAAGTAAAGTTTGAAGTTAGATCCTTGTTTGTGCTAGGATCAAAGGTATGTAACTTTATTATTCGGTAAACTCTTTAAATGTTAAATACATTATTGATCTTTGCTTCCGCTATGTGCTTTGATGTTATAGGACTTAGTTATATAATTGTTATGATATCTAAATTCCAACAATGGCGTCATGAGCCGTTTAACATGTAATTGTTTTACTGAAACACATAAAAATAAAATCTTGATTTGGATTATACATGTTTCATCGATTTTTTTAGGGTTATTAGAACAATAAAAAAAATCGACCTAATTTTTAGGGGGGGGGGGTGTTACACCCCGTGCCTGCTTAGACCAAAAATTAAAAACTTTTACACAGAAATGACTCAACTTCACGGACATCCTGATACTCTTTTGACCATTGACAAAAGTCTACAAACATTCAGACCATGAGACTATTTTTAAATGAAACTAGACTCAAATACCTTCAAAACGCCAGGTGGCACGACCTCTAACAACTTACGGTTCAAAAGATATGAATTTTCAAAGACTGCCGAAAATCTGCCAGAACCCACGTTCAAAACCAAGATGAACATCCATATGTACAACTCATAACCAAGATGAACATTCAGAACCAATATGAACTCCAATCTTCAAAATCCCCGCTTGGAAATCCGACCTCCCGAACTCGATAATTGACCAAACTTTCCAGATTTATTTAGTATACTATTGGGCTCATTTTCATACAAAAACATTTACCGTTTGACCACCCGGAATAGTACTTTCAAAATTGACGGGTTATGCATTAAAACCCATTCGACCCATTTACACTACAAACCACTTATACCACTTCATTTTTCCACCAAATTTAACCAACATCATTTCTTAAACATACTAAATATGTTCCATTTACACTTGACCCATTTACAACCCAAAATGGGTAAAAATATACTTAATCCAAACGCCCCTTTAACTTTTACTAATAACACTTAAAACACACTTTGACACATCGTTAGACCACCAAATCATTAGGACTCCATTAACATACATTTCGACACTTGACTTTACTTTACAAATCAATAAAAGACCAACGGGGGTACAAACTTTATACTTGAGCTCGGTATTCTACCTAAGCTCCTAAACGCATACTACCTTCCAATCCACTTCCAATTCCTTAAGCCATAACCCAAGCCAAGTTATCTTCAACGCGATTAACCTACAAAACATTAACCACTAAAAGGATAAGCTTACGCTTAGTAAGTAACTAGATTAATATTTGGTTAACACGTTAATCCATATATATGCATTACAACACTTAACCATTTAACACATAAGGCCATATTCACATTAACACATAAACATACCTTAGCCATTCCATAATCATACTCCAACATTTTAGACGACTAACCAAGCATGACTCCTATCAATTCCATACACACTAATTCAAGGCTATCAACTATGACGTTCATACTCATAAACACGTAATATGCAAACGGCCATATTAAACACATATTAACCGAGTTACTTACCTTAGCTTCCAAAGCTAAGCTACAATCATAATACCACCATCATCATCATGTTCATCATCATCACCATCATCACCAACGTCATTGTAACGCCCCAACCCGATAAGGGCAAAGATGTCATAATAATGGTTTCATATCAGATCAAACAAAGCGTACATCAACAGTAATACAAGGGTTACAAATGAAATACTGAATACACAAGGTTACAAAGGGAAATTTCAATAACTACTAAGTCTAAATATAATGTCTTCTAATCATTGCTAATCCATAATAGCTATCAACGTCTTCTAAGTCCGAGGTTCTCTCCACTCATAACCCAGCTTCCAACTAAAACCTGCCGCAGGAAAAGAAATGCGGCTGAGCTTAAAAAGCCCAGTGAACAGATATATATAAACGAAAACGAAAGCAAAAAGGAAACGAACATATATGGTATAGTGCAATGGAATAACATAAGGTATAGACAAAGGTACAAAGTAAGAAAGGGAAAGGGGAAGGTCAGTAATCCACCACGAGCCCGAACAAATCAAATATAGTAACCATATCCTCAAAATCATATAGAGGGGAGACCTCTCAGATAATCAGATAATATGAGGGGTGTCCTCATTCTTCAAATGGAGTAGCTAGCTCCCGAACTTGTGAAAGACGTGGATTGCACCCATCATCAGTCACCAAATCAAATCAAATCAAATCATGATATATCCCTCGAAACAAAACAAATCTAGGATGCATCCATACGCCCCCCAAACAAATAATCCTGGCCAATATAAATAATAAAGCGCGCATGTAGTAGCAAATGGGGACGGTGTGGAACATCACTCAACCACACTAGAGTCATGCCATCGGTGCATCAATGACATGGCCATGTTACCTTCATGGCTAGGAAACAAATTTTGGCTCGGGTATCAAACTGAAGGGTCAAAAGTCAAAGGTCCACATCTTAGCAAAGGTTCAAATAGTCAAAGTCATCGAATCACAGTCAAAGTCCAATTCAAAGGTTCATATCAAAGGTTCAAATGCCAAAGGTTCATATCAAAGGTTCAAATGCCAAAGGGCATATCCCATATCTATGTCAAATGAGTCCAAATGAACTGATAAAAGGTTCATAATCAAATGGTTCATTTAAAGAAATCTTTATCAAATGGTTTTCATAAAAGTGATCTTATTAACTGTTTTCACAAAAGTAGTCTTTAAAAGTAATTTTCATAAAAGTTTAGTAAGATTCCAAATAAATGTGGTATTTGCATATTTCATAAACATCATTTTAAAAATAGTTTTCCTCAAAACATTTCCATGTTATAATTAAAAAGGTTTTCACATCTAGTTACCAAAATCAAATGAACCCTCGAAGTATCAAGTGTTTCGAATACTAATATCACAAGGTGCGAACGAATATCGAATGGATCATCATATAGGCTCAAAGCAAAATGGTCATATTGAACGTCAAAGTCAAAATGAGTCAAACAAACGAACTAAAGTATAGGGAAACATAGCAGTGGCTTAGGGAATCTTAAAATGAATCAAGATCAATGAATCATGAGAAAGAAGACACCCTTACTGAAAAAGGGTAGAATATCTGTACCTTAATCTGCAAATGAAACCATAACACAAAGATCGGAAGTTACTCCTTCTTCAGTGAATCTACACGAATTAGGGATCATTTAATACTTATATGTTTATTTTATAAGTTACAAATGGTTTTAATGATTTATACTTATAGTTATACATTAATGGGATTAGGGCTTCATTACTGAATTTAGGTAAAATGTATCTTTAATTAGATGTGTGGCCAACTCAATCCAAATATATATAAACAATGAAACAATGATACGTGTATTAACATGTCATATTTATACTTTTAAATATAGATTTTACTTGATGAATAACTTTAATGCATGTTTTCTAAAACGGATGTGTATTGTTCTTTCTTACATTGTGGGCTGCTTTTGTTTTATGTGAAGTGTGCAATGCGGGCGTTCACTATAGATTAAAAGCATATATACTCGACACAAAAAAAATGACAATAGAACATACACACAAATTAGCACCAACATACGTGGCCTGAATTAACCCTTACAAATCAAACGAAAAACAACAATCTTGAACCCATTTCTCGCTACTTTTAAACGAACCAAACAAAACCCAAAAGACCAACATTTAACCCATCAACAAATACACATCTTGCCCCTTTTTATTCCGGTTTGCACACATGATTAGAACACTCTTCAAACTACTCAATTCTTATACACAAGTACACCATTTAACAGCTTACAATTGAGACACACACACATCTTTTAGACTGTCATAAATAACGAGCCACCCACTTGCATGCTAACTCCCTTTTCAAGACCACACTCACACATTTATTTTACTCATTTCACATGCATGATTCCTAGTCTCTAAATCACGTGAACCACATACTCATGTCCATCTTTATTTATCAGGTTTTAGGTCTTATCATAATGCATCATATTAGAGTCTCAATATCTTAGATCATAAGCGTATAACAAAGCAGATACGAAGGAAAAAAAAAGACCCACATGACAATTTTTATTCTCGTACATTGACACGCCCATTTCATCGTATAACTTTTCTAGATACGAAACAAAACGAATTTTAAGTGACCAAATATATATGTTAATGTGACATAGGGTTTAGATGTCGATTAAATTCTGATTAGAATACATATGCTGTGTCGTATGGAAGGGATGACAAAAAGGAGATGGTGATACCTCTTGAAGAATCGAATCGAGCATGATCACAAATGGAAATACACGAACCAACCCTAATTCTTGATCAACAGCAACACCCAAACACCATGAACCAACGACCTTAGTACACCTTTTTTTTCTTTTCGGATCAATAACACAACAACACCCTTCGAATACCCGGCTTTGGGAGAACAGATGACAAGAAGCTTTTGTGTTTATTTTTATCTTTATTTGTGAGTCGCATGAAAGGAGGAAAAGGAGAAAGAACCGGATAAGAATTAGAGGTGGAGCGTGGCTAGGATTAGGAAAGGAGATCATGCATATTAAAGGCATGATACTGATGGAGTAAATCAAGGAGCTGACATTTTGGATTCTTATTTTCATAATCATGTACAAATCGTGGCCATATGGGACACACTGGGGCGTGACATAAAAGTAACTAGGGAATAACTTTGTAACAAGTATTAGTAACATTAATTGTATTTATATGTATAACATATAGCTTTTGGGCTTTCATTAAAATGTGCAATTTAATATAGGGTAACGTTTTAAAATGATATAAAGTTAAATTCTCAAACTTAGGTTAAGATGTATTAAGCTCTTGTATTATTATTTGTTTGCTCTTATAAAATTCAAAATTTTAGAGGGTAAACTGGGAATTTCAAATGTACGGAAATTTTAGGGTTTTACAAATCTTCCCCTCTAAAAAAAAATTTTCGTCCTCGAAAATTGAAGTCGCAAGGTTAAACGAAGTCGTAGCAAACCGCAAAAGGTCGTCACAAACATTCTCACGCCCGAGGAGGTTCTTTCGAAAAGATCTTCAGACCAAATAGTTTCTCATGACTCGAATCAAAATGAGGTGGGTTCAAATTTCTTAGAAGGAGACAAAATAAGTTGATTCTGATCAAAAGGTCCTTGCAACATAATATGGACGATAGGCGAATCTTCTAAAAGACTCATATGGAATACGAACAAGATTTCAAATCAAATTAACTGTTTCAACAGTAGAGAGCTCTACAAAGAGTTCAAGATTTATAACTGGGTCAACGGAATGCAAAACGAGAGTCCAAAGTCATCTCGATATCTAACGAACGAAAACAGAGTACATGCATAGGTAGAATGAACTTAAAGTCTCACTAATCACAGGCAATCCAACGGAGATCAAATTCTAAACTTCTTAGGTACTCCCCAAGATATCCTATGTCCACAATGAGTGCACGTTATGTGGTGTAAGTATTATCACGTTGATCAGGCGTCATAATACTAGCACCACATAATTATGCCTTCATGATGATCATACTTTATCTCGAGTAGTGAGCAAAACCACCTATCTTAATCCACCTAGTACTTCTATAGTCTCAAAGGTCAACAAGATCAAATGTCATAGTCAAGCGGGAAAACAAAACTATTCGCAAGAGTATCAAAATCCCAGATTGCCTAGCAGAAGTGAGATACGCCATCACAAGCATCATATCTTCCACATTTCGCCAAAATCTCTCAAAACAAAGCCATCACCGAACATACGAAAAATGAACACGGAACTGAAATGCTACTTGGGAACTTGAGTCATTAGGGGATTTATTACTTATATAACGAAGCTTAAGAGGGTCAACGGAAATGAACGTTGGTCACCAAGAACTTCGGCCTTCGTAGAACAAACATAAAGGGTCTGTTTCAAAAATCCGTCCATTCAACACATCCAATCTCTTCAAGTCTGGTTAATCTGTCTTCGTCTATCCATCGATCAAGAAGTGAAACCATAATTGGAAACTTGTGTTTGGTTCGTCGAGCTTCTTGCAGTTCTTCTTGGAATGTGATGGAGTAATGTGGATTTCTGGCACGATCTTTAAATCTCTTCATCATCCAGTCTGCTTCCGTTCTCAATTCATCTTAGTACAACCAAGATGAATAGGGAAGTGAGACTGCATGTCTTCATCAGCTCCAGGTTCTCCATCTTGACAAGAATTTCTTCTTCTGCATCGCCAACACTTCTGCCTTGTAAGTAATGTCTTCACTCTTCAGGGTAGCCACCGTTGTTGTCAACTCCAGGTCAGGTATTGAAGTAACTCTTCTGATGCGCTTCTAGTTGTCTTGATGCATACGCAAAACCTTCCATGCTGTAAGGGAGTATAATCGAGTCTCTTTCTGGAATGCCCCAAAATTCGTTCCGCCCGAAGATATGGAAGCTAATCTCTATTTCAGCTTTTCCAAAACTCCATTCTCAATCAAACTAAGCTGTTTCTCTCTGTTCACGAAATTTCTCCATGGTATCATCAGTTGCAAACATCTTCCAGAATTCTTCTGCAAGGTTCAAAAGGTTTCAGTTCTCCGTTCTGCTATCGGTCTTGACCAATTGGTGATAGTTTTCAAAACTTGCGGGATTTAAAGAGGTATCCTCAATTAAGGACATCGTTGCCTTTACAAATATCAATCTCTCAGAATGCACAAACGATCGACGAATTTCCTAGCAAAGTGCAAAGATGATTTTCATGCTCTTCCTCGTTTCCGAACATACTATTAAGTCATACAATGACCATTTGCCCAAGTACTTACGAGAAAACACTATTTATCAAATTCACGAAACAGTCACAGCTTTAGCTAATACTATTAGCGTCACTAACCGTCATAGCAGTCGTTACGAATACGGAAGTGATTTCAAGAATAACTTCAATTCATCAGAAGGAAACTTCGCGCTCCGAAATTAAACAAAACACATAGTCGTTTCAGGGTGGAGGAATATTGGCTCCTAAAGATATTACGATTCAGCTTCTTCCTGGTCTTCGGTTGCTGCTCTTCCCGGTCGCTCAATTCAACAGGTATGATTCCGGACACATCTAAAAGACACTTTCGCTTAGTGACTAGACAATCTCTCGGCATCAAGTCAAATCCTTCTTCACATTCCGGTGGAAAAAAAATGTGGTTCAGTCACGAATCATATTCAGAAAACTCAGGGTGCCAAAACTCTCAAGATACGATTCATTCATTGGTGTACGAAATGAGTTCTAGGAAAAACTTCATAACCGCGAACGTAACACACGAGTCTCCAGAGTAATAGTGATAGCAAAGGGTTTAACAATCGGTAATCGTAGTAAGGAGTTCAAAATTGTTGCAAACGCCAAAGGTGAGACATAGAAGGGTAGTTGTCAATATTTGAGTGATCAATCAACCAATTCCTTGTAGGAATAAAATCGAAGTTAACTATCCGAGGAAAGACAGATCAGCATAGCAAAACTCATCGTTCAAAAGTGAGAGGAAACATTCTTATACTCGTTGTTAAACATCACAAGACTTCTCGTAGGGACAGAGATGGGTGAAACGAAATCAAATAGTGTCGGAAGATTCATAGATACTTATCAAAAGCAAAAGACAATTAACAAAACATATCCAGTACGCCATCGCCATGGAGGTTCTCAGGGTGCCCGAAGAGGCATCAAAATGATTAACGAAAGGATCAGAGGTCAGAGTCAAAATCTGAAGATAAGGATCAAATAGTGTCAGGCAATTATTATGAAATTTTCAATGCCTTCAAGATTTAATCAGGTTCAAATCTTAGGTGGTGCAAAGCATAAGCTTTCACTATCCAAAAGTGGTATCAACAGGATCTAACCAAAAGCAAGGCACGAATCAGAGTGATGCGGAAGCAATGATACTTAAACAAATGCCTTATAGTCTACCCATTCCTCACTGGTCAAAACTTACGTTCCTACAGGGAAATCTTAAAGCAAATTTTCAAAGGTTGTCTTACGAGCGCCTACAGGGAAACTTAGTGGTCCTAACTTACACAGGCCAAGGGTAATTGTATTACGAATCGAAGCCTGTCTCTCTGATACCATAATTGTAACTGCCCCAACCCGATAAGGGCAAATATGTCATAATAATGGCTTCATATCAGATCAAACAAAGCGTACATCAACAGTAATACAAGGGTTACAAATGAAATACTGAATACACAAGGTTACAAAGGGAAATTTCAATAACTACTAAGTCTAAATATAATGTCTTCTAATCATTGCTAATCCATAATAGCTATCAAAGTCTTCTAAGTCCGAGGTTCTCTCCACTCATAACCCAGCTTCCAACTAAAACCTGCCGCAGGAAAAGAAATGCGGCTGAGCTTAAAAATCCCAGTGAACAGATATATATAAACGAAAATGAAAGCAAAAAGGAAACGAACATATATGGTATAGTGCAATGGAATAACATAAGGTATAGACAAAGGTACAAAGTAAGAAAGGGAAAAGGGAAGGTCAGTAATCCACCACGAGCCCAAACAAATCAAATATAGTAACCATATCCTCAAAATCATATAGAGGGGAGACCTCTCAGATAATCAGATAATATGAGGGGTGTCCTCATTCTTCAAATGGAGTAGCTAGCTCCCGAACTTGTGAAAGACGTGGATTGCACCCATCATCAGTCACCAAATCAAATCAAATCAAATCATGATATATCCCTCGAAACAAAACAAATCTAGGATGCATCCATACGCCCCCCAAACAAATAATCCTGGCCAATATAAATAATAAAGCGCGCATGTAGTAGCAAATGGGGACGGTGTGGAACATCACTCAACCAAACTAGAGTCATGCCATCGGTGCATCAATGACATGGCCATGTTACCTTCATGGCTAGGAAACAAATTTTGGCTCGGGTATCAAACTGAAGGGTCAAAGGTCAAAGGTCCAAATCATAGCAAAGGTTCAAATAGTCAAAGTCATCGAATCATAGTCAAAGTCCAATATCAAAGGTTCATATCAAAGGTTCAAATGCCAAAGGTTCATATCAAAGGTTCAAATGCCAAAGGGTCATATCCCATATCTATGTCAAATGAGTCCAAACGAACTGATAAAAGGTTCATAATCAAATGGTTCATTTAAAGAAATCTTTATCAAATGGTTTTCATAAAAGTGATCTTATTAA
The DNA here is from genome assembly GCA_021014915.2 of Artemisia tridentata subsp. tridentata. NCBI lineage: Eukaryota > Viridiplantae > Streptophyta > Magnoliopsida > Asterales > Asteraceae > Artemisia > Artemisia tridentata. The sequence goes on along the minus strand of CP139501.1, from coordinate 61,571,762 downwards.
CTGTTTTCACAAAAGTAGTCTTTAAAAGTAATTTTCATAAAAGTTTAGTAAGATTCCAAATAAATGTGGTATTTGCATATTTCATAAACATCATTTTAAAAATAGTTTTCCTCAAAACATTTCCATGTTATAATTAAAAAGGTTTTCACATCTAGTTACCAAAATCAAATGAACCCTCGAAGTATCAAGTGTTTCGAATACTAATATCACAAGGTGCGAACGAATATCGAATGGATCATCATATAGGCTCAAAGCAAAATGGTCATATTGAACGTCAAAGTCAAAATGAGTCAAACAAACGAACTAAAGTGTAGGGAAACATAGCAGTGGCTTAGGGAATCTTAAAACGAATCAAGATCAATGAATCATGAGAAAGAAGACACCCTTACTGAAAAAGGGTAGAATATCTGTACCTTAATCCGCAAATGAAACCATAACACAAAGATCGGAAGTTACTCCTTCTTCAGCGAATCTACACGAATTAGGGATCATTTAATACTTATATGTTTATTTTATAAGTTACAAATGGTTTTAATGATTTATACTTATAGTTATACATTAATGGGATTAGGGCTTCATTACTGAATTTAGGTAAAATGTATCTTTAATTAGATGTGTGGCCAACTCAATCCAAATCTATATAAACAATGAAACAATGATACGTGTATTAACATGTCATATTTATACTTTTAAATATAGATTTTACTTGATGAATAACTTTAATGCATGTTTTCTAAAACGGATGTGTATTGTTCTTTCTTATATTGTGGGCTGCTTTTGTTTTATGTGAAGTGTGCAATGCGGGCGTTCACTACAGATTAAAAGCATATATACTCGACACAAAAAAAATGACAATAGAACATACACACAAATTAGCACCAACATACGTGACCTGAATTAACCCTTACAAATCAAACGAAAAACAACACTCTTGAACCCGTTTCTCGCTACCTTTAAACGAACCAAACAAAACCCAAAAGACCAACATTTAACCCATCAACAAATACACATCTTGCCCCTTTTTATTCCGGTTTGCACACATGATTAGAACACACTTCAAACTACTCAATTCTTATACACAAGTACACCATTTAACAGCTTACAATTGAGACACACACACATCTTTTAGACTGTCATAAATAACGAGCCACCCACTTGCATGCTAACTCCCTTTTCAAGACCACACTCACACATTTATTTTACTCATTTCACATGCATGATTCCTAGTCTCTAAATCACGTGAACCACATACTCATGTCCATCTTTATTTATCAGGTTTTAGGTCTTATCATAATGCATCATATTAGAGTCTCAATATCTTAGATCATAAGCGTATAACAAAGCAGATACGAAGGGGAAAAAAAAGACCCACATGACAATTTTTATTCTCGTACATTGACACGCCTATTTCATCGTATAACTTTTCTAGATACGAAAGAAAACGAATTTTAAGTGACCAAATATATATGTTAACGTGACATAGGGTTTAGATGTCGATTAAATTCTGATTAGAATACATATGCTGTGTCGTATGGAAGGGATGACAAAAAGGAGATGGTGATACCTCTTGAAGAATCGAATCGAGCATGATCACAAATGGAAATACACGAACCAACCCTAATTCTTGATCAACAGCAACACCCAAACACCATGAACCAACGACCTTAGTACACCTTCTTCTTTTTTTCTTTTTTTTTTCCGGATCAATAACACAACAACACCCTTCGAATACCCGGCTTTGGGAGAACAGATGACAAGAAGCTTTTGTGTTTATTTTTATCTTTATTTGTGAGTCGCATGAAAGGAGGAAAAGGAGAAAGAACCGGATAAGAATTAGAGGTGGAGCGTGGCTAGGATTAGGAAAGGAGATCATGCATATTAAAGGCATGATACTGATGGAGTAAATCAAGGAGCTGACATTTTGGATTCTTATTTTCATAATCTTGTACAAATCGTGGCCATATGGGACACACATGGGCGTAACATATAAGTAACTAGGGAATAACTTTGTAACAAGTATTAGTAACATTAATTGTATTTATATGTATAACATATAGCTTTTGGGCTTTCATTAAAATGTGCAATTTAATATAGGGTAACGTTTTAAAATGATATAAAGTTAAATTCTCAAACTTAGGTTAAGATGTATTAAGCTCTTGTATTATTATTTGTTTGCTCTGATAAAATTCAAAATTTTAGAGGGTAAACTGGGAATTTCAAATGTACGGAAATTTTAGGGTTTTACAGTCATCACCATCATCATCCTAGTTAATCATCATCATAAACACTTAAAACACATAACATAAAAACTATAATAATGGTTTATGTAACCATCAACTTACTTCCAATCACCTTCAATCATCATATAATCATGTATTGATTACATGATTATCCATCCCATCATTTACTATCTCAAACCCATTATCAACACATCACATAATCATCATTACCCCTTAATTATACTTAAAACACCATTTACCCATTTTCCCCAAATTGGGTACATAAACCCTAACTCTTGAATTAACCAATCAACCACTAATTAAAGGTTACTTAGTTGCAAGGATTCATTGTTAGGATTAACTCTTGGAGTGAAATCCTTATCTTTACTTCTTTGATCACCCAACTTCATTTCCCTCTCTTTTTCCCTTGTAGAACCGGCCTCCCACTCTCCTGGATATTATGGAGAGATCTAGAATCTCCTAGGTTATAATAAATAGTCACAATTTTGGCCATTTGGCACATTTAGTCCTTTAAGTCTCATTCCTTCTATTTTGGCCACAACTAACTTATAACATATAACACCCTAAATTAAATATGACTTATAAAATACGCTATAAATTAAAACTTGAGTTATATATCATGTTATGACTCAAGACCATACAATATGAACATATAACCTAAAGTAAAATACGAAATGATGCGAGAACCTTATGATATAAATTATGGGACGTTTAATAAGTTCCCATAGGACAAAAATAATAAAGATTGTACACAAAATAATTATGAAAGATATACATGAAATTTTGGCAATTATGGAAAGTGATAATCATCCTTATTTCCCCTCCCTAATTTCGGCTCAATCATCCCCATTTTTCTCCCATAAACCGTGTATTCCTAAACCACACAAGAAAACCCTAAAACTTTTCTCTCTATCTCCATTTTCACGGCACAAAAGAAAAAAAAAAAAAACCCTAAAAACGACCTATTCTATTCGGCATCAAGGAGAAGAAGGAGAAGCAATAATTTGATCTTGATCATTGTTCAATCCGTATCACACAAAGGTAATCGAATACACTTCACTTTTATCCATTCGAATTTGTTGAATAAACCATAATCGACCCATGTTCTATTGTTTTTCTCTCATTCGGTCATGATCAAGAAGGAGAGGAGAAGTGTTGGTGATTTGATCATCTTGGAAATCTTTGTGTTCTCATTCTATTCGATCCATAGAATAGGTAACATGTAAACTTTAATCTATAACAACATTTTCGGATTAATATGTGTCTATATAATTAATTATGTTATTGAAATCGAATATATATAAAACAAACTAAGCTGTCAGAAATTTTATGCTACCTAAGTGAATTTTAAACCAATGATACAAACATGAATTTTAGTGGTTCTTTAGTCTAAAACTGAATTTAGTGAAATAGTGATCAAATAAAATTGGTTTGATGATTTTTAGAGGTCTAGAAGGCAACCGTTTGATTTTTAGAAATTCATGTGTCAAAACTGTATTTCGGGTTATGAAAATTCAGTCGTACTCCATGATTTTTAATTTAATATCTATAACGAATTAAGACCTGAAATTTTGGCAGAATGAAATTTGGTATATGAGCTACGTTGTGTAACTTTTGTAGATTTTTCTGAGATGTCTAACCTGGGTAAATAATTACATACTTTCGGGGTGTTCCAGCAGATCCAATTCGGGAAGGTGTTTTGAATGTCGATTTTTAGCTGGTACTTGTACTACTTTATAAAATCTGGAAAAATTATGTAAAATACTTAAGACATATAGGAATATCTGGATAAAAGTATAGAATTTTATAAGCTCGTTTAAGGTGTGTTAAAATTAGCTAAAGTTGGACCTGTTTTTAATGTTAATTCTGAATTTAAGTAATTACTTATTTAAAACACTTATAAGCATAATTGCTTCACCTTTAGAACCTAAATAAGCTATATTGTCATCTTAAAAGTGTTTAACTTATGTTTTGATTAATTATCATATTAACCTTTAACTTTGGTATAATTGCAATAGTAACCCTAATCTTTGAATAATGATAATATGAAGCCCAGATTATATGAATTAAATCCTAAAACTGCTAATTCGGGAAATATAACTTAATTATGACCTAATTGAATGTAAGAAACCCTAATTGGAGTTTAATCACCTTAAATGATCAATTAAAATGACTTGTGTAATTAGAAACCCTAATCTCACACTTACTTAATTTGGAAACCCTATTTTGACTTGTAAAACTCTAAACTGTGAAATGACATCATTTTATAAGTATATTAATATATGAAACTCAATTTCGACATTAATAACTATTTAAACCTTTTTAAATACTATTTACTATTTTTAGAAACCCTATATTGCTTTTAAACCTAAAATGGCTAAACTTACTATTTTTAGAAAGTTACTAAATATGGAAACTTACTATTTTTGGAAAGTTACTAAATATGGAAACTTACTATTTTTGGAAAGTTACTAAATATGGGAAGTTACTATTTTTGGAAAGTTACTAAATATGGAAAGTTACTATTTTTGGAAAGTTACTAATTATGGAAACCTGCTAAATATGGAAAGTTACCTAGAATGGAAAGAAAACTAAAAAGAAACCTTTATGATTATGAAACTATGAAACTTATAAATAAACTTATGATTAATGTAGATCGGGTGAAGAAGGAGTGATCATCTGCTTCCATTCATCTTATTGCTTTGATTTATGTGCTTTGATAAGGTACATATATTATTTCCCTTTTTAGTAAGGATATTTCCATTGATCCTATGCCTGATATGATTCCCATATTTGATTCATGACTTTCATTGTATGATTGTCATTCTTATTAATTCATTCTGACATTTATTTAAATGTCTCTGCCATGCTATGCTTATGTTTTGCCATGCTTATTAAGTTACTATCTTGTTTCTCTTGCCATGCTAGATTATTATTGTTGTATGCTATGATAGATCTGTGCCTGAGCTAACCTAGTTGTGGAGGTACCATGACCATGTCTTTGATGGCACCCTAGGCATGACACTCCCGTAGAGGTGTGATAGATCTACGGCGTTCCCCCTTATGTTATGATTTTGTGTACACTATTGGCCAACTTTATATGTGTGACCAGTCTAGTACTGACATACATACTTATGTTAGGGAGCGTATGGATGCATCCTAGGTTTTATGTTTATATGATTATGGTGACCAGGTGGTGTGTGCCTTACACTCCTTCTCACACTTTTATTACTTAGAGGTCTCCCCTCTTCGTATACTTGTATTGCTTTAGTATGATTTGACGGATTATGTATGTAGTTCCTATGGCACATCCTTATATGAACTTTTCCCTTATTTCATTATTCTCTTGATTCATTTTCTATTCAGTTCTCATGCATTCTTGATTCTTAGTTCTCTTTAAAATTCGTATGACTTTCATGATTATACTTTTCGTTTGTTATTCTTATTCCTTCGTTGCTTATGCTTATTTACCGTTATGTTATGTTACATATATCTGTTCACTGGGCTTTTAAGCTCAGCCGCATGTTTTCTTTTCTTATGCGGCAGGTAATAAGCGGGGCGACGGGCTTGGGAATGAGAGAGCGTAGGACTTAGAGACCTATTTATTTATCATTTCGTTGTCCATTGTTTTGGACTTTCATTTCTTTCAGTACTTTGAATATTATCTATTTACTTGGTTTGTTTGGTTAACCCACTATGCATTTGGGATTATCTTTTGATACCAGTCTTGATGTTCGAGACTTGGTTATTTATTTAAAAGACTTCCGCTTGCGTAATGTATGCTTTGTATGACACCATAATGTGATATCTTGGCCTTATCGGGTCGGGGTGTTACATAACACATTTAGTCTATTACAACTTTAGCCCCCCTTAGGTCTATTCCTTTTTATTTTTGCCTCATAATACTTTCCATATTATACACTACATTCATTGACTATCAATTGACTTCGGGTTTGACTATAACGAAAGATTCGTTGACTAACCAATCACGTTAAGTCCTTGGGTCCCTTTTCATCTATGGTGGGGCCTACTTGAATACGGAAAACGAGTCTAAAAATTCTAACCCCCTTATTTAGATTTTGTCCCCGAAATCTATCGTCTACTACTAACAAAACCTTGTCACATAATACACATCATTCTTAGCACTTTCGATTCTTAGTTTAGTTAGTTGCAACGATCTAAGATATCTTGCAACTCTATGCATACTATAACATATCACATGTCCTTAATCCTCATTACTTCCCGCTTACTTCTATAATAATATAACTCTTACTTAGCTTATTACCTATCATGAGGCATACTCACTACAACTAGTTATCAATCCAATCCATTCTATTACCGTTACATCACATTCTCACTTGCTTTATCCTATACTCTCATTCTTTGACTACCTGTTACTTGAGAAGATCATACTATTTCGCTTTACATAATTACACTCGGCTAATACCTTCACATTCTATCATTACTACTTAACCATTCTTTCAACGTTCTCTTCAAACACCTCATTTCTTCTACTTACATTTATATATTATTCTCATTTACTTATTATAAATCTTGTAGGAATTTTCCATACTTTGACTTTATACGACATACTTTAACACTAGCCGTCACATTACCCATGCCACTTATCATCCATTATTTCCATTACTCACATTTTGTACCACGCCTCAATTGTGTATTATAACATTTTTAAGCATCATTACAATTCTTCAATTCCTTCAACTTATACTTAACACTCAACACATAGGTTCTCATAAGTCTCACTAAAAGGCGTACTTTAATTTTAACCCTCCTATCTTAGTCCTTATAATTTCTAACTAATTCTAGACTTCCACTTTCTACTTCTCTAACCCTACTCGTGCCATGTCAGCAACACACAAGCCCACTCATCCATGCTTCCTCATTTACATGGAAAGGCGTCTCAATCGATGTAAATCAAGAAACATAACTCATGGTCGTATATATTTCCAATACAACACAAGTACTCCTATTTCTAAATTTAACTTTTATTCTCTCATCCTTTTTATACTTCACATTTCCTTTTTAGACTTGGATCCATATCATTAACACATTCATTATGGGGATATTTTCATTGCCAAGGATGTAGGCAACCCCATTACCGATGAAGGCAATACGTTTTATCCCGAAGGACCTTTAACATATCCCGAAGGATCCTTTAACATTCATTGACTTGGTCATCCCGAAGGATACCACTTTTAACATTCATCCCGAATGATACCATCTTTAATGTTCATCCCGAAGGATCATTGACATTCATCCCTTTACCACTTTCACATTTTAACATCGGATCCAAGCCATTAACATTTATCATACACACATTATCTCATCCATTTTTTTAGTGAATGCAAGCTCATAGAGCATATGAACCTCCTTATTAAAATTACACATTTCTATGTGTTTATCATCTTACATTCTAAATCTGCATTAATAATTTTCACCTTCTTACTTTTTCCTTTAGTCTACCCGACTCTTTCTACACTTAAGCCTTCATAAATTTATTTACATTCATTCATTAGTATCATTCATTCTTCTTACACTTATTAAGTCATTTACACGTCCTCTACGTCTTTACACTTTTCACTCTAACTTACATTCTTTAACCCGCGTTAATCATCTCCACATTTTTTTTTACATCACATTTTAGTCTACCCAACTCATTTACATCTAGACTTTACACACATCATCAACTGTAACACATGCATTCATTATAGTAATCACCGCTAATGAAGCACATTAGCCGTGATATAATAATTTCAGAACAATGCCTTTACCTCATACATACTCATCTCATTCTCTCATACATCCTTAACCCATCACATTCTTATTCTCATATCTTATTTTACTTCTTTTACTTTTCATGTGTTTAAGCAACTTCTTTCTATCTCGCCTTACCTGAATCATTACTTTTGCACGCTTTTTAACATCACACATTCTATGATATCGTCACATTTACCATACTATATTTCATTACATTCTGGTCTTCGTAATTTACTCATCCCATTTCAATTATTAACACTCAAGTCTCACTATTTATCTCGTCGTTTCCTTACCAACATACTTTACTCTTATTTTATAAATTCTTGCATCATACTTAGCAATCAATTTGTTCATTTAATTTTTCTTTTATCTAACATACCATAACATCGTTGTCATTATTATGCGTTCATGTTCATAATTAGACCTCATATACATTAACCTACCATCGATTTGTCCCTATATCACCTTATCCTCATTCATTAAATACAAGATTGGCGTCGGTCGGCCGCGTTGCGGCCTGGCGGGGTTTTTTTGTCGTAAGTTATCATGAGGTTAGAACAATTGTAGGAAACTTATTCAAAATCCTGATGATAATGGAAAGGGAAAAGTAACATATAAGTGGCACTACAACTTGTGTACAAAATTTGAAGTTAAGTGACTGTTGACAGTCAACAATCAATACATATAGCAACATTCAACTGGACTGCATTGATTCAAAAAAAAAATATCTTTACCTTGTCAAGTATTATATACATATCATTTAAATAAAATTGCACACTGCATAACTTAAATGGAGTGCAAGTTATATCCACCTGTAGCAAATCTTTCGGTAGATGGAGTGCAAGTTATATCCACCTGTACACAAATAACCATCCATACAACGTATATATCAAAAACAACAGAAACCTATAATGGATCTCAAAAGAGTGAACAGTCAACAATCAATACATATAGCAACATTCAACTGGACTGCATTGATTCAAAAAAAAAATATCTTTACCTTGTCAAGTATTATATACATATCATTTAAATAAAATTGCACACTGCATAACTTAAATGGAGTGCAAGTTATATCCACCTGTAGCAAATCTTTCGGTAGATGGAGTGCAAGTTATATCCACCTGTACACAAATAACCATCCATACAACGTATATATCAAAAACAATAGAAACCTATAATGGATCTCAAAAGAGTGCTATGAACCAATATCAGAAGTTTAGTAAAACACAAATTCAAGTAAAGTCGGCAGAGTTAATTCTGTAAGAATAGTCCTGCAAATACTTAGCTGATCCCTTTGTCTTTGTACAGCAGCACAAACCACGACATGATACCGATTTGATAGCAAATTTCAAGTCTTTGTCTCTTCTGAAACAACAGTGAAAGATAAGATTGTTATCGAACACCACTCCATACATAAGAGCTGAGCACAATAGCTCCATACCTGATGTATTACTCTAGCTCACGTGAAACCTCGATTCCCGAACCTGCAAAACTACACGAACGACACGCATAAGGCTGAAGTATGAAAAAACAGTTACGAAACCAAATACCGTTCATGGTTGCATATGTTATTAGAAATTACATTGTCCATTGGATTCGAGTAAAAAATGCAACGCAAAGCGTAGAAAATTTAAGCTTTGACCGTATGGTAGCAAACAAATACACGCTACACATAGCTTGTAACAGAGAAGTGATGTGCATACCATTATGAATTGCAGGACCGCATGAAACAGTTTCAAAAGATGTCGACGTCTCACGTAGCCTCGAACCCAAAAACAGAACACCATCAGACCACACCACAGATAATGCATAATTATTGTACGCACGACTATCAGAGGAACCTTCTATCTTTCCTTTGCCCTTGTTGTTTCGTGATCCATTAGGGTTTATTCCAACAAATGCTGCTGCAAAAACCATAAACAAAAGGCCATTAACCACCTGCGAGAATTCATTTCATAACACGAAAAGTGATGTATATTATCAGTATGTGAACCCAAGACTGCATGTTTAAATTAAGGTCACGGGTTTATGTAATACTTTTTCCTCACTGTGGGCATAAACATCCACCAATTCGTTAGGCTGACTTTCCACAACATAGACGGTGAGTTTTTTTTAAGATGCCTAACAGTTGTTTTAGTTTACATATTTGCTTATAATCTTAAATGGCCCAAAAACATCTAGCTATTAATGACATGTACAATCTGTCAGAAGTTCATCGTTACAGACTACATCCAAATTGATGTTGAAGAAGGCTAGAAATCTATAGACAAATCAAAAGTATTATCATTACCTGAAAACGAAGTTTCTTTAGCTGGATTAGAACTTGGTTGAGGCCTGGACTTTGTTTGAGTAGCAATAGGCTTAGCAACCGGAACCTCAGTTGCAAATAATTAAAAAACGGTTAATCAAAAGAAAGCACAACAAAGGAATTGAACACCTTGAAAATTTAAAAATACCTTACACCATTAGTAGTTGTTCATATATTTCAACGCCTCTAGTATGTGCCTGCATCGAATGTGAAATGGGAGCGTAATATAAAAATTTGATACTATTAGTTGATTAATTTTCAAGTAATAGTCTGAATAATGTACCTTTTTTTACTGGGGTCTCATGTTTTGTTAGTTCCATGCTAACTCCAACAGTTTGGTAGTGAAGGTAAGTGTGAAATTGAAAGAAATTGTCAACACGATTAGAGATGACAGTTGACCACAGTCGATATTTTCATAAGTAAATTGGGTAAAAGGAATGACTCAAAAGTCAATCCAATCAGTTGAAACCTCTGCCTATATTTTACTTGGGTTATTGCCAAATCCATTTGACCCATTATTAGAGGTTTGCAAAGTAAGATAGAAGTAGTGAAGAAAAGTTACCTGTGATGGCATAACTACTCCAATGACGTTAAGCACCTACACAAATAGACTAACTTTTATTACTATATATAACTAAACATATAAGAAAGTGAACACCAAAATAAAATTTATAGAATACGTTACCTGGTATGTGTTCTCTTCCGTACATCAGCATAGTATAATATGCAAATATGCATATCGACTAAGGATATATAAGCAGTCTTCCTGTCCTGTTGAGAGTAACAAACATTTGTGGCGAAGCAGCAGATATGATATAAGCCAGGTTAGTGCGTAATGGTGCAATCGATGCACCACCCTTGACTCAAAATATCAACTGATGCAACGAATAATGCAAAAGTGTGTGGCATTTGCTTGCCTGGCAAAAAAATTAATGAAGAAAAAAATGCCAGTAGTTTGTCATGCAGCTTTTATGTATCGCGAACCATGAACAATCAAAGATGCCATTGCTTACCAAAAATAAACGAACGCCTTGCTCAGAACCTCAAAAAAAGGCATGAAACGATGCTGGGATATGAATCTGTCAGGCTTAGACAGGTTAAGAACAGGAAAAAACTGATACATCCGCCATGGCTGCAACCGTAATAATTTGCCACATAAAGATGCGGACAGTCTCAACTTTATGAAAGCCGTTGATACTCATCACATGCTCTTAGAATCGATACCATCATCATTCTAATCGCATAAAAAATGATTGAAAGCGCAATAAGCAAATTCTTGACAAATGGTAATGCTTATAACTATGAACAATAAGCTTTATACCCAATACCCGTAAGAATTGCATATTTGCAGCAGGCAGAAACAACGCATAAAACAACCAAAAAAAAACACGGCTGCCAACATATCATTAGGCTCAGAATTGTGAGTGGAAAATGGTCAAAAAGGTCATAATTCCGCCATGGCTGCAAAAAAAAACGCGGTTGCATGATAGCAAGTATGCTTTCACGCCATCCGGTCATTGCCGTGCCAAGTTACAGTTTAGACCTCCAATAACCAATATCTTTTGACATAGATTGATTAGTAATCGAGAAAAGTGAATACATCTGCCATGGCTGCAAACCTAATAGTTTGCCATGCCAAGAGACAGAGATTCACGGCTTTAATTGAACGCACAAATTCATCATAGCCTATTATAACCAATAAAGGGCCGGCTAACTAAAAAACTGAGAACAGAACGTAAGCAAACCCCAATCTACGAAATAACAAACTCAGTTAAAACAACCAAGGTATAAAGGAAAACCAAAAAAGCTAATAAGCCGGGATAATAAGTTTACCAAAACACAACCCTAAAAAAACAATAAAACCACCCTAAGCCGTAAGCTTACTGTAACACACATCACTTGCAGGCTTGCAGTCTTTATAAACCAAATATTTAAACACAATAAAAAATAAATATCGAGCAGTCCCAAACACCCCTAATACCAACCTAAATCAAGTCGACATCTACGAATGTAACATAAAGTAAATATAAACAAACCTTTTAAGAAGATGATTTTTTTTTCTTCATGCGGCTAGAGTCATCAACAACAGAAATCAGCAAAACGCCCAAAATTTCTAAAACCTATTGATACATGCCACAATAAATCACATCTTGCATCCTTTACAAATTAATCTAAAAAAATGGTCTACCAAAAACTGATGTCACCAAGAAAAACGTACCGCGAGTTTGATTATGAGGTGTCTGCCACTAAATCCATCAAACCATGTTATTGCTTACCAAAAGGAAAAAGCCATGGCAGCGCCTAGCTCAATATCTTAGTCATCGACAAAACAATAGCAACAACTGATTTTGTAACAATCCACCAGAAGCAATAGATCTATGAACATATTTTGAGTCGGTGTATTTGTGTCTGGAATCTTCTGGGTATGTGTATCTGTGTCTGGAAGGTGAAGATGATATATACTGCTCTCACATGGGCCTCACAGGCTAACTTTTTTTTTTGGGCTGGGCCTTGGGAAATTTTGGCGGGAAAGCTGCTTAGTAAAACGACGTAGTATCCGATGGGTTTTAATATATACTTATAACTAGATATGGCGAGACCATATGTTGGTCTTTATGCCTTGTGAAACCCAACCATCACATATCGTCATTCTTTAATCTCATTCATTTTCTTCATGTCAACAAACCCTTAACATTTAGCGTGTTAATTCCATTTATTATTACACCTTATATTTTAGCACACTTTTCATCACTACAATCCATTATTTAAGCGTTAATACCTTAAATTACTCACTAACCCATCTCTAACACCATTTACTATTCCTTTTCACGTCTTACCATTATTATCCTTCTATAATACGCAATCTTATATCATCACCAATATGTTGATACCATTACTTACACTCATCAAGCCCACCATGGATTTATATCATATACACCTCCTTACCATACAACATATGTGTCTCTTATCGTCTTAAGTCTTATAGTACATATCACCTAAACCATCGGTACTTACACATATACTTAGAAAACCTTTAAATTTCATGAACCTATTATTCACATTATTATTTAAACACCTTTTATCCAACATAGCTTATTTCTTACATACGTCAAACCATTTACTATGTGTCACCACCAATCCATCACGTCTAATTTACAATTTTCATGTTCGTTAATCTTTCATTATTCAAGTATTTCTTAGACTAACACTTTTCCGTTTTCTTTTCTCCTTGCCATGCACATTTTAATTACTCACCTATTACTTTTCATCACTTTAACACTATCTTAGTAATACTCATCTTTATCATACTTTCGTACACTTGAATATACATATATCACATTTTCCCCTTGAGTTGTCACACTACATTCATCGTTATATTGTCAACCCCAGATTGACTTCTTAATTTACTTTACATCTATACGTTATTTTAATGTTTACCTACTTTAATCCCATTGACTCATCTAATTTATATTCCCTTGCATTACTCTTCTTCTTTTTAGCACGCTATAATATGTATTCTTAAATCACATTGCTCTTGACAAAAATCGCACTTAATACATAAACATCAAACACATTTATTCATACTTAATCTCATATATAATATATATATATATATATATATATATATATATATATATATATATATATATATATATATATATGAAGTTTACTCTCAACATTCATTCCATAAAAGATAAACATTACTAATCACTTACGTTTCATTAGTCTATAGTTAATTTATAATTTAAAACCATTAAAATGCCTAAGTTATACCATTTTTCGGTTATCTTTGAGGTACTTGCTACATTACTATTCCAATCGATGCAATATCTATTTCATTTATCATTCATTACTCATACATTTCTTTAATATCTAGCAATTACACATTTCAATAATTCGTTTTACTTAAACATCTAAATCCTTGCCACGTACACATCCTCATATATCATCTCATTTCCACCTATAATTTCTTACTGTAACGACATTCTAATTCCGTCTTTCTATACAAACATACCACTTATCACTTCTATACACATCTTTCTATTACTTCTATAATACACATTCACAAAACTAAATCTTTAGTCTATAATATACAAGAACTATCATTCATTTATGTAACATACATATACATATCATGTATTCCATCTCATAATCTAATCAATCCATAACCCGTTTCTAACTCGTTACTTCTATATTTCACTACATTTACATCACAATATTCACATTACTTATTAGCTATAGCCTAATCTCATAATTACAATAAGCACTTTCACGTTATACCACTAAGGCATCTATTTCCCCGCATTATATAAATATAAGCTCAACGCGTTTACAAGTGGTTTAAGTCTAGGCAATCTAAAGAAAACCTAATTAAGCTCAACGCATCTACGAGTGGTTTAAGTCTAGGCAATCTAAAGAAAACCTAATTCAATTAAACCGAAGCTCTGATACCAAGTTGTTACACCCCGGGCCCGCTTAGACCAAAAATCAAAAACTTTTACGCGGAAACGACTAAACTTCACGGACATCCTGATACTCTTTTGACCATTGACAAAAGTCTACAAACATTCAGACCATGAGACTATTTTTAAATGAAACTAGACTCAAATACCTTCAAAACTCCGGGTGGCACGACCTCTAACGACTTACGGTTCAAAAGATATGAATTTTCAAAGACTGCCGAAAATCTGCCAGAACCCACGTTCAAAACCAAGATGAACATCCATATGTACAACTCATAACCAAGATGAACATTCAGAACCAATATGAACTCCAATCTTCAAAATCCCCGCTTGGAAATCCGACCTCCCGAACTCGATAATTGACCAAACTTTCTAGATTTATTTAGTATACTATTTGGCTCATTTTCATACAAAAACATTTACCGTTTGACATCCGGAATAGTACTTTCAAAATTGAAGGGTTATGCGTTAAAACCCATTTGACCAATTTACGCTACAAACCACTTATACCACTACATTTTTTTCCACCAAACTTAACCAACATCATTTCTTAAACATACTAAATATGTTCCATTTACACTTGACCCTTTTACAACCCAAAATGGGTAAAAACATACTTAATCCAAACACCCCTTTAACTTTTACTAATGACACTTAAAACACACTTTGACACATCGTTAGACCACCAAATCATTAGGACTCCATTAACATACATTTCGACACTTTACTTTACTTTACAAATCAATAAAAGACCAACGGGGGTACAAACTTTATACTTGAGCTCGGTATTCTACCTAAGCTCCTAAACGCATACTACCTTCCAATCCACTTCCAATTCCTTAAGCCATAACCCAAGCCAAGTTATCTTCAACGCGATTAACCTACAAAACATTAACCACTAAAAGGATAAGCTTACACTTAGTAAGTAACTAGATTAATATTTGGTTAACACGTTAATCCACATATATGCATTACAACACTTAACCATTTAACACATAAGGCCATATTCACATTAACACATAAACATACCTTAGCCATTCCATAATCATACTCCAACATTTGAGACGACTAACCAAGCATGTCTCCTATCAATTCCATACACACTAATTCAAGGCTATCAACTATGACGTTCATACTCATAAACACGTAATATTCAAACGGCCGTATTAAACACATATTAACCGAGTTACTTACCTTAGCTTCCAAAGCTAAGCTACAATCATAATACCACCATCATCATCATGTTCATCATCATCACCAACGTCATCACCATCATCATCCTACTTAATCATCATCATAAACACATAACATAAAAACTATAACAATGGTTTATGCAACCATCAACTTACTTCTAATCACCTCTAATCATCATATAATCATGTATTGATTACATGATTATCAATCCCATCATTTACTATCTCAAACCCATTATCAACACATCACATAATCATCATTACCCCTTAATTATACTTAAAACACCATTTACCTATTTCCCCTAAATTGGGTACATAAACCCTAACTCTTGAATTAACCAATCAACCACTAATTAAAGCTTACTTACTTGCAAGGATTCATTGCTAGGCTTAACTCTTGGAGTGAAATCCTTATCTTTACTTCTTTGATCACCCAACTTCATTTCCCTCTCTTTTTCCCTTGTAGAACCGGCCTCCCACTCTCCTAGATATTATGGAGAGATCTAGAATCTCCTAGGTTATAATAACTAGTCACAAGTTTGGCCATTTGGCACATTTAGTCCCTTAAGTCTCATTCCTTTTATTTTGGCCACAACTAACTTATAACACATTTAGTCTATTACAACTTTAGCCCCCCTTAGGTCTATTCCTTTTTATTTGTGCCTCATAATACTTTCCAATATTATACACTACATTCATTGACTATCAATTGACTTCGGGTTTGACTATAACGAAACATTCGTTGACTAACCAATCACGTTAAGTCCTTGGGTCCCTTTCATCTAGGGTGGGGCCTACTTGAATACGTAAAACGGGTCTAACAGGGGGGGTCGATCCCTCTTTAATTAAAAAGTTAGTTTTGTAACCCTAAAATTAGGAACATGTGTGTTTATATGTGTAAAGGGTTACGTTCCTGGAATTAATCCATGATACTTCATGCAAGGTAATCATGGATTATGGTTTGTTATTATTTGCTACATGTTTTAGATAGATCTAAAATTAGGGAAGACCTAATTAATAAATTAATGAATCTTTTATGTGCAACGTGGTATATCTTTGCTAAGGCTTACGCGATCAACTTGTTTGGTGTCTGTTGGTCCATTGGGTACAATTAGCTCGAAAACCAATGGGAGTCTTAGTAATTATATGCATAATAATTCACATATAGATTATTAATAGGATTTATCAAAAAGGTTTGCATGTGGCTATATGATTTAATGGTTAAGATTATATGCGTTGTTATTTGGTTATTTATTTTTATTAAATTACTTCCTTTTTTGTTTAAATTAATTGTTGAATTGTAAACAAAAAGGGAGTAATTTTTATGAATAGAAAATAAATTGACCTAAAAACTATGAAACATTGATGTGATAAATTATATATTGCAAAGTCTTATGTGCCGACAGTGGTTCGCTTCGCACGGTAATTTGCTCCCAGGCGAGACTAGGAATATGATAATTTATAACATAATTTTTAAGACTTAGTATCATAAACTTTTGATTGATTGATGAGTTTTGTACCAATAGTGTGAACGGCTCACCCAGTTTAGACAAACTATAAGAGGGGTATAAGGAGGCTTGACATTAAATTGTCATCCGAAAGGGACGCGTTTTTAATTAGCCTTCGGGCGGACGTTTGTCTCTCCGCTCCTTTGTGCGTCTAATTGGAGCTACCAAGTAATGCTATTATTTTGTACAAAATCATTTTAAGGGTGAATTGACCTCAATTCCACGCGCCACTTTTATGGTAATTATCCGAATAACTTGGGTCTTTAACTCATGCAGTAGTAGGATATAGTGGGCGATAATTGGAGGTAATTCTTTGATTGGTGAACCCAATACCTCAATTAAAACTTTGTTGATTTAACTCTTAGTTTCAATTGGTAAATTAAAATTATTTTGAAAACTTAATGATACGAAGATGTGTGCATGCTTCTTCGTACATATTTTGATTGTCACATCAAAATAAATAACCTAAAATTTAAGTCCATGCTATCTAATTATAAGAGACACATGGAATTAATAATTTAGCGTAAGTGAGACATTGACCTAAATATTAATGACAAGGTAAATTTCCATGGCGTGAGACCGTGACATTGAGTATTTACAGTTTCTAAATTAGACGACTTAATTAAGTTGTAAGTGAGACCTTGAAACTTAAAGTATGAGATGGGAAGAAACATGCTTACATTGCAAAATTGTTTTTGGCAAATGTAATTCCTATAATGATCTAGGAGTTGGAAATTGTTTTGCCGATTATTGTGCGACAGATTACCATCTTTTGTACTTTCACTGCTAGCAGATCAACTGATGTAGTGAAACTATGGAAAGTTGGATCCTAGTTTTCAAGAAGATTAAATGGATATATGAATATTTCCTGGGTAATTTCATTTTCTTGAAAAACTGTATTATCGAAAATACTAAAATTGAATTTTTTAAATTCTTTTAATGTATTAATGCAACGTTAAACCGTAAACGTGGGGCATTCTTTTAGTGGTAAATTGATCTACACCCGCAGGGGTTTTTGGCTAAAGTCAACTTTACTAAAAGAATAAACCTAGTCTACTTTCCTTGAGAAGAGTGAGACTTATTCCTACTCTTTTTCATGAATGAGAAAGGTAAGATAGGAAAATTAGAATTGTCTAAATTCTAAGAAATAAATCATAGCAAAATTTTAATAGTTAAGAAAATTGCACATTTTATGGATTATTAAATTAGAAGTTAGACTAGTTACCGCAAATTGGTAAAAGGCAAACTAGCATGATTTATCTAGTAGTTGTGCTTTGACCATTTAAAGATGCTACATACTATTGTGGGGATGGTAGACATATTAAGGAAGAAATTACATGCCTAATTTTTCCAAGTTAATTGCATTGATGGATGGTCCATCATTTATAAAGTAGAATACATTCTTTTAGTACCTAAGTAATTGTTACGTATGGGATTTCTCAAATGTGTAGGAAAGTAAATAGCACACTATTTGCTTTTACTGGTTATGAAACACTTATAATGTTGTCAAATCCAGTGGGAGCATTGTGTTGTAATTACTGAATGGTGAGTTATTGTAATGATCTGTAATTCAGTGGGAGCTACAAGCTTTGTTATCTTGGTAGTATCCCAGATTATCTCTAGAATGTCTTGAGATAATTACTTTCCAATTATAGACACTTGTGGTTAAGGATAGTCATGTACGTTTCCTTACTAGACAAGGTGGTCCTATATCTATTAATATCTATGACACAATCATATTGATCACATAAACAAACGATTGACGTGTTGTTTATCTGGTACATGATGTTGTTCCATGCACAAGTGGGAGAAATCTTATATTGTGTGCAAGGTACAACATATAGGAATATGATTTAAAGAACTGTCTTGACCGCAAGGTGAGAAACTAAAGTTCTAAATATGACTAATATACATCTAAGTCTTGAAACACTTGTTGTTGAAATTTAGCTTAAGTAAGACCTTGACTAGATTACAACATGTTAGGAATATAAATATTCATGTGAAGACTCGATCACCCCGAGTATCTATTTAGCATTTGTGTAGCTCGTAGGCTTATTAGAATTATTAGTATTATTAGTATTATTAGTTTAGTTAGTATAGTATTCGTGGAGTGGGTCGGGTCTTTACCCACTGTCAGCTCACTCCACAGCCCACTCGGGGCACCTAAATATTGTAACTATAAATACCCCCTTCCCACACTTGGGAAGGGTTGGAGATTTCTAATCATTCAACCATTTTCTCTTTCACTCTCTCTCTCTCTACATCTCCCAACTCTCTCATCTCTCTCTCTCTAGAAATTCATCCATCATCTAATCCAAGTATACAAAACTTACAATTGGTATCAAGAGCCATGGTTAGGTTCGATTGATCGGGTGTGCTTGGATTTGAGGCCTCTATTTTCTTGTTTTTAATTTTTGGTTCGAACCAATTTTTCTTAAATTTTTTTTGTTTTGTTCAACTGTTTTGTTCGAACATATTCACAATTTTTCTTCCCACATAGTCATCTCTACTTTTCTCATTTTGTTCTTGTCTTTTTTGGTTTCGAAAACAATTTTTCTAATCTGTTTTGTTTGATGCTTAAACCTTGGGCCTCTAACTGTTTAAGGTGCTATCATAATTCTAGTTTGGGCCTTAAGTGTTTATGTGACTTTGGGTTTTTGCTAGTCTGTGACTCAAGAAAGTTTGGTTTCTCTCTTTAAGAACGTTAACGTATTGCTTGTCTTTTGAGTTTTACAAATTCTCGGCTGCTACTGAATTTTTTTTGTGTCTAATCGAGACTCTGGTTTGCTAGTTTGCTTACATATCTCAAAGTTTAAGTAGAAAGGACTTGGTTTAATAGTTCATGTTCTTAGACCCCTTGGGTATCTCAGAATATTTGGTGGTTTTTGTTGGAAGCTTGAATATCGTGTGGTTTCTTGCTAGCGGTTTAGTAACTGGTAGTGTAAGACTGTCTTCTTGCTAGCGGTTTTGTGTAGTTTCTTGCTAGAGGTTTAGTGTTGTTCATACTAGCGGTTTGGCAATTTTTTGGAATGCAGTTTGTTTTCTAACTCAAACAGGAAAAGGACAAAACAGTGAAAAGGACTGCACAGGGTAGCGGTTTCAGAACTGTCTTGCGGTTTGACCAAAAGGTGGTGGTTTGACCAATTGGTAGCGGTTTGGTGTCAGTGACGGTTTGCTCTTTTTCTTACTAGTGGTTTGTGAAGAACAGACGATTGACAAATCACTTAATCAAAAAAAAAATTCAATCTAATCCAAAACCCATTTGACAACCACAAAACAACCAAATCTCTGTAACCACAGTCAACAACACTAAATAAAACAAATCCAAATTCAAACATTACAACTACTAATTACAAATACAAAATTCACAAGTCTTATTTCTAATCTCCGTTCGGTGTGAAACTTATTACAAACATCGAATTTAAGTTACACTCTTGGCGTCAACAGCAGGATTCAAGTGTATTTCAACAAGATCTCAGATTTAGTTCGTGTTTCACGATTGCATTTCAAAAATGTTTCAGACCCAAACAAAACGAAAGGAAAAACCATCATTGATCTTGTCCGAAGCAAACACTTCTTCCAATTTTTGAACACTAATTAAAGACAGAACAAAACCATAAGCTTCATTCGTCTTTATGTTCGGATTAAAAGAAAACATTAACAAACACCTACCTTAAACCTTTTGTTTGAAGATCTTGTCACTTGTGTTCTGTATGTGTTGTGTTGATTCGAGCTATATTTTTTGTGCCTGCGTTCTTAGTTTAGTAATTAGGTTTGAGATTAGGGTTATAGTGTGACTTGGGTGTGTTAAATACCGAACTATTAGGGTTAAATTAGGAGTGGGCTTGTTAAGTTGGTTAGTTTTTGGTGTGGGCTTGCACTAGGTTCACCTTGGGCCGAGTTAAATTAAATTGTCATTAGGCTGACTTGGGCTGTGCAAGTTAATTAGTGATGTTGGGCTGTTGATAATATTCACAAGGGATGATTTGTTGTAGTTATTTTTTTTGGTTGGTTGAATGTTGTTGGGTTATTCTTCGCAAGGACGAATTTGTTGTTAGTGATAAACATTTGTGATATAATTTTGGAGACGAATTTTTGATCGTGCATTGTTAACCCGAGACTGTGAATTAATTTTGGGTGAAATTTTTCGGGTTCATTGAATATAACTACCGTGCTAGTTATTAGATAATTTCAAGTGTATTGGATAAAACTACAGTGGTTATTTGAATTCACTCAAACCCTTTCAACCAAAATCCAACAACAGTTCAAATTATCATTATCACCACATGGTTCATTCTTGATTTTTGTAAAATCCCGCGAAAGAATCTATTTCTCGGTTTAAATCATAGAATTGTAAAATCCCGTGCACGTTTACATCATGTCTACTACTTCAGATTCTTTCATATCTGAGATACTCAAGTTGTACGACACGTATGATGAACAAATGATTTCCAATTCTGGACAACAAATAAACGTGTGTGATTCTGATAATACAAATGTGGAATCTTCGTGCTCGAATTCAAAAGAGAGAGAGTTGATTCAGTCACTAATGTTGCCTAATGAGAAGGAAAGTCGCATTGAATGTTTTCGATTACTTCATTCACATCTCAAGGTTCTGTTTGAAAAACCTGACTACGTGATGGGTTACACACGGGCTTTCACAACACTCTTTGGTCAAGACGTTCATGATTTCACAGTCAAAATGACTCTATATTTGGATCAACTTGAACAACAACTTGACAAAGTAGAATTTTCTGAAGCAAGATCCAAAGCCGCTTTCAGTGTGATCAACAACCAACTCCAGGTGTTCATTGATTCGCAATACACTGAGGACTATGACTATGACAGTCAAATGACAAAAGGGTGTTTTGCTAACTACACTGGAACTGAGGTTGCTATGTTCAGAACAACATTACTACAGTTGATGAGTAATGTTAATGGGTTCATTGATGAAAGGGCTAAACAAATGGGGAATGGAACAAGATCAGACAAGTTTGATGATGGTGACAGCACAGGAGGTGTTTTCACAATATGTGAGAATGCAGCTTACGAACCTGAAAATCACCAAGTACCATCTGCTGAGGTACATCTGTCTGATCAAAACAATGTCCTTGATAATGAACATCAACACACTGATCAAATTAAACCTAATTATGACACATATCTGTTGGAAAAGACTGATAGCACTATTACCTCTGATTCAACAAATATGAGTCATAAGGGGGGAGAAATTGATCAGTATGCTGAACATGATGATGCGTCAAGTTCTTTGCCTACGGCTGAGCCTTTCAAATCAAACGATATGGTTGAAAAAGAAGTTTATAATGAACTTTCAAAAAGATTTTTACAGCTTGAAAAACATTGTATTTCTCTTGAAATCGCAATGCAACAAAAGGAAGAAAGGTTTCAAACTAAGCTACTGATGAAGCGAAAAGTGTACCGCTTTTAGGGGGTCATTTAAGCCCTAAATCGTATTTATTTGATCAAATATTGCCCTAAATCGTTCCTTTTGTCATTTTAGGTACTTTGGAGAAGAAATCTGGAAAATGAAGCATTTTGGACGTTTTTGGAGCAAAAAAGTGAAGAAAACGACAAAGTCTCTAAATCTGCTGGAAAAGTACCTGTGACGGCGTCAAGCCCTAGTGTGACGCCGTCAACCCTTGACGCGCCAGAGAGGATTTTGGAGGATTAAAAGGGGATGGCGTCAAGAAGGCCATCAAGAAACCCTAACCGCGGCGAGGTGACGGCGTCACGCTCTATAACGTGACGCCGTCAGATCTGTTTTCCTATATATATTTTCATAATTTTTAGTCATTAGTGTGCAACTTTGTGAGGAGAAACCCTAAGACGATTTTTCTGCCATTTTTAAGGGTTTTATACCCTTGGATCTCCCATGTTCAATTGAAGATAAGTAATCAATTAATCATTCAATGTGTCTATGTGTTGTTTGATTATATCTTGTTCTTGTCTTTTATTTAACATGCTAGGCTAGATTTATCTTGTGTTTGCTTAGATCTAATGAAACCTAACTATTGATTATTGGTTGTTGGTGTGTTATTAATTGTATTGGATGATTGTTTATCGATGTTAGGCTTAAGAAAACTGGCTAACCTCCTATACGGTAACTTGCTTGAACGTCTTAAGAAACATGAACCAATGCGTACTAAGGTTTTTATGGTTGTATTTAATGCATGAGCGAATTCTAGTGATCCCATGTTAGGAGCTTCTTAGCCGGCTCGACATAGGAGTGAAGTAGGAGCTTGTAGAGTTGGGGAAGTACGTACGCTACCCCACGATTGGTATTAAGGAATACACTCGTCATCCACGCAATTAATACACACTAATCAACCGGTAAAGATAGTTAGGGAGTAAGGAAATCTAAGTAAACACATTTCTCTCCATATAAGTTCCACAACCTTTTTATTTTCAGTTATTTTATTTTATTTGCAATTGTAGTTATTTGGGTTAGTTGACTAGCAACTAATTCCGCCCACTCCTTCAAACCCGAGATTTTACTTGCTTTCATAAAAATATAAAAATACCAAAAAGAATCTTCCCTCACCCTTAGACCTATTAGAGTAGTTTTTCAATCCTAACGACACTATTCCCCTAGAGAACGATCAATCCCCCGGTACTTGCCACTAAACTATACTACATCGGTCAGGTACACTGCCTGGTGGGGATTGCAAGCCTCTTGAGATCCCTCGAGAGGTAAAACCTGTTGTAAGGTCGCAAAACCACGCATCAAGTGTTTGGCGCCGCTGCCGAGGAATAGTTATTGTTTAGGTTGAATTTTCATTTTATTAGGTCTATTCACTAGATTCCTTTCTAGTGAGATTTTTATTTTATTTTTCTAGGTTTTCTTTAGTCTATCTTTTTTTCTTCGTTTCTTTGTTCGTAACCATTACCATCCGACATCATGGAAGGTGGTAATATCCTCGATCCCAACAACCCACCACCACAACAACACCCACCTCCTAGAGCCCGTACCTTAGGAGACTACTCTCGTCCTAGCCACCATGGCTATCGAAACACCATTGAGCTCACTTAAGGAGCCAATGTCACTCCCTTGCGATCCGACACCATCCGGTTGGTGCAAAGCGGATGCGCATTCCATGGACTTCGTTCCGAAGATCCTAATCAACATCTCAAGGACTTTCTCAAAATCGTTGATTCCATAGACCTTGATGTTGCCACTCGAGAGACGACCCGACTGCGTCTCTTTCAATTCTCTCTGCGGGACCAAGCTAGTCAATGGCTAGAGCGTCTACCCGCAGGATCCATCACCTCTTGGGATGATCTCACCACTCGTTTCCTTGCTCAGTTTTTCCCACCAGGAAGAACTACCAAGCTAAGGAATGATATCTTGATGTTCCAACAACGTCAAGGCGAAACCCTCTACGAGGCATGGACTCGATTCAAGGACTTACTCCAAAAAGTCCCTCACCATGGCATAGAACTTTGGCTCCAAGTCCAAATCTTCTATGACCACATCAATCTCTCCACGAGGCAAACCATTGACCAATCGGCCGGTGGTAAGCTACGTGATCTAAGTGCGGAACAATCATGGGCTCTCCTGGAAGATCTTGCTCTTTATGACAACGAAAGTTGGAATGAACCCCGTGATTTGAATAAAACGGTCAAGGCAATATCTTTGCCTTCGAACAATTCAAGCACTTCCAACCGTAGGATCATAGAACTTGAAGACCAAGTCAAGTTTCTTATGAAATCCTACGAGGCTCCTAAACCTTCAAGCCAAGTGAACAAAATCACTTCTTCGTGTAAATTATGTAGTGGTCCCCACGACACTCGTGATTGCATGGAACTCCCCAAACAGGCTTTCAAAGAATTCGCATCCTCGCGAATCGATAAGGCGGGAGATAAGTGGCTCACCACTAATTATGGACCCAAGAATTCTGAAGATAGGTATGAGGCATGGAAGAGTAAGCCAAATTTTAGTTGGAACCAAACGCGAAGCGTATCATTCAATGACTCTCCCCCACTCACCTGGTCTGAACATTATCCTCATCAACATACGCATAAACAACAAAATCGCGAGGAATCACTGCAAAAATTCATTCTCTCTCAAGAAACACAGCTCTCCAAACTTGAGAATCAATTCAGACAACAGCAAGTTGATATGAACAACAAGGTTGATAACCTGTTAAAGGTTATCAATGATCGCATTGCTGGCAGGTCAACTTGTGAGTTGGCATGAGTTAATGAGATCAAATCTGTCACGGTGACTCACCAAACACCCCCTCCTGTAAAAATCAAGCACCCTAGTAAACTCTTCAAACACATATCACAAAACGGAAAAGAAACTAGAGATACTCATACCCCTTCAAAACCACTCCACTTCGTGAACACCATTACAACAATACCTATTCCTAAACCCAACCTGGACCAACAATCAACCGAGAATGTGGACAATGAAATGGAGGGTGAAGTTCCCGAAAAGAACCCCGAGGCGCTCGGCAACTATCTAGACTCACCAAAAAACTCTAGTACAAGAGAGGTGAGTGATGAGGAGGGCTCGGAAGAGAAATCCGAAATGCCTCATGGGCTCCCAGGACTGCTAGACCGCCCCCTGATGGAGGAACTTGAGAGGAGCACAGCAAAGCTGCCTATGGGATTTGGAGAGAAAATAGAGGATGGCGCTCCTAGGGTCTTTAAGATATCTTGCACCACTAGGAAAAAATTTATAAAAGATGCCTACATAAACCCCAACTCTTCTATGAATGCAATATCCCTTTCTCTATATAACGAAGCCTTCACCAAACAGGTCAAATATGAAGGGTTTAATATCATCGGGGTAATAGGAAGGGTACTAATTGTGATAGAAAAGTTCCTCTTTCATATTGAGCTAACTGTATTTAATAACATGAACTCGATCATCAGCCCATCCTTAACTAGCCTTGTTCTAGGTAAACCATTCATAAAAGCAACGGGAGTGATACTCGATGAGGATGATAGTAGTGCATTATTTACCGATGGTGTCAGGAAAGTGATTTTTTGGGATGGCAGTAAAAAAGTGTATGAGTATCAACCATCAGCAATTTGCAACACATGGGGGCTACACGGTAGAAGGCCTGGCCGAATTAAGCGACGTGATCCGAATAATCTCAAAATACCTTGCATGATTGGTCACAAGCATTTTTATAATGTTTACATTGACACATGTTTACCCAAAAATGTGATGTCCTTGTTTCATTATAACAACATTTGCAGATGGGGGATGATTCATAAAGGGAAGGATGACATCGGCATAGATGATGATGTACAGGTGTTTGTAGGAAATATGACATTCACTATGAGCTTCGTAATCGTCGATAATATCGAAAAGTACATCGATCCCAGGTTATCACAAGTTGTTTTTGGGGTACCTTTTTGCAAGGCCACAAGCTTGGTTGTGGACGAGCTCAATGGGATCATGACTTTCACCGATGGGATTAGGGAAATCTCATACCAAACGCCTTACAAGATGAGAGAATTCAAGGAGAGTGATTATGGAGGGCTCGATGGGTTAAGTTCCCAACTCGTGTTATGTGATGATGATGTGAGAAGAGGATGTAAGGACACTTTTGACCTGTCGAGTGGATTCTTTAAGCATGTTAAGGAGCTTAGTTCTAAATACCAAAACAATCCTTTTGATCTCGAGGACCCGAAATACCTTTACTATGAAAGTGATTCTGATAGAGAATCAAAGGGGAACCTAGAAACCGTGACCAATGATGGAGTCACGTAATGTACGGTGACTTTGAGTCTAGCTACAAGACTCGTTAATAAAGAAAAGCGCTTCTTGGGAGGCAACCCAAGCTTTATTTGCTATGTGTGTTTGTTTATTTGTTTGTTTGATTTTATTTGCTTCCGTACGTATGTTTAATTTTTATTATTATTGATTCATGTTCGAAACTAAATTGTGAAAATGCTTTATCTTGTTTTTAACTTTGTCTTAACTAC
Organism: Artemisia tridentata subsp. tridentata; assembly: GCA_021014915.2. Classification (NCBI taxonomy): domain Eukaryota; kingdom Viridiplantae; phylum Streptophyta; class Magnoliopsida; order Asterales; family Asteraceae; genus Artemisia; species Artemisia tridentata. Next base: position 61,544,309 of record CP139501.1, on the reverse strand, counting down.
ATATAAAGGTATTTTGCAAAAGTTAAGTGTAAGGGAAATCCAAATCGGTTTATTAGAACAAATGAACATGAATCGTAACAATAATAAATTAACATACATATTAGTAATTGTTTGAGTCAAATGCTTGTATCGAGTCATAATGATATTTTGCAGGAATTCCAGGAAGTAAGGTATAGGTTTTTCCAGAAATTTTCCGGAAACTTAACATGAGAATTCTGTCAGATCATTTCTGACGGCGTCAGGTTTTAATTTTCTGAAATTTTTGAAAGTTTTGTTTTTCTACCGGAATCATAAAAAGTTTTTATTAAATCTCTAACTTATAAACCCCAGGAATCTGCAAAATAATCATCCCACAAGCATTATATCCTTATACAGATTTATCCCGCCGATGTTATGCAGGTTTTCGTGTTTGTTTTCTCAGGTTTAACAGGTTATTTTGGACAAGGAAATGTATGTGGAATCAAGCTTTTGGCAATGCTTTAATCTTGAAGCTTCAACATTACCTTGGAAGAAGATCTAACCATGTTACCCCTTTATCCACCGAGCGAATCAAGGGAGTATTTGATTTCATTCTTTTACCTTATTTACTTTTACATCTTGTTATTTGAACATTGGGGACAATGTTCATCTTAAGTGTAAGGGGGGGGGGGGGTAAAGTACGATACCTTAGAGAATGCTATTACGCTTGATTTTTCGTTTGTTTAATGGTAGATGTGTAATAAAACTGAGAGAAATACCTGTTAAGGCAATTTTAGTGCCAAATTTAAATTTTTTTACAACATATAGGAGTGAAACTTTGGTCTTAATGAGCGTCTCACGGATAGGAGTTATATGACTAGCACAAAACCGTACCACTAAAAAATTTTCCACCCCCAAATATGTGAGGTTCGCCCCTAGAATTGGTAGGAAAAGCATTTATGCTATGATGTGTGTACCGGTAGCACTTAGATTCTAGAACTTGCGTTAGGACCATTCCGAGAACACAAGTGAGACTACATTCGTGTAGTTAGATTTACTACATGATAAGAGGCATTAGGATTAACCCATCGTTTTACACCTGTGTTTTTGTTATAATTACAATGGCTACATTGGTCAAGTAATTCTCCCAAACCCTTTGCGTTGTACTCATTTTTAGTACACGATACCCCTAGTACACCCCTTAGAGCCTATTTTTCGTTTCTAACTTTAAGCATTTTACTTAAAGGAAGAATTTGTTTACACCCCACTTAAATGTACACCCAAATCGCCTTAGCCTACCTTGTATGCACTCATTTTTAGTGCATTATTGTGACAACATTTGTTTAAACCCCAAGTTAATTACCTAATTGATTACATGGTTGCTAAGTCGAGTCATATCCTTGTACATATTGTTTTGGGACGATTGGGACTCATGGGTAAAGTACTAGTGTAATGGAGTAATGGGGAAGAACAACATTATTACCCCCATATGTGCTAAATATTTTAAAAGTACTCCAAGTGTTTCGATTATCTTAATTCGAGTCATTAGAATAGTTAATTGTAAAGTTATGTAAAAGTTCAAGTGTAAGGGGATACAACCCCCCTACGATGTATTATTTTGGATGGTAGGGCAAGAGTGTATGCAAAAAAAAAAAACAATAAAAAAAAATACGGACTACCATCCCGTTTCATTTTATGTTTATTTTATGTTTTTGTTATTTCTTTCATTAGCTTAAGTCGAGTCTAGTCTTGGCTTAGCAACGCCATATTGTACATGTAATTAATCAAGATCTTTAACTCGCCACCAGTAAAATATCCTTTATCCAACAAAACCGTGTTTATCATATCCCTACACCTAACGTTATAACCCATTTAAAAGCCCTCTTTGATAGTTTATCTTAGGTGCTTACGCCTAGTGGAGGAGGTTTTTGATCCTTTCCCAAGCCTATGGTAATCTATTTGCTATGACTGGTAGTGAGAGATATTATTCATTTTCATTTATGAGATATACTTTTATGACACCTGAGAGATGTGAGTATCTAAACACTACTTGTGAGGTGCTAGTTTGTAATCTCCGTGCTTATTATGATTAAAGTGGAACGACTATTTGTTGTAATTACTTTTATATTAGCGTTAAATGACCCGTAACTTGTATTTTGATTAGAATAAAAGCGCATTTGCTTGAGGACAAGCAAATCTCAAGTGTAAGGGTATTTGATGAAGCGAAAAGTGTACCGCTTTTAGGGGGTCATTTAAGCCCTAAATCGTATTTATTTGATCAAATATTGCCCTAAATCGTTCCTTTTGTCATTTTAGGTACTTTGGAGAAGAAATCTGGAAAAGGAAGCATTTTGGACGTTTTTGGAGCATAAAAGTGAAGAAAACGACAAAGTCTCTAAATCTGCTGGAAAAGTACCTGTGACGGCGTCAAGCCCTAGTGTGACGCCGTCAACCCTTGACGCGCCAGAGAGGATTTTGGAGGATTAAAAGGGGATGGCGTCAAGAAGGCCATCAAGAAACCCTAACCGGGCGAGGTGACGGCGTCACGCTCTATAACGTGACGCCGTCAGATCTGTTTTCCTATATATATTTTCATAATTTTTAGTCATTAGTGTGCAACTTTGTGAGGAGAAACCCTAAGACGATTTTTCTGCCATTTTTAAGGGTTTTATACCCTTGGATCTCCCATGTTCAATTGAAGATAAGTAATCAATTAATCATTCAATATGTCTATGTGTTGTTTGATTATATCTTGTTCTTGTCTTTTATTTAACATGCTAGGCTAGATTTATCTTGTGTTTGCTTAGATCTAATGAAACCTAACTATTGATTATTGGTTGTTGGTGTGTTATTAATTGTATTGGATGATTGTTTATCGATGTTAGGCTTAAGAAAACTGGCTAACCTCTTATACGGTAACTTGCTTGAACGTCTTAAGAAACATGAACCAATGCGTACTAAGGTTTTTATGGTTGTATTTAATGCATGAGCGAATTCTAGTGATCCCATATTAGGAGCTTCTTAGCCGGCTCGACATAGGAGTGAAGTAGGAGCTTGTAGAGTTGGGGAAGTACGTACGCCACCCCATGATTGGTATTAAGGAATACACCCTTCATCCACGCAATTAATACACACTAATCAACCGGTAAAAGATAGTTAGGGAGTAAGGAAATCTAAGTAAACACATTTCTCTCCATATAAGTTCCACAACCTTTTTATTTTCAGTTATTTTATTTTATTTGCAATTGTAGTTATTTGGGTTAGTTGACTAGCAACTAATTCCGCCCACTCCTTCAAACCCGAGATTTTACTTGCTTTTCATAAAAATATAAAAATACCAAAAAGAATCTTCCCTCACCCTTAGACCTATTAGAGTAGTTTTTCAATCCTAACGACACTATTCCCCTAGAGAACGATCAATCCTCCGGTACTTGCCACTACACTATACTACATCGGTCAGGTACACTGCCTGGTGGGGATTGAAAGCCTCTTGAGATCCCTCGAGAGGTAAAACCTGTTGTAAGGTCGCAAAACCACGCATCAGCTACCATGTAAAAATCCAGAACTCCCTGAATTCCGTGAATTCTTTATAATAAATGATTTGAAAGCTCAGCTAGAAGCAAAAAACTTGACGATCAACAACCTGAAAAAACGTATTGCTGAGATGTGTGATATGCTTAATGAAGTTAAGACTAAATATGAAAATGATGTTGTTGCAACAAAAAATGCAGAATTAGAACATAAAGTGACTGAATTGTTTAAAGAAAATGAGACTTTGAAAATTCATTGCAAAGAACTATGTGACTCAATCAAAGAAGTAAAAACTAAGACTGTAGAGCACACAACCTCCTTGATTGCAAAAAATGATGAATTCAAAGCTCAACTTCAGGAAAAAGGTTTTGCAATTGCAGCGTTGAAAAACGAGTTAAGAAAATCGACAGGAAATAGTGTGAACACTAAGTTTGCAAAACCATCAATCTTGGGGAAACCACCACTTAGAAACCAATCAGTTGTTAGACAACCGACTGCGTTTAGATCTGAACGGCCAAAATTTTCAAAAACACGGTTTGCCTCCCAAGTTGATGCGAAACAAGTTTTGTCAAAACCAGTCACTTCACAGTCTAGACCTAGTGAAAAGGAATATACGCTTGCAAAACCTCATCATATGAGTGTCTCTAGTTCTTCTAGGATCAGTTCAAAGAATGTGTCATTTGTGACACCAAAGGAACATGTTAGACATGAAAACGGTGTTCAGAACTACAACCTAGCGGATGCTAAGAAAAACACCCATGAAAAGACTAGGAATTTGCATGTTCTTAAGAGTAGTTGCGTATCGACTAATGCGATTCCCATAGCAGATCACTCTAAGAAACCTAGGTCTTTCTCTGACTCCAAACACTTTGTTTGCTCGACTTGTCAGAAATGTGTTTTTAAGGCAAACCATGATGATTGTGTAACAAAATTCCTGAAGGAAGTACATGCTCGTAATAAGGTTCAATCCTCTAAGACTAGAAACAACAATGAACCCGTAGAACCAAAGAGTTATACTCAGAAACCTGGTAGGCAGATTACTGTAGGACAAAGGTCATCTCTAAACAAGACTTCAACTATACATGAGAAACCAAACACTCCTAGATCTTGCCTTAGGTGGATACCAATGGGTAGAATTTTTAAGATTGTTGGTCTTAGATGGATGCCTATTCGAAAGATGTTCACTAAGTGCGAAACCAATGTTGACAATGAAACCCCAAATGGTCGAGATGCTGATATCACTAACCCATATGAATGCAAACAAACTCTTAATGTCAATGCAGGTAGTCCTTACTTAAGTGCAGGTACATCGTTCACTCACATTAAGGAAAGACTCAGGGTTTGGGTGCCGAAAAGAGTGATATCTCATGATGTAGGGGTTCAAGTAATTCAAGCTTGATGAACATCAACGACGATGACATCTGTTCACATCAGTTCAGGCCTCGTTCTTCAACGACCATGACGTCTGAACACATCAGTTCAGGCCTCGTTCTTCATTGACTATGACGCCTGTTCACATCAGCTCAGGCCTCGTTCTTCATCGACAATGACGTCTGTTCACATCAGTTCAGGCCTCGTTCTTCATCGACAATGACGTTTGAACACAGCAGTTCAAGCCTCAGGCCTCAATGTTAACAGAATGGCGTCTGCTGACATCTCTTCAGGCCCCGTTCATCAAAGAAAAGAAAAGCGTACGCTTGAGTGCGCTTTATCTTCGGAAGAAGAGAAATCTTCTTATTTATGACCATTCTCATCAAGCTTCATGCTCTTCTCATGCTCATTTAGTCATCAATGGGATAAACGTACATTGGAGTATATTCTTATTCACCCGGTCTATCAAAAATGGCAGTTGACCGTCATATGCAATTTTTGAGGGGGAGAAAGGTGAATAAACTACATGGTGATTGAGACTTGAGAAATGGTCATACGACTCTCTTTATTTCTGACTATTCTCATTAAAGAGCTTCATACTTGCTCCATGCTCGTTCAGACATCAAGTGGATCTACTTCCATCAGATTGGACGTTTATTCACTCAATCAAAAATGGCATCCTCGTATGCAATCTTTGAGGGGGAGAAGTGTGAACAGTGGATCAACCTCATATGCACTTGTTCAATCAAAAATGGCATCCTTGTATGAAATCTTTGAGGGGGAGAAGTGTGAACAAGTCATTCGATGTACATTTGGTTGTTGGTTCACTCACTTGTGTTGGGCATCTAATTGTGACTATGGAGTTGATCAGGTATCACTTATTCGAGATTGAAGTTGACTTCCCCAAAGGCGTGATCTTATCCTATCTTGAAGTCGGGGTTGGTTGGATGCATGACTTTCTATGATAACTTGCTCGTGCTTAAGATTTAAGTTGAAGACTTAGTTTATCTAGTTACCAGCAGTCGGGGTAAATGTTTGACGACCTGGTTAACTATCACTTAAAGGAGTTACGTTGTAGTACTCAGTGTCACACGCCGACGACGTTGTGGATAATCTCAAGAGGTGTTAATGTCTCATACTTTGGTTGAGTATTGAGTACTTAGAGATTTGCTTGGAAGCATTAATTCTCTACACCGTTCTTCCATCAGTAGTGCAAGTTTAAGTCACAAGAACGGGGAATTCTACTTCAGTGTCAAGTTTGGTATATCGGGTTTGTTCCATCAGTCATCTCATCAAAAAGCCTACTTGAGGGTTGGTAAAGATAGTCAGAGACAGTTTCGGTAGCGGTTGATTCTCACGTGATCCACTTGAGCCAATTTTGTTCTTCTCACAAGATCTCAAAAATATGTGCGTAAAATGTGTTGCTGATTCTGAGGCATCAAAACCAGCAAGGGGGAAGGAGACATACAGTTGAATACACAACGAGTACACGTGATGAACTTTATACTTCTTCTCAATTGAAGATTATTCCGGGAAGACAAATGTCATAACCGCAGAGAAAATCAGTGTTGTAACTCGTGCCTTCGGGTGTATTATTCCAACTACGTGGGGGAAGAGATGTAAGAAACAGTTTCTGATAATTAAAGAGGTACACAATTGTATGATGATTACACTCGGGACTTAGTTGACTTTGGTGCAGCAATTCTCATCTGCAAATTCCAGAAGGTTGAAAAGTTCATTGGGTCTTAATCGATCTTGATGTTACGTGTTCGACTTTATCAATGGGATTGAGTGTGTACTTCGGGGTTTTGGGCTTCATATAATGAGACTGATTGCATCACTTCAACTACTTGGGGGAGGTGGTCTCTGGATACTCTTGGCATGCATTACTTCAGTCTTCAGCAGGAGGAAATGTGAGAAAAATTATTCAAGCGTGAGATGATTCGTTGCTGATCTAATTGTTGTCCCCCGAACGGAGAATCACGATGATCATTCTTAAAAGGAGCAGCAATATTTGATGTGGTTTGCTACGGTTTCCGCTGTACACTCACCTTATGTAAGCTTGAAAGAGAGCTTTGAAACTGCTCAAAAGGAAGATTGTTGGTTTAGGGGCAAACTATCAAAGCTTTACAATTGAGAAGGCTCAAGTTCAGACGATTATTCAGGAGCCGTGAAAGCTTTGGTGGTGAAAAGTTTAAGAGATGTAGACCACAGATTTCTATAACATACTGAACGTATCCTCATTTCGGTATTCATGTCTACATCGTCTTAAACTGAATAATATAGTTTGTACATATCTTAAACCAAACTGTAAATAGAAAATTATAGAACCAGAAAATTGTATATAGAAAAATATTAAAACCAAGAAAAACCATAAAAATCAGAAAAATAGAAAAGACCAAAAATAGTTCCTCTAGGCATGTCTTCTGTTTATCGATAACATTTACGGTCTTAGAAATGTCATTCAATAATGACACGGGACTTTAAATGAAGCTCGAGCAGAAGTTATACAAACCGGTTAAAACATGTCTAAATGGCTTGCTATTACTTTAGATAGCAACCCGCGCTTCAAAATGGGGAAAGCATGTCGCCAAAAAGACGGCTGTTCCTCCCACTGGGTGATGTTCACCCGGGCATGGATTACTTTATATCCATGTTTTTCCTGATTTGATGTACGTTTCAGTGCATCATTTCTTGTAAAAGAAGAGAAATCTTCTTTGTATGCAAATAGTTTTCTTTCTATGATTCTTCTGAAAATTATTTGTAAGACGCATGGTGGTTATGTGTTGTTTGAAATTCTTTTAGACTTGGATTGTTCATAAAATTTGTCACTCAATCAATGACTACAGCTCTTTAACTAGAATACGGGTCACTGATTGAGGGGGAGAGTGATTTCAAATTTTATTTTATCAAACGGGTTTCTTGGTTATCTCATAATTGTTAGAAAAGGTTTTGTAGTTAATGGGGTATTAGGTGAAGAGGATCTTACTAAACTTTATATCAAATGGCCAAATGTGTTAGTTGAGATTAGGGCATTATGTGCAATTTGCTTATAGTATCCTAGCTTTATGTAACTATAAGGTCCATTTGTGTCACTCTGGAATCCTCGTTTAATCCCCTAAATACGTTAAAAACCAAAATCTAAAAGGAGTTAGAAAACCCATTGTGTTTGATGTTCTTGAATACTCAACTGGCATTTGTATGATCTGAATGAATGAGTTTCAAATGTTGTTTGACTTTTGTTAGTCGATAGCTGATTAATTGTTGTTGATTTAGTGCTTGTGCTCTCAGGATATGCTTAGGTATATAGTTGTCATGTTTGAATCTTGTCCCTAAGATCCTGAGTTGAATGTTGAAATATGAGTGAATTGCCATGTTCATGATTGCTGTTTGCTCTTCATGCTAGATAGCGGTTTGATGTATTTCCTGACTATGGTTTGATTATGCGATGAATTTGGTATTATAAGGTGGCAAGTTGTTATGTGGTAGCTATTAATGAAAAGTGAATCTGTATGTATGTATATTTGTGTTGATATTCTTATGCAGATTCCATGGCCAATATGAATGTGCCAGTTCCAGCTCTAACCATTGGATCAGATGTTCAAACTCTATTGACTGGCTCTGAATTCACCACAACAATAACATCGGCAACAACAACAACAACACTGTCTTCACCTCCACCACCTTCATTTCAACAAAGCAGTACTTATTCTGGTCTCGCCAAGTGGGGATCTACAACATTTGAGAAAGTTTTGTTGGTGGATGGATAATCGATGTTGACCAATGACTCCCTCAGAGAAGCGGATGATCACATCATCTGCGCAAAAATGTCAATATCATTTGTGTCATAACGATTATCTTTGTACATGATAAGTAGTGAGTCTCCCTCATAAATTGAGGGGGAGCAGTTGCATGTTCCATTATCAGCACATATTAAAACTGACCACATTTTCTCCCAAATTTTCTAACTTATTTAAATCAATTGGGATCACAAATCTCAAATGGTTTGAAATTTTTGATCTGGGGAGAGAATGTGATTTAAATATGAAATCTGATAAACATGTGATGTTTTGGACTCAAGTGTAGGCTCTCCCATATGTGCTAAACTCTTTCGTATATCGATGCACATATTGAGGGGGAGCGAATGATAACAAAAAGGATGTGGCATCTTATGTGAGCACGGCTCAGCCTTCACCAATGAATTGACGAAACATAAACTGTCATTAATCGAAAAGATACGTCCTGGCCGGGTAATAATTTCAAGCTGGTCTAACCAGTGATGTAAGCGTGTCTCGAAGAGGACGTATCTGAGTAGAGTGTACCGTTTCGAGAAACTTTCTGTGAATTTGACCAGGCCGGGTAATAATTTCAAGCTAGTCTAACTAGTGATGTAAGCGTGTCTCGAATCGGTCATGTTCACTGAAAGTGGATCAATTCAAAAAGTGCGAACTCCACCCAACATGTACAAATTTATAAAACCATTCCGAGTACATGTTGAGGGGGAGCATTTGAAAATTATAAAACTCTCAAAGTGTTAGCAAAATGTGTTTCATAATCATAAACACTTTGAGAGATTTTTCAAGGATTTGGTTAATGGCAACATAGGATAGTCATGAAGTTATAAGGTGGCTAAGGTTAGGAAAACCATCCTATGATCCGCCAGAACCGGAGGGATCTTCCCAGGGACAATCCTCTAGTTAGAATAGAAGTCCTTAGGAATGATTAAAAAGGAGAAAAGTGAATAAGGGAAGAGTGCCGACTGAGATGGAGCTAGTACTGGAACAAACCCAACAAGGTGCTAGTGATGAAGTCTCGGTAAGCGCTGAAGGGGTTGAAGAATGAAAAAGAAATGTAAAGATAAAGGGTGAAAAGAAAGAAGCCCTCCTTACACTTTAGGCAGAAACCGGGTCAATAAATATGCTGTCAGAATCACTAAGTTGATTGCTGACATTGAAGATAAAGTATCATGGACCCAGTGATACGCTGCACAACCCTCCCCAGCCACTCAAGGTCCCTCAAAGGACTCTTGTTTCATTCTCCACGGAGATCAATACATGTCTATCGTCTCTCTCACTCCGAGTTAGATGATATTGAGAAGGTGGCAGTCCTCTCCAGCCTCCGATCACTAAATCAAAACGCACTTATCGAGTCTAGAGCCACGAGATGCATCATAAGATCTCATAGGAACACGTATTACCTCTACACTGGTTGTTCAACATTAAGGACACCAGTTGTAAACTTATGAGTCCTACGCAGATCTTAGCAATCTGCCAGAACATTTATGAGGGAATTTACAAATGTAATTCTCAGTGATTGAATGGAAATTCCTGCCAGGGTCAACTTCAAACAGCCCTGAAAGCAGGTCACTTAGGTAATTCCTTGTGGATTACGCTTAGTGATCGAGGCGGTTTCAAACGGTCTACAGTCGTGGAGTGATCTCCAGCGACTCACCTAATCGTTGATTTACTACGGTAGATCTTTAAAGCCCTCTGTGGGTTTCCGATTTAGGAACGGCCTTGGTAAGGATTAGAGAGAGTTTTCACACTATGCTATTAACAATCTCGAAGTCCGAACCAGTAAGTACCGGACGTTTTATTGCTAACTGTCGTATGCAGGAACACCTGGCGGTTGTAGCTGATTGCTGTTGCAGCTGTTTGCGGTTGTAGTTGATTGATGTTGCAGCTGATTGCGGTTGTAGCTGATTGCAGAAAAGATGCCAATCCATCACCACATGCTCACACTTCACCATCATCATATTCAAGGAAGTCATGATAAAGTAAAAGACCTTCGACACTGCTTCTGCAAACTCTGATGCTGAAAATCATGACCCAGAATAGTGTGAGCATGTCGGCCCAAAGAATACCACATCACATGGAAACATACTGCTGAAGGATGACTTGAAGACATATTTAGGATGATAACTTCAAAGATTACTCAAAGATCATCTAAGACAAAAGATCAGTCATCAAAAGTTCACAGCTGAATCTACAAAGAGTAATGACGTTGAAGAATCAAAGACTACGAGCTATGAAGTCAAGTTCAGAAGATAGAATGCTAGAATTCAAAATATTATTTCCGGGGTGACCTCCCTTAGGGGGAGATTGTTAGGAATATAAATATTCATGTGAAGACTCGGTCACCCCGAGTATCTATTTAGCATTTGTGTAGCTCGTAGGCTTATTAGAATTATTAGTATTATTAGTATTATTAGTTTAGTTAGTATAGTATTCGTGGAGTGGGTCGGGTCTTTACCCACTGTCAGATCACTCCACAGCCCACTCGGGGCACCTAAATATTGTAACTATAAATACCCCTTTCCCACACTTGGGAAGGGTTGGAGATTTCTAATCATTCAACCATTTTCTCTTTCACTCTCTCTCTCTACATCTCCCAACTCTCTCATCTCTCTCTCTCTAGAAATTCATCCATCATCTAATCCAAGTATACAAAACTTACACAACAACAAGGTGAAATTCCATGACTACGTGAGATCGTGACATGGATTATTACTGTTTCTAAATTAGATAACTATTAGTACAAGTGTCAATAAGGATAATGAGACTACTTCAAAACAAATATTTATGTATTATTGAAATGACAAAAATAAATGAAGTAATCTAATACTACTTCAAATTTGAATATTTATGTATTCTTGGAATGTCATAAATATATGAAGTAATAAATTAACTTGAAATTACTATTGAAACCAAATTGTGGTGTTCATGATTACTTTAGTTATACATGTTTATATTTTATTGTAAAGATATAAATATGAAGTCTTTTAATTGTTACAAGACTTGTTATAATAAAGTAAGACGTTAACTTGTTATGTTTTTAATTAAGACATATACAAGAAGTCATTGAGTTGATAAATGATTTATAACGTATATTGGGATTATAACAGTTTATGTCTTTTTGTTAAGACATGGACATGAAGTGACTTGGTCAAAAAGTACTAATGTTATATAGCATGCAATAGGCTTGGAAATTCTATTATACCATTAAGTTGACTTAGTTGGTGAATAGATAAGCCAAACAAAATATATTTATCTTACATATTGTAAGATTGTCTTACAATATTAATCCTAATGAAATACATAATGTTTATGGTACGTTCAGTTAGGAAAATCAAACTCTTGTTATATTGTTTGATTAAAGATAACTATATCTTCTTTTCTTCCTAAAGCTATCAAGGTTAGAAAATTGAGTATAGGTTAAATATACTCAATAAGACTCCAACCTAGAAGATTAATAAGACACCATTTATTATGGAATGTGATGAATCACATTAAGTCTTAAAATTGAAGTTCTGAATTTGTTAAACTGCTTTTGAGTAGGTTATTAACAAACTAATGTTAGGAAATGTCAATATGTATTTGTAATATCCTAAAAGAGAACAATTTTGTGTTGCTCTACTTGCTAAGTATTTATAGATAGTTTATAAATTGCAAAAGGCAAGTGGGAGGTTTTATCTTGAAAAGATAAAATTACAAGATATATAATCTTCTAAAAATACACTAGTAAAGTCATAATGAGGATTAAACATGTTAATGTTAAATCTCAAGATGATGGAATTCTCATTCATAGATCCGCAAGAATATCTCAAATATTTTTATAATATGTTGAGGATTATGAGTTACAGGATTATGGTAAACCTGTTGATCATTAAGATAAATTGAAAATATTGAATTTGGCAAATTACTCATACTATGAATGCTTAGATGCAGTCCAGAAAGATAACTAGTTTTGAAAACTTAGTTAATCTTGAACTCTATAGTTACACTATAGAATGAAGATAAGTTTCTTCAAAGGGAATGAAAATCCTAGAGATTTAAATTCTTATGTAGAAATCATATGGACAAATTTTGTATGCATATTTAATGTATGGAAAGATTATTAATCACACTTAAGCAATTAACTGTGATTGAAATTCTTTCTAGGCACATTAAATGTATAAAGATTATGTTTGTCATTCTTAGTTTCATTAATATGAAATTGACAATGGAATATCAAAACCCTTTCTTGAGTAATTACTTGTGCGAGGACGATAAGTAATTGAAAGGAGTATTTGAATTCAAATAATTTTGGGATGTATACAAAGTGCAATCATTTATGAATGGATTAATGCATGCATCTAGGAGATATACTTATGTTTAGTTATTAAATCCAAGTTTTGATTTATAATTAAAATAAGATATTTCCTTAATATTCCTGAAAGCTAGTGGGAGTGTTATATTTATTTTCTTATTTCATATATGTTGTATAACATATAGGAAGTAACATGCCATAAGCATTAAATGTTAAGTCTTAGTTTGGAATGAAACTTCACGTGAAGATTTAGAAAATAAACATACAACCTTGGAATATATGTTTATTGTTATAAACATAAGCGGTAAAATAATTGATTCTAATAAAACATGATATACTATTAGAATGTCTAGATAGAAACATATCTTTGAAAAGATAGCACATGAATAAAATCTAAGTTTGACACAAGGATTTTTCATGTACATCATGTTATTTGTTGTATCATGCTTGATGAAAGATGATTTGACAACATTAATATCTAATTGAAAGTTATTAGATAACTAAGTGTAATGGATATGGTTGGATATAGAATTAACATCCTCATCCTGGAATTGCTCCTAAATTCTAAGTATGAACCATATGGCAAATTGTTGCGTAATTGATATAGCTGACAAATCTTGAAAGATTGGAAGGTATCAAACATTACACAATGGATATTAAAGTTTACGGAATTTTAAAGAGTATATTGTTGTTTGCATGCAATGATGCTAATAAAATTGAGATGACACTCAATACTAGTCATGGTAGGATTTCATCCTTGTTAATAACCATGTGTACTAGTTATGCTTAACTGTAAGCATAGTTGCATTATACATTAAAGAATTAGAATACCTTAAAACTATAAAAGGTTTGATAGTTTAATTGTCATAAATTCGTGGTTGAGGATGTCACTCATTTTATGAAATATTATGTGGCAATATCAAGATAATTGATTGCACACATACAAGAATTTTACTAATTAAGTTCTTGAAATAAGTATTCTCAAAATTCCGATAGATCAAGATTACTTGATTTATGCCTTGTCAACAAGTATGTTTGACATGACTTGAGGCATAATTCATTAATAAGAAATATCATGCATTGATCTATATTTAGTATTTGGATAAGGGATGTTAAGCAATTATTATTTACAATGAATTAAAGTACTTGGTACATTTGTTTTCATTAATAATAGATTGTATCCTATATTTGCATGTTTAAATCCATGAATAATTTATGTTATTCTAAATTTTCCGTTGTCACTTAATGATATGGGAATATCATTAAATTAAGATAAATCTGAGTATTGATAGAATATACTTGAAAGTATATTGATGCATTGACATACCAATTTCACATGATATTCAATGAATTGAATATAGGACTTATCCCAACTTCATGAGTTTACTTTATGGATCTTGTCATCAAGTAAATCATGTGAATATAGTTATCCTCAGACTTGAGATGCCAGATAACTGTCATGCATGTAGTGCATTTCTGTGATTCAATTTACCGCTATACGTAACTGGTAGCTATAAGGATTGTTTTTAGGAGTGTTGCAAAGTGCATGAGTTATGCTCGTAGTCAAGATAGAATTTGTTCCTTCAAATTGTTTCAAGTTTAATACTGCTGGGCCCCTCGTAGGGTTGTCAAGATGTTTGCGTGCGCACGCCCAAGATCTCCCCTGAATATGTTTAGAAGATTTGGTAATCTTGCTCAATCTAAAACAACGACAAACAGGATTATTAATAAAGAATGACTTAGATCCATGTCTTTATTAATGTAGTATTAGAAACAAAAAGATAAGTATGATGATAAATCATCAAGTGGTTTTTCCAGGAGACCACCACCCTAGTTGTACTAGGGGCATTGGCGTGTTTCTAGACGCTAACCAATATCAATTACACTTTTAATAGATTTCCAAGTGGGAGCTGTTAGAATTTATGGAAAAATATTAAATAGTGTATGACTAGAATCGAACACGGGATCATGGGATTGCACACTTTACGTATGAATGATCAATGAAATAATTAATATATATAGCCGTTATATATTTTAGAGTTAAGTTCAAAAATCGTCCCGGTGGTTTACCGGGTCATACGGAAATGGTCCCTGTGGTTTAAAAAGTCCGGATTTCGTCCCTGTGGTTTATGACCCATACGGATCTGGTCCCTTGACCAACGTATCCGTCAGTTGACCAAGTTATGTGGTGACTTGGCTAATATGTGGGGGGTAATAGTGTCTTTTTATGTTTGTTAAATGCTTATAATACTTCTTCTTCTCATTTTGACCCGTTAGAAACACAAACAACAAACCCAGGAGGTGAACAATGGTTAGATGCAAGCAATGTGGTTCAATAGCCACAATCAAAACTTCATGGACATCTACAAACCCAGGAAGAAGATTCTACTATTGTGGAAAAAGAGTAAGTCTTTAATTTGGTAGTTTTTAAAAACCCCCCATTTTGACCTAATTTGACCTAGTTTTTGGATTTGGTATATAGGTATCAAATTGTGGCTTAGTGGATTGGTATGATCCTCCAATGTGTCAGAGGGCTGTCCAAATAATTCATGGTCTACTCAAATCAATGAATCGGCTAGAAGGAGAAGTACTAGCAAAGGGTCATGAAGCAAAAAGATTCAAGAACTTGTTGATTATCAGTTGGGTGTTTTTTTCCCTTTATTTGGTCTTAAAGTGATATGCTTGGGTAGTGTATGAATGTATGTTGGGTTGAACATGAATGTATTTTACCAAGACAATGTAGGGGATAGTCGAGTTGTATTTTGGGAACATCATGAATGAAAATGATAAGTTTCAACTTGACAAACTAGATCTTTTATTTCATTTATTCATACATTGATGCATTGTTCATTGCATAGGATGATTCATAGTTGCATTACAGATAGGGTGTTAAACTACCATCATAGGAGGATTCATTTGCCTTGTCCTCTCTTCCACCTCTGCCCCTCGATCACTTCAAGAGTGTGGTAATTTGGTAGGCCAAGCACTTGTACCCTTCCATCATAGGGTGGGTGACCTTTGACAGGAGCATTGTTCACATGGTAGCTAGTGAAAGAATGTGTAGCCTTGTTTGTGGCAGCTTCCAACCTTGTACCCATTTTTTAGACACACTGATCTTCTGAAGATGTTGAGTTATAGCTGGATACCCAGGTATCATTGAGAAAGCTTCCATCAATGCTTGAGTCAGATGTTTCTTCCTTCTTTCCCTTACCTTTTTTTTTACCAGAGCTTGTTTCACAATAACCCATTGGAAAGTACTCTTCCCATGAGTTTTTAGGACCTTCAGAAGTTGAGTCACTGCTGTCAACATAGATGATTTCTGCCAAAAAAAAAAAAAAGAGTCAGGCTGTGTTTGAAACAAGTAAATGGTTGAATTCAGCCTGTGTTTGAAACCACCTTTGTCCTTGGAAGTCATTGTTTCTGGAGTAGTATTGGTTCAGTATGTTAAATGGGGTGGTGAGGGAATGGTTGGTGTGTTTGGTTTTTATAGAGGAAAAGGCATGCTTGGTTATTGGCCAAAACAGTCAAATTGATATTTCCAAAACAGTTTGTTGTGCATTCATGAGAAAAAGCAGTCAATTGTGCAGAAAGTAGAAAAAAATAGTGTACAAAAGAATCAAATTACAAGACATTAAGACTTGTGCACACATGAGAACAAGTAAATGGTACAGAACCTTTAACTGCATAACTACTAACATAAAATACTGAGTAACATAAAATACCATAACTGCATAACTAGTAACATAAAATACTGAGTAACATAAAATACCATAACTGCATAACTAGTAACATAAAATACCATAAATTCTTCTTGTCTAAACATAACATAAGACCATAAATGGCCATTGTCTTAACATAAATGACACATAACACCTTAAGTCTTTTTACATAACATAAGTCTTTTGGCTGATGACTTGGTCCATTTTGATGGTGAATTTGGGAGTAAAGGTAGAGGGGTCACCACACTAGGGGCACTTGAAGCCTGTGTGCCTACAACATCATTTTGTGAAGCCATTGGACTTTCAAACACCATGCTTTCTTGTGTTTGTGCTCCCATAGCAATCATCTTTGAACCACTTGATTTGGTTGAACCACCTTTTCCTTTTTTTGAAGCACCACTTGCACTTGCTGTACCACCATCCCTTTGTGCTTTGCATCTTCTCTGATTGTGCCCAACTTGCTTACACAATTTGCATGTGACACTCTTTCCTAACCTACTAAGTTTGGAGCCTTGAACCATCTTATCAGCAAGTTCAACAGCACTCTTTCTTCTTTTCTTCCTTGGCCTTCCAATCTGGGGCTTATAGTCAGGAGGGATAATGGTATTCACAAAATTGCTTTTTTCCCAATAATCTGGTGATCTTGTGGGATTAATCTTGCATCTGTACATATCTTCCCAAGTAGACAGCCAATGACATGGATGACAATATGATTCTGGAATGGCAGTTTCAATCCCATTTGTAGCCATGTTCCATATTGAGGCAACTGCATGTTTGCATGGGATCCCACTCAAATCCCACCTTCTACAAGTGCAGTTCCTATCCTTGATGCTCACCACACATTGGTCACCCCAAGGACCATTAACCTGATACAATTCCCCACCATTCCACTCAACCTGTACAAGTATGCACATTTAGTATTGATTTATAAGAAACAAACTAGTTAAAGAATACAAAACAAGTTATATTACCTTTAGTTGTGATGCTTCTTTCACAATCACCTTGAACAACCTTGCAGCATGGGGTCTAAGAGGCCCATCAGTCTTGCTGATCACCTTTTGAACATTTACAATTCTTTTCATAAGCTATTCCCTTATGAACTCCAAACAAGTTATGATTGGCTTGTCTCTTCCATCCACTAGTTGCCTGTTCAACACTTCACACATGTTGTTTAAAAGGACATCACACTTTGCCCTGCCTACAATGACATGAATGAATATGTTAAACTGTTTCAGAAAAGTAATTTTTAATGACATATGAATTACCAATTATTCTTACCAGAAAAGTGACTTTTAGACCAATGTTGTGGTGGAATCTTCTTTAACCACTCAAAGGCTTCTTTGTTATGAGCTTTTAAAGCTTCCATGTTTCTGTCAAACATCTGAACAGTTGTTGAGCTGGCACACTTCCACAACAAATTTTTGTACATCATGCTTTACACAATACCTATGTTCAGCAGAAGGAAATGTTTCTGCAAGTGCTGGTATCACACCCTAGTATAAAACAAGTATCTATGTTGAGATAACAATAAAACTTAAAGTAATTTAAAAACAAGATGATTAGTAAACATACCTTTTGCCTGTCAGTTATGAAGGTAAAGTTTGAGTTGCTGAATAGATTGAGATCATCACCAAGCCAATCAAGAAACCATTTCCAGCTATCTTTTGTTTCAGCCTCCACAATAGCATAAGCAAGTGGGTAAATCCCATTGTTTGGATCAACTCCTACTGCTGTCAACACTTGACCAGGGAATGGACCAGAAAAAAAAACAACCATCCAACCCCAACAAATCTCTCTTTCCTTTCTTAAATCCCTCTTTCAAAGCACCTAAACATATGTAAACCCTCCTAAACTTGCTTTCAAGAACTCTTATGGGGTCATTTGGTCTTTCTAGATCAATCCTGACAGTTGTTTCTGGATTTTGCTTTTGTAATTCAACTAGATAATCTCTCAACATCGCATACTGCTTTGTGTAATCACCAATGACTCTTTCTTTGGCCATCTGCTTAGCTCTTTGCATTTTTGTCTTGAAATGCCAACCTCTAACTTTTTCTGCAACTGATCTTTAAGAGCACTAATAGGAATTTTTGGATTTGGTTTAATTGTTTCCTCTACTTCTTTAGACAAGAAGGTTGCTGTGCATTTCTTCACATTTCTTGACTGTAAACACTTGTGAACATCATGAAAAGTTTTCACTTGCCATGAATCCTCATTTGGCAACTTAGAGCAATGCAAAGACCAAGGGCATTGTGGTTCACTAGGTTGAATAGAGGCACTTTTTGACCTAATTTCTGATCCACTAGCTGTTTTCGACTTAATGGGCTTACCCTTAACTCGTGGCCCATCATCTGGCCAATTAGCCTCTGGACCATTGTTAGTTGTAAACATTGGTATCTTTCCCCTACACTCTACCCTGACCCTAACCTTATCATTCTTCTTAAGCCATAACTCTCTTCTCTGTTCAACAGCCACCCTTGTGACCATTTCCTTTATCATTTTGTTGTTACCAAAAGTTTGACCAACATAGAAATTTTCTTTCCATATATTACCTTCACTACCAGAGGGAACTTTATTCAACTTACACACATTCCTTATAGCTTTTCTCCTCTCACACTCAACATCAGAGTCACTACCACTGTAACACCCCAACCCGACAAGGGTAGAAGCATCACATTATGGTGACAAATCAAAGCATACATAAACACACAGCGGAAGTCTCAAATAAATGCATAAGAGAAAGTCAAGTCAACACGACTTGAAATACATAAGTTCAAGGAAATGAAATAACCAAAGGTACGATACAAAAGAAATCCATGATCAAAACAAAGTCATAAGATAAAGGTGGTCATCTAAGGTCAAAGCTTCATCTATCTCTCATCCCATCCAAAGCATAATCCAAAAGCTCCTAGCTTAGATACCTGCCGCACACGAAAAGGAAAACGTGCGGCTGAGCTTAAAAGCCCAGTGAACAGATATATAATAAACGGAAACGAAACAACGAAGCATAACGAAAGAGATATACATAAGATACAAGAGTAAAGGTTAGGACAGTCATTCACCACGAGCCCACATATCACATCACATATCACATTCACAGTAATCTAGAGGGGATACCTCTTCAGTAACCGGATAATATGAGGGGTGTCCTCATGTATCACAATGGAGTGATCAGCTCCCACATTTTGTGAAAGACGTGGATTGCACCCATCATCAGTCACCACATATCACATATCACAATCACAATACAAATCTAGGATGCATCCATACGCCCCCCACATATCACATTGGCCATAATAATAATAATCGCATGCATTTCACAAATCACAATGGGGACGGTGTACAACATCACTCGAGTACACTAGAGTCATGTCAGTGGTGCATCACAGACACGGCCATGTTACCTTCATGGCTAGGAAACACATTTGGCTCGGGTATCAAACTGGGGTCACAAGTCAAAGGTTCATATCAAAGCAAAGGTTCACATGGTCATAATCACAGTTCAAATGAGAAGGTTCATATCACAGGGTTCATATCAAAAGGTTCATATCAAAGCAAAGGTTCACATGATCAAGGTTCATAGCAAAGGTCAACGTCACATCATAATAAGGGTTCAAGAGACCGAAGGCACCTTATTAAAAGGGCAGAATATCCGTACCTTATTTCAAAGCAAAGCACAAATCAAAATGAACAAGATGGATCAAAGTCAGTTCCTCTCCTTCTTCACACCTAGAGGGGTAGACAAGTGTTACAACACTTTCTATTTTTAGTAAGTTTCCATTTTTAGAAAGTTTCCTTATTTAGAAGGGTATTCAAAATTACACTTTAAGCCCCTATAATTTCATTCTTACACATTTAGCCCCTTAGGTTCCAAAGTTACATATTATACCTTCTATTTATAAAATAGTACGAATTAAACCCCCCTTTACACAAGATTTACATTCTTAGTCCTTCAGTTATATAATTTACATTTTTAGTCCTTAAAGTTATGTTTTCGTCTTTAATTTATATTAATTACATAATAGCCCTTTTTAATTATCAAAATCTCGCAAGACACCCAAAATATGATTTATAGCTCGAATGGACCTCAAGTTTCCCAATATTACAATTTTAGTCCCTCCTTTTTAATATTTTACAAATTGATCTAAAATCTTTATATAATTACAAATCCAACCTTTTAACCATTTGAAATACACAACGACCCCTCCATCATTTTTATACGACTCAAAGATAGTTTCAAAATGTTCCAATTTGACCCTTATCTTTTAATACTTACAATTCGACCCCAAGGTTTTCCAAAAACAATCGTTCAACACTTTTATCCATTCAATCCGAACCCTAATCCACCCAAATCATTTTGTAATCATGATGCTTCATTAATGATCAATAAACCAACCCTAAACAAGTCTTAAAACCCTAGGTCGATCGGGGTTGTATTTTCTTTTATTTTACACAATTCTTTTTTTTTTACCCGATTAGAACTTAAATCGAAATAAATAGTTTCGAGCCATGATAAAATATAATGACAATTTTCCCAGATCCCTAGGGCCGTATAAGGTCTGCCAAAATAAGAACACATTTTATCTCGCACGTTTTGGATTCTTTACGAATTATACATGTTTTTAAGTCTTGATTCGAAATAAATATCAAAAGCTTGCATGAGTCGATTTTAATATTTTCCTCAGATTGTATACTATATATAAGAGTGATGAAAAATGCCAACCGAATTTTTGGACGTAAGAATCGATCGGAATGAAAATAGCGCAACCGGTACACGAAATCGAGCAATAATTCTCCACGCCTCCTAGATCAACCTTCTGACCTCGTAATCATTTTTCCCAGGTTATAAACGACGTAAGGATCGTGTGAAAAATAGTGTACGAATTTATAGAGGGTCGGATGTATTTATTCGAAAGATACCTTCTATATGAGTCGCGATATGAAGAATAAATCCCCACGTTCGAACGAAGCCTCCACAGATCTTCCAACTATTTTTCCTGAGTTTTAAGATGTATGAAGGTCACGAGAAAAATATAAAATGGATCGTACAAAGTCAGATTAACGAATGGGAAAATAAGAACCTTATCGAGCACAACGAGTGAAACGTTTTTCTCAGGATCGAACCAAGCACCCTGCGCCTCTTGTGCTATTTTTCTTGTCTTCTCCACGTATCAAAGAGCACCAGAAAAATGGTTTTGCAGGTGGTAATGATCGGATGGAGTTGTGGTGAATTATTCTTTGGTTTTAGGGTTTTGTTGATTCGGTTTGTATAGGAGAGAAATTTATGAGATAAACTTGAGTTATAGGAGGAAAACGTGTGGGAGGGGGAATAATATGGCAGAAATTTCGGATGAGAAAGAGACCAAATCAATTAGATGAGATTTGCTCCAAGTTTCCAAGTATTAGTTTGTAATTTAAATTTTAAACATATTAATTTGTACTTAATATGAATTTCGGCTAAATAAGGTTTAAAAGAGTCCAAACAACCTTTTAGACGTGCCACAAATATTATAGGGTCATTTGGTTTCGAATTTTATTAGTTTACTGAGATTCGGAATCAATTTGGTGCGTTATGGACTTGTTTTGCTAAAGTTTTTGATTGTAGGGGCAATTTGGTCTTTTTACATGTTTTAGATTTTTCGGGTTTTACAATTCTTCCCCTCTAACAGAAAAATTTCGTCCTCGAAATTTGCAAAGAAGTAGAACTGAAATGGAACGGAAACGAAATAGAGACATACCAGATCAGAATACAAAATGAGGATAACTAGCGCGAATAGACTCCTCGGTCTCCCAGGTAGCTTCCCGCTCTGGGTGGTTCCGCCAAAGAATCTTAACGAATGGAATGACTTTACGTCTCATAACTCGCTCTTGGCGATCCAGAACTGCTTCCGGCTCCTCCGGAAGGGACATATCCGGCTGAATCTGATCGAGAGGATAAGATACCACATGAAGAGGATGATAGTTGTATCCCCGAAGAAGAGATACATGGAATACATCATGCACATGCGAAAGCTGGGGAGGTAGAGCTAAACGGTAGGAAACCTCTCCAATACGTTCCAAAATCTCGAATGGTCCGATGAATCGAGGACTCAGCTTGCCCTTGATTCCAAAACGCTTGACTCCCCGAAACGGTGAAACCTTAAGGAAAACCCGATCGCCAACCTGAAACTCCAAATCACGACGGTGCTTATCCGCATAACTTTTCTGACGAGCCCTAGCTTCTTTCAACTTCTCCCTAGCAACATCTACCTTCTCATTCGTGATCTGAACCAACTCCGGACCTTCAATAGCACGCTCTCCCACTTCGTTCCAACAAACGGGTGCTCTACATTTCCGCCCATACAACATCTCGAAAGGAGCCATCCGAATACTAGCATGCCAGCTGTTGTTATAAGCAAACTCTACTAAACAAAGATACTCGTCCCAATTACCCGTCCACTCTAACGCACATGCCCTCAGCATGTCCTCCAATGTCTGGATGGTCCGCTCTGACTGACCATCTGTCTGAGGGTGGAAAGCCGTACTGAATTTGAGTCGTGCACCCCACGCCTTATGTAGCCCTTTCCAAAATCGTGAAGTAAACCGTGGATCCCTATCTGAAATAATCGCCGTAGGCATACCGTGAAGTCTAACGATTTCCTTCTCAAAAATCTCCGCCAATCTAGGAACCCGATAATCCATACGAATCGGTAGAAAATGAGCCGATTTGGTTAGTCGATCGACGACCACCCAAATCGCATCATGTTTCTTTCTGGTAAGTGGTAAACCCGATACGAAATCCATAGAAATTTCCTCCCACTTCCAGGTTGGAATATCTAACGGCTGCAATAACCCACCAGCTCTCTGGTGCTCGATCTTGACCTGCTGACAAACCAAACACCTAGCTACATAAGATGCCACATCATGCTTCATGCCGTTCCACCAAAAATGCTGTTTCAGGTCTCGGTACATCTTTGTGGAACCCGGATGTATAGAAAAAGGAGAACTATGCGCCTCTGACAAAACAGCCTCTCGCAAATCAGGATCGTTGGGAACACAAAGACGATCCTCGAACCATACCACACACCAAACTCATCAACCCGAAACTCCGATTGCTTCCCATCTTCCACATTCTGCACAATGGCCCAGAGTTCACCGTCATCTTTCTGGGCTTCTTTAATTCGCAGGATGAGATTAGACTCAACCTTTAGGCTAGCCCAGTAACCGTCACAACCCCGAACACAAAATTCAACATCAAGAATCTCCAAATCATTTAGAATCCGAGGCTCGAAATTTAGACTAGCGACCATACCCGACTTCCGGCTAAGAGCATCGGCAACAACATTTGCCTTGCCGGGATGATACTGGATGTGGGTGTCGTAATCTTTCAGGAGCTCCAACCATCGCCTCTGTCTCATATTGAGCTCCTTCTGCGTGAAGATATATTTAAGGCTTTTGTGGTCGGTGAAAATGTCACAAGATTCGCCGTATAGATAATGCCGCCATATCTTAAGAGCGAAAACCACTGCAGCCAATTCCAAATCGTGTGTCGGATAATTCTCTTCATACGGCTTCAGTTGCCTCGAAGCATAGGCGATGACTTTCCCGTGTTGCATTAGAACGCAACCCAAACCCTTTTTAGACGCATCACTGTAGATCTGGAAACCACCCGAACCAGACGGAAGAGTCAGAATAGGTGTCGACACTAATCTCTGCTTAAGCTCTTCAAAACTGTTCTCCCTCTCCTCAGTCCATACAAATTTCTCCCCTTTTCTCATCAACTGTGTCAATGGCAAGGCTAGCCGCGAGAAACCCTCAACGAAACGACGATAATAACCCGCGAGTCCCAGAAAACTTCTCACCTCAGTCACATTTGTAGGTCTAGGCCATTTAGTGATAGCCTCGACCTTCGCTGGGTCCATAGTGATACCCTCCGCAGAAACAATGTGACCTAGAAAAGCGACCTGACTCAACCAGAATTCACACTTAGAAAACTTCGCGTACAACTTCTTCTGTCTAAGAATCTCCAACACAGTCCGAAGATGCTGTTCGTGCTCCTCCTTAGATTTCGAATAGACAAGAATATCATCGATGAAGACAATGACAAATTTATCGAGGAACTCATGGAAAACCCGGTTCATAAGGTCCATAAAGACGGCCGGAGCATTGGTCAAGCCAAAAGGCATAACCAGGAATTCGTAATGACCATAGCGGGTGCGAAAAGCAGTCTTGGGAACATCTTGTTCCCTCACACGAAGCTGATGGTATCCCGATCTCAAATCAATCTTAGAGAAGTGCTTTGCTCCTTGCAATTGGTCAAACAAATCGTCGATGCGCGGAAGGGGATAACGGTTACGGATAGTAATGCGGTTGAGCTCCCGGTAATCAATACAAAGGCGCATACTACCATCCTTCTTTTTCACAAATAGCACAGGAGCGCCCCAGGGAGAAACACTCGGACGAATAAAACCATTCTCTAATAACTCCTCTAACTGTACTTTCAATTCTTTGAGTTCAATGGGAGCCATTCGGTACGGAGCCTTAGAAATAGGCTCAGCACCGGGAACTAGATCAATACTGAATTCAACTTCTCTGGTGGGAGGAATACCAGGAAGTTCTTCGGGAAAGACATCAGCGAACTCCCGAACAATGGGAACACTACTAATATCAGGTCCCTGAGAAGACGTATCTTTAACAGAGGCCAAAAACCCTTGGCAACCATGAGAGATTAGAGTCCGCGCTTTCATAGCAGAAATAAGCTTAACAGATTTCAAAGGCTGAGAACCGTGATACACAAAATCCGGATGATGAATATTGCCAAAACTTACACTTCTGGCATGACAGTCGATAGAGGCCTTATGGAAAGACAACCAGTCCATTCCCAAAATTATATCAAAATCAATCATATCGAGGGGAAGTAGATTAGCCGGGCGAACACAATCATCAAATCTTAGCGGACAATTCACATATTCACAATCGATGGTGACTTGGGTTTTCATAGGAGTAGAGATAGATATAAGATTATTCAATGGTGTTGGAGTTACTTTTATTTTCTTGGCAAGCGTATTAGATATTATAGAGTGTGTAGCACCGGTGTCAAATAAAACAAAAACAATATGATCTCCAACATAAAATAACCGGTAATGGTACCTGACGTGCCTGCCGCCTGATCACGAGTGAGAGAATAAACCCGACCAGTAGTAGGAGCTGGCCTACCCGAATCTGATGGAACAACCTGCTTCCTCTTGTCATTCGGACAATCTTTCACCCTGTGCGTAAGAGACCCACAAGCAAAGCATCCTCCTGAAGCCTTGTGGCATGGCCCCGGATGAGGCTTTCCACAAGAGGGACAAAGCGGTGGAGGAGGTAACACTTCATTAGTCCTCCTCTGCCCAGAAGAAC
Organism: Artemisia tridentata subsp. tridentata; assembly: GCA_021014915.2. NCBI lineage: Eukaryota > Viridiplantae > Streptophyta > Magnoliopsida > Asterales > Asteraceae > Artemisia > Artemisia tridentata. Next base: position 61,518,264 of record CP139501.1, on the reverse strand, counting down.
CTGACTGATAACCCGACTGAGCACCCCGAGTAGTCTGATCACGATACTGACGTGGGTTGTTATTGAACCCACTCCTCCCAGAAACCTGTCTATCATAACCCCGAGAATCCTGTCGCCTCTGACTATAGTCCCGGTCCTGGCGACCACGCTGATCATATCTATGGTCTGTCGACCCCTCTGCTCGGATGCCTGGTCCTGCCGACCTCTGAAATCCTGACCCTGTCCCTGCTGACTCTGTCCTCTGAAATGCACCCGGTTACCATCCCTATCACGCTTATTATAACCACTACCATCACTATGCAACATCTCGATGTTGCGAGCGTCGTTCGCAACCGCCGCCACATCATCATACTGCGTATTCACTATCTGGTTCAGTATCCATTTCTTTAACGCCCACTTAAATGTCTTAGCCTGACGGTATGCATCTCCTGTAATCTCTGGCCCAACGAAGCTGGCCAGCCTCATAAATCGCTGCATAAATTCCCCAGTAGTCTCTTGGTCCCCCTGACGGATATTCCCATACTCCCGCTCATATCGCTGCTGTTCAGCCACTGGAATGTACTGCTTATAAAAGATACCCATAAAATCCTCCCAAGTACAAGTCTCCTCGAAACCCTGCTCCTGTGCCTGGACATAAGCTGTCCACCAGCTCTGTGCATCGCCTTCAAACTTAAATGCAGCCAATCTCGTCTTAAACTCATCTGGACAACCCAAAACCTTAAATATCTTTTCCATGTGGATAATCCAGTCTTCCGCCTCAGTGGGGACGGCAGCTTTACGGAAAGTGAGGGGTTTGAGCTTGTTAAACCTCTCAATCCAGACATGGATACCCACTGGTGGAGCACCTCCACCACCATTACCTGGACCTGAACCTGCACCACCCCCTCCGGAAGAACCTGCCCCATTCTGAATATTGTTGGTAACCTGAGTCACCAAGGTAGGAAGAGCGTTGGCCAAAGCTTCTGCTATCATGGCCTGAAAATCAGGGGTCGCTCCATTATATTCCTGATGTCGAGTATTCACCATCTGAATGATTTCGAAAACGATTAGCAACAATATAAGAGAATAAGCACGAAATGGAAGACGAAACAGAACCTATGACTACCCAAAACCTCACCAGTCAAAACTTAAGCCTTAAGGGTCAAATCCTAGGGTCCATAAGACTCACAGGCCATGACTTATGTACTACAGGTCGCAGCCTGGCTCTGATACCATAATTGTAACACCCCAACCCGACAAGGGTAGAAGCATCACATTATGGTGACAAATCAAAGCATACATAAACACACAGCGGAAGTCTCAAATAAATGCATAAGAGAAAGTCAAGTCAACACGACTTGAAATACATAAGTTCAAGGAAATGAAATAACCAAAGGTACGATACAAAAGAAATCCATGATCAAAACAAAGTCATAAGATAAAGGTGGTCATCTAAGGTCAAAGCTTCATCTATCTCTCATCCCATCCAAAGCATAATCCAAAAGCTCCTAGCTTAGATACCTGCCGCACACGAAAAGGAAAACGTGCGGCTGAGCTTAAAAGCCCAGTGAACAGATATATAATAAACGGAAACGAAACAACGAAGCATAACGAAAGAGATATACATAAGATACAAGAGTAAAGGTTAGGACAGTCATTCACCACGAGCCCACATATCACATCACATATCACATTCACAGTAATCTAGAGGGGATACCTCTTCAGTAACCGGATAATATGAGGGGTGTCCTCATGTATCACAATGGAGTGATCAGCTCCCACATTTTGTGAAAGACGTGGATTGCACCCATCATCAGTCACCACATATCACATATCACAATCACAATACAAATCTAGGATGCATCCATACGCCCCCCACATATCACATTGGCCATAATAATAATAATCGCATGCATTTCACAAATCACAATGGGGACGGTGTACAACATCACTCGAGTACACTAGAGTCATGTCAGTGGTGCATCACAGACACGGCCATGTTACCTTCATGGCTAGGAAACACATTTGGCTCGGGTATCAAACTGGGGTCACAAGTCAAAGGTTCATATCAAAGCAAAGGTTCACATGGTCATAATCACAGTTCAAATGAGAAGGTTCATATCACAGGGTTCATATCAAAAGGTTCATATCAAAGCAAAGGTTCACATGATCAAGGTTCATAGCAAAGGTCAACGTCACATCATAATAAGGGTTCAAGAGACCGAAGGCACCTTATTAAAAGGGCAGAATATCCGTACCTTATTTCAAAGCAAAGCACAAATCAAAATGAACAAGATGGATCAAAGTCAGTTCCTCTCCTTCTTCACACCTAGAGGGGTAGACAAGTGTTACAACACTTTCTATTTTTAGTAAGTTTCCATTTTTAGAAAGTTTCCTTATTTAGAAGGGTATTCAAAATTACACTTTAAGCCCCTATAATTTCATTCTTACACATTTAGCCCCTTAGGTTCCAAAGTTACATATTATACCTTCTATTTATAAAATAGTACGAATTAAACCCCCCTTTACACAAGATTTACATTCTTAGTCCTTCAGTTATATAATTTACATTTTTAGTCCTTAAAGTTATGTTTTCGTCTTTAATTTATATTAATTACATAATAGCCCTTTTTAATTATCAAAATCTCGCAAGACACCCAAAATATGATTTATAGCTCGAATGGACCTCAAGTTTCCCAATATTACAATTTTAGTCCCTCCTTTTTAATATTTTACAAATCGATCTAAAATCTTTATATAATTACAAATCCAACCTTTTAACCATTTGAAATACACAACGACCCCTCCATCATTTTTATACGACTCAAAGATAGTTTCAAAATGTTCCAATTTGACCCTTATCTTTTAATACTTACAATTCGACCCCAAGGTTTTCCAAAAACAATCGTTCAACACTTTTATCCATTCAATCCGAACCCTAATCCACCCAAATCATTTTGTAATCATGATGCTTCATTAATGATCAATAAACCAACCCTAAACAAGTCTTAAAACCCTAGGTCGATCGGGGTTGTATTTTCTTTTATTTTACACAATTCTTTTTTTTTTTACCTGATTAGAACTTAAATCGAAATAAATAGTTTCGAGCCATGATAAAATATAATGACAATTTTCCCAGATCCCTAGGGCCGTATAAGGTCTGCCAAAATAAGAACACATTTTATCTCGCACGTTTTGGATTCTTTACGAATTATACATGTTTTTAAGTCTTGATTCGAAATAAATATCAAAAGCTTGCATGAGTCGATTTTAATATTTTCCTCAGATTGTATACTATATATAAGAGTGATGAAAAATGCAAACCGAATTTTTGGACGTAAGAATCGATCGGAATGAAAATAGCGCAACCGGTACACGAAATCGAGCAATAATTCTCCACGCCTCCTAGATCAACCTTCTGACCTCGTAATCATTTTTCCCAGGTTATAAACGACGTAAGGATCGTGTGAAAAATAGTGTACGAATTTATAGAGGGTCGGATGTATTTATTCGAAAGATACCTTCTATATGAGTCGCGATATGAAGAATAAATCCCCACGTTCGAACGAAGCCTCCACAGATCTCCCAACTATTTTTCCTGAGTTTTAAGATGTATGAAGGTCACGAGAAAAATATAAAATGGATCGTACAAAGTCAGATTAACGAATGGGAAAATAAGAACCTTATCGAGCACAACGAGTGAAACGTTTTTCTCAGGATCGAACCAAGCACCCTGCGCCTCTTGTGCTATTTTTCTTGTCTTCTCCACGTATCAAAGAGCACCAGAAAAATGGTTTTGCAGGTGGTAATGATCGGATGGAGTTGTGGTGAATTATTCTTTGGTTTTAGGGTTTTGTTGATTCGGTTTGTATAGGAGAGAAATTTATGAGATAAACTTGAGTTATAGGAGGAAAACGTGTGGGAGGGGAAATAATATGGCAGAAATTTCGGATGAGAAAGAGACCAAATCAATTAGATGAGATTTGCTCCAAGTTTCCAAGTATTAGTTTGTAATTTAAATTTTAAACATATTAATTTGTACTTAATATGAATTTCGGCTAAATAAGGTTTAAAAGAGTCCAAACAACCTTTTAGACGTGCCACAAATATTATAGGGTCATTTGGTTTCGAATTTTATTAGTTTACTGAGATTCGGAATCAATTTGGTGCGTTATGGACTTGTTTTGCTAAAGTTTTTGATTGTAGGGGCAATTTGGTCTTTTTACATGTTTTAGATTTTTCGGGTTTTACAACCACTAACAAACTCCTCATAATCAACATATTCATCCTGTACCACCTCATTATCTTTTGCTACAGTCTCTAGACTTTCAACCCATTCTACATTTGTGTCTATGTTACTCCTAAACTCAGCCATGTCAACCTCAACATCATTCACCAGTTGTTCTTCATCAACTATAAAATCACTATCATCACTGTCACTATATGAACCATGTTCACTATCTGAACTATGGTCACTCTCAGAACCATCCACATTCTTATTCAACCTTTTAACCTTATTTGTGCAATTCCTTAGCCACTCATCCTCACTAACATCAGTTTCCACAGTCTCTAATACCTCATCACTATTATCACTAACATTTTCTACAAACTTAGGATCCTTACTTTTAACACAGTGAAGAACATATAGATCAATAACCTTATACTTACCTACATTCTTCAACAATTGCAACACATCATCATCTGTTCCTAATTTTCTTAAACCATTATCTAAGTCACAGTTAGGTAACTTAAAAAAAAAATCCATACCTTTTGGTTCATATCCTAACTCTTTCATCATATTCCCAACCTCTTGAACAGAAAAATGGTCGGAATCAATGGTGTCAATCCAATTAACCTTCCCCCCTTTGTATCTTCTCTTGGGAAGGCTTGTGAACTCACCTCCATGGTTAATCTTGAGACAAAAAACAGTCGGGAACTCACCTAATCAACCAAAATACCAAATAAAATCAGAAAATAAGTGTTACATTGTAAACATAGTATAGAATTGCAAAAAAAAAAAAAAAAAAAAAAAAAAAAAAAAAAAAAAAAAAAAAAAAAAAAAAAAAAAAGTTTACTTATTATAATCATGGTATGGATTCAAAGCAGAACCCTTTTTACGGACCCTCCATTCGCACAACATTGCTTAATTAGATTTTCCTATACCTTGGTTTTACTGGATTTGGCGCGTTTTTGAGAAGAAGGTATGTGGGTGAGTGAAAGCTGCTAACCTTAGGGATCAAAAGTGATCTGCTAGGGTTGGATGGAGGAATATATTGGCGCCATGGGTAAAATGCCCAAAATACCCCCCGCAGATTAGTATTATTTAAGGTTTTAACGGTCAACTGACGGATACGTTGGTCAAGGGACCAGATCCGTATGGGTCGTAAACCACAGGGACGAAATCCAGACTTTTTAAACCACAGGGACCATTTCCGTATGACCCGGTAAACCACAGGGACGATTTTTGAACTTAACTCTATATTTTAATTATTTGAACACGAAATAACGACTAACGGACGTTAAGTAATTAATGGAATTGACTAACGACCGTTAGTGAATAAAGGAAGGACAGTAGGTGTAATTACGGGACAAGAAGGATCTAGAATCCTTATGGTTTGAGTATGACCGATCGGCCCAAGGGGAAATTGTTTCCTAATTCGACTCAACTTGTCCTACAAGATTACTAGCCTATGAATACAAACCCAAGGGTTATTAGTTTTTCACCTTGTGCATTGCTATAACCCTAAAAGTTTGTGTTTTCTTTTCCTTGACAAATCCGATTGGATCTTACCCTTGGGTGGATCGATCTTGTGTTTTTCAAAGTGACAAATTGTTTGGTTTACTTGTGTTCTTTCACTAGCATCAAACTTTGATCGGTTATAGTACGTGTGTACAAGACGTGGTAGTTAACTTACTTTAGCTAACACATCTTGGATTGAGAAATAAAACGGTAAGGGGTTTCTCATGTAATCAACTTCATATTTAAAAGAAGTAAAGTTTGAAGTTAGATCCTTGTTTGTGCTAGGATCAAAGGTATGTAACTTTATTATTCGGTAAACTCTTTACATGTTAAATATATTATTGATCTTTGCTTTCGCTATGTGCTTTGATGTTATAGGACTTAGTTATATAATTGTTATGATATCTAAATTCCAACAATAGCCACAAGGACTATCCACTTGCATTATATGATTACACGTACACTTGAAACATGGATAAAATCCAAATTGAAAATACTAGTATTCCAATATGCATCACTCGGCCCCCTCTATAATGTAAGCTAAAATTCCATATACAACACAAAGAAACGTAAGAACACTCGCTTTGAATAAAGCGAGCAACTCTACATCAACAACAAGAAAACAACGACCCTAATATAAAGATTTTTCATTGTCCAATTAAATTATTTAGGTAGAAGTGTTTATTAGGATACATCGAGTTTAAAGTTATTAGGTGCGATTTGTAATAACCCGAAATTTTCGAGTTATAAGCTTTCTGTAAACCCGAAACTATTGGTTATGAAATTTAATCAAGTTATGTCATTCACTTTTGCATTCCAAATTTATTGTTATTTTTTTTATGACTAGTGAGATTACGAAACGATCACCTAACATTCTTATTGTAACCACACGCGTACCGACACTGTGACCGTATGGCATGAGCTAAATAAATCAAACAAAGAATATACAAAGCAGATCATAAAAATAAATACGGACTCTAAGATAAAAACGAATAACGAAAGACGACTCTAAAACTCTCGAGCTAGAGAAGTTTAAAAGAAGCCATATACGATACGGGCTAACGAAACCCGGGTATTTAGAAGCACAAATGCACCCCACTAAACAAATAATACTACAAATAACTAAACTAAACCCTCCCCTCTTCCTTTTTCATTTTGTCGCCACTTGTATACATTTTTTTATATATTGCTACTTAGTCCAAGGCCACTCACAAGTCAAACCATTTTTCTCTATTCTTCTTCCTCGGGTACACCGAACCTCCAAAGCAGAAAGAACCACCGTCTCTTTTTGCCCTACCTCTTTTCATCTTATCATCTCTTTGGCAAGGTCAAGAGCATCAAGAACACAACCTTCATGTTGGGTCGCTATGGCAATCTATTCCCCAACGACCTACAACCGAACCATCACTTTCACCATTAACCTAGGGTTGACCAAAGGACTTTGTCTCCTTCACTTGTCACAAGATGGCATAAATATTAGGACCTTTGAGAAAGGGATAGGACACGAATTAAGATAGTCGCTTCGTCCAATGACCCGAAAGAATTATGGAGCTTAACTCCATGACCTTCTATAAATCCGCACCTCCATGGCTATTCGAATCACACAAGTAAACCACACACCAAAGAAATTGATAAGTTCTTAAAGGTTTGAGTCGAGTTGTGATTCGGATAAGGAAGCCTTGGTGGGTCGAGTTTGGAAGCTAGGATTGCTTGGGTTTTGGAGCTCTTGGGTTCAAGTCTAATTAGTGTTCTTCAACTTCAGGTTAAATTTTATTACTTAAGAATTATTACATTTTATTTTATTTTATTTTCATTCGAATCTCAAGCCTTGGAAAAACTAGATTAGATTAGAACACATGTAGTTTGATGGGTAAAGTTAAAGTATGATGTGAGTTTTGATGAAGTTGCGTGGATCATTTTGATTTAAAACATTGTCGAATGAGATTTCCGATTTGAAGAAACTGTTAAGATTCAATGGGTAGTTATGTGTTATTCCAAATAGGTCGAATAGGAGAATTTTGCTTCTTAAAGTCATGGTCAAATTGGTGTTGTTCAAAAACGGGTCAAAAGGAGATTTTGACTTTAAAAGTCATTAGATCAGTTTTAGCTTAGTTAAGGGTTGATAAAAGTCGTTAAGATAATAGCCGAAAGAATAGTCGAAACCGGTTAGAAACCAAACCACTAATTTGTGTACTCGGTCTCCTAGGCATCCAACGACTTGAACTCGAGTGGTACTCGAGAGTCGTTAGCAACCAAGACTCTAGTGGCCTACCCTCTCGTCAGAGTCTCAAGTGTAGACAATCTCATTTCTGGTAAAATATGTTAATGACTGTTTTTGGCTTCGAACTAAAACACCGGGCAAGCCACAAGTCTCAAAGTAGGTAAATTGTATTTTTGCTAAGTAATGGAATTTGGGTTAAACATAGTAGTGGGCTGAAGCCCAGAAGTTACTAAAAGAGAGAGAGTGTGTAATCCTTGAACCAGGCCGAAAGTCCACTAGAGAGTTGGATTACATTGAACACGGGCCACAGCCCACTAATACTTTAAGAACCAAAATCAGGGTGCGTTTGTTTTTAAAATTTAAAAGGGATGGGATGTCCAAATATTTTTAAATATGACATAGTGTAATATAACCCGAACTAGCGATATGTCGGACACTAACTATTAAAAATTGTGACGAAAACGATTAACCGAGATACTAAAAATTGTTATACGACAATAATAGTTACACCATAAAATAAATAGTTAAACACGTGCAACAATAACATAAGTGTTTTGATAAATATATAAACTATTTCCACGATCATCAAATCTTAAAACGAAATGCAAACTAAATCATGTCATACTATCTAGGTCACGCGTTGGAGGAACTACACATCTTTTGATTTTATTTCATCACAGATCCTACTACTACCAAGGTGAGTTCATAGTCCCACTTTTTCTATGTTTTCAAATCCCGTGGGGAGATACATGCTATAAATCTGAACACAAATATTTTTGTATGCTATCCTGATTGATATTGCTAAGTTAATATTGCCTAAGTTACCACCCTGCCAAAAAGTCCCTTATATCATGAACCATTAATCACTTGCGAGTGAACGCGAATTTAGTGAATAGATCTATTGGAAGTTGACGACCCACTTGAAGTTAGCCTGGAATGGTAACCAAGTGCACTTTATTCGAATTATCAAGAGTTTGGCAAACTCCTACGACGAGGGCATTATCACCTACATCATTGCTATGATGTGGGCCATTTATATTATTTATTATTACACCCGATGTTAAGGTTTGCGTGTCATGAGGCTTAGGGCAATATTTATATCACACTTCAATATCATTGTTTTCACTATTATCTGACTTGTGTTCAAACTATTACAAATTAAACACTATGAATTCACTCAACCTTTGTGTTGACGTTTTAAGCATGTTTTATCTCAGGTATTTAAAGAAGCTAAAGGCACGGAGTGGAACAGGGCCCCCTTTTGGACGATGTCCAAAAACAAATGTTTTCATTCATCTTAAACATTTTTCATTTGTATTTCTAAATATTGTGACTCTGTTGTTGAACAACTCTGATTTTAATTTGATGAATGATAACAAATTTTCACAAAACGTCTCTTTCGAGTCGTTTTCTATAATTATGACTACGATCTAAGATGTAATATCCCAAATTAGACTTCCGCTGCTTCATTACGATTTTTGGGGTGTTACAGATTGGCATCAGAGCCATGGTTATAGAGAACCAAATGCTTTTCAAAAACATTGGACTATAACCGCGATTTCTAAAAGGACCATTTTAAACCTTACCACCCTATGCCCTCCGTGCCAACACTTTGCTACACTTACACTTTTGCATTGAGATTTGCTTGGCAGATTATGCATATCATCATACTTTCCGACAGTGATGACGCACTACCGGCATCACCCTCTGTCCCCACTATCATTTTGTCTGACTATGACACTGACAGCACTTTACCTGTTGTACCCACTGTTCCATCTTTGGTCCCATCTGGGGATATGTCCGGAGAGACGGAGCCCTTCGAGGAGGGTGAAGTCGCTTCCACACCAGTCATCACACCCACTATCCCACTGTCATCCTCACGTGCTTATGGCCCCTTGACTCTTGACCAGTATTACGAGTCACAGCAGTTTCTGGCTGCTGATGATTGTCCATCACCACCTCCACCCCGAGTTTTGACACCCCACCATTCATCTGGATCAGAGGCGGATGATGAGTCCTCCGACTCAGATTCCTCTGACTCAGCCATATCCATCCCACCACCACCCCCGCCTGCACCGGTCCGCCGGCGCAAGCGAGTTAGAGTCCTCCAGCCTTATGAGCCAGCCCCTTTTGGAAAGAGATACAAGTACGGCCCTAACAGTTTCACCTATATTCACACTGCTCGGAAACGAGTACGTACCCCACCAGCCATAGTACCACCACCACCAGCTCTTGTAGCCACACCACCACCCTGTTCTCCTGAGCCATCCCCACCAGTGCCACAGCCCCACTCTTATATGCTCCCAACTCCACCACCCTCGCCCGAGGATGCACCATCACCTATACCACCCCCTACTGTGTTTTATACTCAGACTACCACTGTCCCTTTATCATCTCCTATCTCATCTCCCACTGCCTCACCTATTCGGGCTCAGAGTGTTCCTCTACCCTCTCCTGAGAGAGAGCACCCCGTGAGTCCTTCCCCATCCGAGCCCCGTGTTCACAGGAGGGTCGATGCTCGTAGATGGTCATTTTTGTTGGAGTGCATTCGTCATTGGAGACTTCAGGAGGGAGCCCCTAGAGCTTCGGAGCTGGGGGAGTGTTCATCAGCTGTCCTCCCAGTCACAGGAGAGCCCATTCATCACACCATCCCACTGCTGGCCGCCAGACTGGCCCGACATGAGGATCGTCTTGATGAGTTGCTGAGTCTGATAGATGACATATCTCTCGAGCGAGTCGAGAACATACAGGAGGAGGTCGAGAACCTCGTGGTCGGGAGGATTGCTATGGAGGAGGTGTTCGATCTGTTTGGCACCGAGCTAGAGGGAGTTAGAGAGATTGTTACTGAGTTTGGTCAGAGCCTAGATGCACAGAGTCATGAGACACAGCAGCTGAGAGAGATTGTAGCGATGCAGCAGCAGATGATCGAGCATCAGACCGAGAGGCTGGCAGTAGCTGACAGTACCATCCATGCTCTTGGAGGAGCGGTTGGAGAGTTGCAGGCTAGAGAGAGGGTCAGAGATCAGAGGATGGAGGAGTTGGCTGAGACTGTTAGAGGATTGCAGCATGGACCTGGAGATGCACCTGGCACTTCGTAGATTAGCCACATATTGTTGTAGTAGTGACACCGTAACTTGCCCTGCGTGGCATTAATAATCTGTATTGTATTGTTCTTTTGGAAACAATGTATTGAATTATTAAAACTCATGGTTAGTTATGATGACTATGTACCAATATTAATCTATGTTATGGTTGCTTTCTTCGTTCATGTGTTGTGATTTTCTTTTATACGTTACCATATTATTCCATGTATGTTGTGATTGTATTCAGACATGTCGTGATGATTAATTATGATAACCTTGTTTATGAGAATGTTGTATGCTACTATCATGACGTCTCACTTGATTATATTAACCGTAAAACCTAAATATATGTTCTTGTGTATTGTTAGAACATGGCTACCCGCAACAGAACTACAGAAGCAGTCGCTGGATCAATCATGACTCCGGAAGAGATCCGCCAATTGATCACGGAAAGCGTGACTGCTGCATTGATAGCTCAAGCTGCAGCCACAACTCCTACCGGCAGTGCAACAAGGCCAACTGCCGAGAGTGAGCCAGCTGCAACCCGAAAGTGTACGTACAAGGAATTTATGAGTTGCAAACCGCCAACCTTTAAAGGTACTGAAGGAGTGACAGAATTAGCTCGATGGTTTGAGCGTTCAGAGACTGTTTTCACAAGGAGTGGTTGTGCCGAAAGCGATAAAGTCGCCTTTGCTACTGGCACCTTGACAGATGATGCATTGTCGTGGTGGAACGCCACTGCTCATAAAATGGGTAATGATAGAGCTTATCAACTTCCATGGGCTGAGTTCAAACAGAAGATGCTGAAGAAGTATTGTCCTCGCACTGAAATTCGAAAGATGGAAGATGAGTTTGATCGGTTGATGGTAAAAGGATATGATCTTAGGGCTTATGATAGGAGATTCCAAGAACTCTCCATACTATGCCCAACCAAGGTACCGGATTTCGAAAAGACACTGGAAAGATATGTTGAAGGACTACCCAGAAGCATAGAAGGAGATGTCACAGTGTCCAAACCACAAACACTGGAGGAAGCCATGGAGACTGCTCAGAAGTTACTGGAAAGGGAAATCAGGCGTAATCAAGCTCAAGGAAGCAACGATCACAAAAGGAAATTTGATGATCGTAGAAACAATCACAGCAACAACAACTCTCACCATAACCAAAACCATAACCGCAACAACACCCAAAGCTATCAGCAAAACCGGAACCACCACCATAACCAACAGAATCGCCGGCAGGAAGCTGCCAGGGCTTACGCCGCCACACCTACTGGAACTGGGGGCTATGCTGGACCCGCTCCCATGTGCAACCGATGTAAGATGCACCATCAAGGACCCTGTTTCGCCAAATGTGGAAAGTGTCAGAGGACCGGCCACAAAACCCAAGATTGCAAGGCCACAGGAGCCAACCTACAACCAGTAGCCATAGTGTGTCATGGATGTGGTAAGAAGGGACACTACAAGAACCAGTGTCCGAATCAGGTTGCCAATCCCGTCAACAATGCTCGCGGGAGAGCATATGTACTAGGAGACGGAAATGTTGAACAAGATCCCAATGTGGTGACGGGTACGTTTCCTCTTAATAACCACCCTGCTAAAGTTTTATTTGATTCTGGAGCCGACAAAAGTTTTGTATCTTCTTCTTTTGCATCTCTACTTGATATTACACCGACCAAATTGAGCACCACCTACGAAATAGAACTAGCTGACGGCAAACTAGTAAAAACTAACACCCTAATCCGAAACTGCACCCTACTCCTACTAAACCAACCATTTGACATAGACCTCATGCCCATCCAACTTGGTAGTTTCGACGTAGTTATCGGCATGGATTGGCTATCCAAGAACCACGCTAGAATTATATGCGACGAGAAAGTTGTTCACATCCCATGTGAAGGAGAAACTTTAGTTGTCCGCGGCAGACGGAGTAAGACTCGACTAAGTATCATATCGTGCTGCAAAACAATGAAGTATATCGAGCGAGGGTGTCTTGTATTTCTGGCACAAGTAACCGAGACGAAGTCGGAGGAGAAGCGATTAGAAGATGTGCCAATAGTTAGAGAATTTCCCGAAGTATTCCCCGAAGACTTACCTGGCCTTCCGCCAACTCGACAAGTAGAATTTCAGATCGAGCTAGTGCCAGGAGCAGCACCAGTGGCACGAGCACCTTATAGGTTGGCACCATCTGAAATGAAAGAGTTGTCTGAGCAATTGCAGGAATTGTCAGATAAAGGATTCATACGCCCGAGTTCATCGCCGTGGGGAGCTCCAGTGCTGTTTGTCAAAAAGAAGGATGGATCCTTCCGAATGTGCATCGATTACCGCGAATTGAACAAGCTTACTGTAAAGAACCGATACCCATTACCCAGAATCGACGATCTGTTCGACCAACTGCAAGGATCGAGTGTATACTCGAAGATTGATTTAAGGTCAGGGTATCATCAACTGAGAGTTAAGGAAGGAGATATACCGAAGACCGCGTTTCGTACACGATACGGGCACTACGAGTTCCAAGTGATGCCATTTGGACTGACGAACGCACCAGCCGTGTTCATGGACCTAATGAACCGAGTGTGCAAGCCATATTTGGACAAGTTCGTAATTGTGTTCATAGATGACATCCTCATCTACTCCCGTAGCAAGGAAGAACATGCGGAGCATTTGAGAACTATTCTAGGACTGCTCGAAGGAGAGAAACTGTATGCCAAATTTTCCAAGTGTGACTTTTGGATTGAGAAAGTGCAATTTCTGGGGCATGTCATCGACAGCAAAGGTATTCACGTGGACCCCGCAAAAATCGAAGCTGTTAAGGATTGGGCATCTCCAACAAGCCCCACGGAGATACGCCAATTTTTAGGTCTTGCTGGGTACTATCGGAGATTCATCGAGGGTTTCTCCAAGATCGCCAAACCTTTGACGGAATTGACACAAAAGAAGAAGAAATTTGAATGGGGAGAGGAGCAAGAGACGTCATTCCAACTGTTGAAACAAAAGCTTTGTGAAGCACCGATCTTAGCACTACCCGAAGGGAGTGAAGACTTCGAGGTGTATTGTGATGCATCTTGCCAAGGCTTGGGAGCCGTATTGATGCAAAGGAGTAAGGTTATCGCATATGCTTCCCGACAACTCAAAACCCACGAAAAGAACTACACGACCCACGATCTTGAGTTAGGAGCAGTAGTGTTCGCTCTTAAAATGTGGAGACACTATCTGTATGGCACCAAGTGCAAGGTGTTTACAGATCACAAGAGCCTTCAACACATACTAGATCAGAAAGAGTTGAACATGCGACAACGCCGATGGTTGGAGTTACTCAGTGATTATGATTGTGAGATTCGTTATCATCCTGGAAAGGCAAATGTAGTGGCCGATGCCCTGAGTCGAAAGGAACGAATCAAACCCCTTAGAGTTCGATCTTTGGGAATTACAGTTAGGTCACCACTCCCAGCCAAAATTTTAGAAGCTCAGGCCGGAGCCTTGGAGGAAGGAAACCGACCGAATGAGAAGATTCATAGGATGCCGGAAATCGAGAACGGTTTTGTGAGAAAACAAGATGGGACGTTGTGTTTCGGTGACAGAGCATGGATTCCACTATACGGGGGACTACGTGATCTTATCATGCACGAATCCCATAAGTCGAAATATTCCATTCATCCGGGGGCTGATAAGATGTATCAGGATCTCAAGAAGTTGTACTGGTGGCCAAACATGAAGGCCGACATCGCTATGTATGTCGGAAAATGTTTGACATGTGCTAGAGTAAAAGCAGAACACCAACGACCGTCCGGGATGTTAACACAGCCAGAGATCCCAACATGGAAGTGGGAAAGGATTACGATGGACTTCATCACGAAACTACCTAAAACCTCGGGTGGACTTGACACTATCTGGGTCATTGTTGATCGTCTCACCAAATCTGCTCACTTCCTTGCAATCAAAGAAACCGACAGTATGGATACCCTTGCGCGATTGTATATGAAGGAAATAGTCTCCCGACATGGAGTGCCAGTCTCCATCATCTCCGACCGAGATAGTCGTTTTACGTCAAACTTTTGGCGGTCATTACAGAAAGCTTTGAATACTCAGCTAGATATGAGTACCGCCTACCACCCGCAGACTGATGGTCAAAGTGAGAGAACTATCCAAACCTTGGAAGACATGCTGTGAGCATGTGTGATCGACTTTGGAAAAGGATGGGATAAACACTTACCGTTAGTAGAGTTTTCATACAACAACAGTTATCACGCTAGCATTAAAGCTGCTCCATTCGAAGCACTTTATGGTAGGAAATGTCGCTCACCCATCTGTTGGACCGAAGTTGGAGATGCACAAATCACCGGGCCCGAACTTATTCACGAAACCACCGAAAAGATTGTCCAAATCAAACAACGCTTACAAGCCGCTCGAGACAGACAGAAAAGCTATGCCGACGTGAGGAGGAAACCTATGGAGTTTGAAGTTGGAGACAGGGTTATGTTAAAGGTATCTCCTTGGAAAGGAATGATTAGGTTTGGGAAACGTGGTAAGTTGAACCCCAGATATGTTGGACCATTCAAGATCCTAGAAAGGGTTGGTCCAG
Organism: Artemisia tridentata subsp. tridentata; assembly: GCA_021014915.2. Lineage (NCBI taxonomy): Eukaryota > Viridiplantae > Streptophyta > Magnoliopsida > Asterales > Asteraceae > Artemisia > Artemisia tridentata. The sequence goes on along the minus strand of CP139501.1, from coordinate 61,502,660 downwards.
TGGCATATAAACTCGAACTCCCTGAGGAACTCAGTAGAGTGCACAATACCTTTCATGTATCCAACCTGAAAAAGTGTTTATCAGACGAAACCCTGGTTATACCATACAAAGAACTTCGAATTGACGAGAAGCTTAATTTTATAGAAGAACCGGTAGAGATTATGGACCGAGATGTGAAACAACTAAAACAAAGCCGCATTCCCATCGTCAAAGTCCGATGGAACTCAAATAGAGGACCAGAGTTCACGTGGGAACGTGAGGACCGAATTCGTGCTAAATATCCACACCTCTTTCCCGAGTCAACACCAACCACCACCACGGACTAAGAATTCCGGGACGGAATTCAGAATTAGGAGTAGGTACTGTAATAACCCGAAATTTTCGAGTTATAAGCTTTCTGTAAACCCGAAACTATTGGTTATGAAATTTAATCAAGTTATGTCATTCACTTTTGCATTCCAAATTTATTGTTATTTTTTTTTATGACTAGTGAGATTACGAAACGATCACCTAACATTCTTATTGTAACCACACGCGTACCGACACTGTGACCGTATGGCATGAGCTAAATAAATCAAACAAAGAATATACAAAGCAGATCATAAAAATAAATACGGACTCTAAGATAAAAACGAATAACGAAAGACGACTCTAAAACTCTCGAGCTAGAGAAGTTTAAAAGAAGCCATATACGATACGGGCTAACGAAACCCGGGTATTTAGAAGCACAAATGCACCCCACTAAACAAATAATACTACAAATAACTAAACTAAACCCTCCCCTCTTCCTTTTTCATTTTGTCGCCACTTGTATACATTTTTTTATATATTGCTACTTAGTCCAAGGCCACTCACAAGTCAAACCATTTTTCTCTATTCTTTTTCCTCGGGTACACCGAACCTCCAAAGCAGAAAGAACCACCGTCTCTTTTTGCCCTACCTCTTTTCATCTTATCATCTCTTTGGCAAGGTCAAGAGCATCAAGAACACAACCTTCATGTTGGGTCGCTATGGCAATCTATTCCCCAACGACCTACAACCGAACCATCACTTTCACCATTAACCTAGGGTTGACCAAAGGACTTTGTCTCCTTCACTTGTCACAAGATGGCATAAATATTAGGACCTTTGAGAAAGGGATAGGACACGAATTAAGATAGTCGCTTCGTCCAATGACCCGAAAGAATTATGGAGCTTAACTCCATGACCTTCTATAAATCCGCACCTCCATGGCTATTCGAATCACACAAGTAAACCACACACCAAAGAAATTGATAAGTTCTTAAAGGTTTGAGTCGAGTTGTGATTCGGATAAGGAAGCCTTGGTGGGTCGAGTTTGGAAGCTAGGATTGCTTGGGTTTTGGAGCTCTTGGGTTCAAGTCTAATTAGTGTTCTTCAACTTCAGGTTAAATTTTATTACTTAAGAATTATTACATTTTATTTTATTTTATTTTCATTCGAATCTCAAGCCTTGGAAAAACTAGATTAGATTAGAACACATGTAGTTTGATGGGTAAAGTTAAAGTATGATGTGAGTTTTGATGAAGTTGCGTGGATCATTTTGATTTAAAACTTGTCGAATGAGATTTCCGATTTGAAGAAACTGTTAAGATTCAATGGGTAGTTATGTGTTATTCCAAATAGGTCGAATAGGAGAATTTTGCTTCTTAAAGTCATGGTCAAATTGGTGTTGTTCAAAAACGGGTCAAAAGGAGATTTTGACTTTAAAAGTCATTAGATCAGTTTTAGCTTAGTTAAGGGTTGATAAAAGTCGTTAAGATAATAGCCGAAAGAATAGTCGAAACCGGTTAGAAACCAAACCACTAATTTGTGTACTCGGTCTCCTAGGCATCCAACGACTTGAACTCGAGTGGTACTCGAGAGTCGTTAGCAACCAAGACTCTAGTGGCCTACCCTCTCGTCAGAGTCTCAAGTGTAGACAATCTCATTTCTGGTAAAATATGTTAATGACTGTTTTTGGCTTCGAACTAAAACACCGGGCAAGCCACAAGTCTCAAAGTAGGTAAATTGTATTTTTGCTAAGTAATGGAATTTGGGTTAAACATAGTAGTGGGCTGAAGCCCAGAAGTTACTAAAAGAGAGAGAGTGTGTAATCCTTGAACCAGGCCGAAAGTCCACTAGAGAGTTGGATTACATTGAACACGGGCCACAGCCCACTAATACTTTAAGAACCAAAATCAGGGTGCGTTTGTTTTTAAAATTTAAAAGGGATGGGATGTCCAAATATTTTTAAATATGACATAGTGTAATATAACCCGAACTAGCGATATGTCGGACACTAACTATTAAAAATTGTGACGAAAACGATTAACCGAGATACTAAAAATTGTTATACGACAATAATAGTTACACCATAAAATAAATAGTTAAACACGTGCAACAATAACATAAGTGTTTTGATAAATATATAAACTATTTCCACGATCATCAAATCTTAAAACGAAATGCAAACTAAATCATGTCATACTATCTAGGTCACGCGTTGGAGGAACTACACATCTTTTGATTTTATTTCATCACAGATCCTACTACTACCAAGGTGAGTTCATAGTCCCACTTTTTCTATGTTTTCAAATCCCGTGGGGAGATACATGCTATAAATCTGAACACAAATATTTTTGTATGCTATCCTGATTGATATTGCTAAGTTAATATTGCCTAAGTTACCACCCTGCCAAAAAGTCCCTTATATCATGAACCATTAATCACTTGCGAGTGAACGCGAATTTAGTGAATAGATCTATTGGAAGTTGACGACCCACTTGAAGTTAGCCTGGAATGGTAACCAAGTGCACTTTATTCGAATTATCAAGAGTTTGGCAAACTCCTACGACGAGGGCATTATCACCTACATCATTGCTATGATGTGGGCCATTTATATTATTTATTATTACACCCGATGTTAAGGTTTGCGTGTCATGAGGCTTAGGGCAATATTTATATCACACTTCAATATCATTGTTTTCACTATTATCTGACTTGTGTTCAAACTATTACAAATTAAACACTATGAATTCACTCAACCTTTGTGTTGACGTTTTAAGCATGTTTTATCTCAGGTATTTAAAGAAGCTAAAGGCACGGAGTGGAACAGGGCCCCCTTTTGGACGATGTCCAAAAACAAATGTTTTCATTCATCTTAAACATTTTTCATTTGTATTTCTAAATATTGTGACTCTGTTGTTGAACAACTCTGATTTTAATTTGATGAATGATAACAAATTTTCACAAAACGTCTCTTTCGAGTCTTTTCTATAATTATGACTACGATCTAAGATGTAATATCCCAAATTAGACTTCCGCTGCTTCATTACGATTTTTGGGGTGTTACACGATTCGGCAGTTTGCATTCATTAACTTTGCAATATACTACGGAGTATAATAGTTACCACCATCGTAACACTAGTCTTGCACTTTGCTCATAGGCGGAGCCACTTGAGGGCAAGAGAGGGCTATAGCCACCTGAACATTTTTGTATTTACATAAAATATCCTTATACAAATGCACAATTTACATTGTAAACCATAGATTTTAAAGATAAATGATGAATTGACCCTCCCAAGTTTAATAATTTACACTTCGGCCCTTCTAAAAATATTAGGCTAGCTCCGCCACTGACTTTGCAGTTTCTTGACCATGATTATATAGATTAGTTATACTTTAGTAGCTTCATTTTATGCGAGACTAGCTTGAATTATTTTTTTCAAATTGGCTAAATGCCTTAATGTTAAACTTTTTAGTTCGGCACGTTGTTAGGCTGGTCACAGTAAGGGGATTCAATCCCCCCCATTTTCTCTGCCACGTCAGCTTTCTCTCTCCAGCGACCTTCAGGCGAACTCCATACGTGTCATATCATGCAATATATATACTCCTTTGCAGTTTGCACCATCATCAAATGTAAACCAAACTTGCACCATCACCTTTGTAAACCAAAAAAAAAAAGAAAGGAAAAAAATAAAATAAACACAAGTGACATGAAACAAAAAAACACAAGGATGATCTTATGTTTAAAGTTCAAGTTATGGTTTTCTTTTGGTAGGAATGAGTTAGTTTTCTTTTGGTAGGAATGTTTGTTTTTTTTTTTTTTTTTTTTTTTTTTTTTTTTCAAACGTTAATATCGATCGTGTAGGTGACCAAGTGTGAGAGATCGATTGTGGGGATCGACTATGCACAATAAGGCGATCGAATGGTGATTGATCGACATAAAACCACGATCGATGTTATTGTGGGCAGCCTTATATGCAAGCTAGCTGGAATATAACACAAGTATATAACATACGGCCATATACCCACTTTCTGAACACATGCATAAATTGCTAAAACGGCATGTTTAGGGGTGTCTCGAATGTTTTGAAGTAATGCGATCTAAGTTAAGAAAATCATTTGCCATGAATACTTCATATTTATTCATATTTTAAATAAACACATTTTTTACCTTATTTTATAAAGGCAAAATCTTTGGTTATGTTGTTAGGAACACTTATAGCATAATAAGTCTATGTTAACTGATAGAATAGCTAAATTTTCGATCTATTTTATAACACGGTCGATCATAATTGACTTTTAAAATTTAGAATGTGTTTAGCTGCAGAAAAATTTCTTAATCCTCTACTTTCTTTGTTAGATTAAAGAAAATAGTTTTATATCTAAGAAAGTGTTGAAAATTTAGAAACGTATTTGAATGATATTTTTAAAATAAATAAAAAATTTAATGGATCCTTTTAGAAAAATATAAGAAAAAATGTTAAGAATTGTAAATAGCTCTTATTATTTTTGTAGTTAAAATTTAAAACTTGGACTTCTTATTTTCTTTAAAAAAAACTTTTTAAAAAGTTATATCTATACAAGTTCCTTACTTTTTTTAAATGTTTTTCTGGACAAATAAACGCAGCCTTAATTTTAAACACTTCATTTTGTCATATTTTCTGGATTTAAGCATTCCACAATAAAGTATTCAATAGTATTATAATTGATATAAATATAATTTGATTTGTCAGTGTTTACTACGAGTATTAACAACCAACAATATCTTAATTTTGTCATATTTTCTGGATTTAAGCATTCCACAATAAAGTATTCAATAGTATTATAATTGATATAAATATAATTTAATTTGTCAGTGTTTACTATTAACAACCAACAATATCTTCTACAGAGCAGCTTTTTCAGAAAAACTCGATATTTTCAAACTTAAGGCCTAACGTCACATATTAAAATCGAGTATTGAACTCTCAACAACCAATAGATCAAGACTCAGTAATATATATAACCACAAAACAACATTAATATAAAGCCATCACTATTACAAATCAATCCATATTCAACATAGCATCTAAATAAACAAACATAGTACTCAGTAATAAAATAAAATTCCAAACAATTTGTACATTACGTTCGATCCACTAGATACCTCTTGATTATTCATTCATCAGCACTAAAAAACATTGTGGGCGCCCATCTTTTATGCAGAACCAACGGTAAAAAAAAACACGCAAAATAAAATAATTAAGTAACGTTGTTTTGACGTATTAAGATTCTTATGACGAAATTTGTTGTCTTCTATTTCACCACGGTAACTGGACATGTTGCGTTTTGCACCACGTGGCTGCTTACACTCCCAAGCAACACCCTGTAAAACATGCATAATTTAAATTAAGTTAATGCTAAAAGTTACATAAATGTCGAGTGATCTTTTTATTTCATCAACTGAATTTACTCAACTTAGGTCATGTTTTAATATAATCTAAAATATGTGTGATTAAAATTTGTGAAACTAAAAATCCAACGACAGTAAATTTTGTAGGGAGAATTTCATATTTTGTTAACCGTCGTCCACTTTGTACCCCCTTCTAAGAGTAATTGTATATATGTCTCACTAAAGTTGAATAATTGCATATATTGATATATATCATTGGTACAAGCTAGTACAATAGTTTTTATGAATGTTTTGAATATATATATATGCAAATTTTGCATCTTTATAAGGATATATTTCAAAGAATGTTAGTCGCACATTTAAATTTTAAAATAAACTGCAAAAACCATCCCTGAGGTTTCCTAAAGTTGTAGGCGCAGTCCATGCCATTTCGAAAATGCAAAAAGCGTCCTTGTAAAAAAACTTTTGATTGCATTTTCGTCCCAGCCATAAGCATTTAGGGGTGTCAGTAGGGTCGGGTTGACCCGACCCGAACCCGAACCCGAACCCGATAAGGCTAATCGGGTCGGGTCTAATCGGGTTCAAAATTTTAGTCGGGTTGTTTTGACCCGACCCGATAACCCGATAGTGTTATCGGGTCGGGTTCGGGTTAAATAAAAAATGTTGTCGGGTTATCGGGTCAACCCGACTAGACCCGACAATCCTTCCCATTTAAAAGGTTTTTACTGTTTTCGTAATAGAGGAGTGCCTTGTCTTGCATATTACATAGCTTGTTATGTGGTTAGCTCCATGTGGTTAGCTCATATTCTTACAATTATGTTCTCCATTTGAGATAGTTGTTGCTGATTGGTCTAATTTTTTTAGGTATACTGATACTGGATTCACTGTTAATGGGGTAGAATACGAAGGCAGTTTGCTCGCTGTAGGTAACTTGCTATTGTCTTGGAGTCCAAAGAAAATGTCGGATATAACTGCAGAGAGGTACCTATCTTTCGTTGAATTTTATCTGTTCGGATGAATTATGTTTCTGTTGGGGCGTTGGGTGTACTTAACGATTTCTTTTAGTTGGTGAAACATGTGTTTCTTGCTGATTGATTCTGCTTTAGATTCTTTCATATGGTGAGAAAGTAGTCAAAGTACGCATATGTTTATACATCTTTGAGAAGTGTAGGTGCACACATTTTGTTTTATTCCCATATACCCCATGAAGCTTCCAGTTTTAGCTTTGTTAATTTAGTATTGTCTATATGTAGGAAAGTGATTAAAAAGAAGAAAGTTTTAGCTTTTTGAGTAGTATATTTTCTTATAAAATATATTGATTGGAATTTTAAGATATTACTTAGAGGTGCGAGTGGTGACGAGTTGAAGAAAGTAAAACACGTTGTCCAGTATAGTGTTTTTGCTGCTTATCATTTGGCATTAGAGACATCTTAATCGGGTCACCCAATAACCCGAATCACCCGACCCGACATAACCCGACCCGACTACCACCCGAACCCGATAACCCGATTCCTTATCGGGTCGGGTGTCGGGTGAGTTTTTAAAAAATCCAAACCCGACTCAACCCGACCCGACAAACCCGATAACCCGACCCGATAACACCCATAAGCATAATGACTAAAATTTCCTTCTTCATTTTTCATTTTCCTTATATTATTAACTAAACTTTCACTTTTTTTTCCTTTTTTTTTTGAATTCACAAACTTAACCTGCAAATTTATACCGATCAACCCTATTAATTCATATCATATTCAACTAAAAAATCACTCAATCTCACCACAACCCACAATTTTAATAAACCCCCAATTTCCTCAACAAAATGAACACACAATCACAAGCCACAATGCCTGTCTTCTTCCTTTTAAAACACACATATCACTAATCCCAAATTTTATAGACTAAATTAGACAAACATTTTTTTCTCAAAATTAAATTGAAGAACCTCAAATATTCAACACATATGAAAAAAAATCATTTACACCCATTTCAAAAACATATCTTTAAACCCACCTCGATTTCAAAAACCAACAGTTATCCGCTAACCGTTGTTGTTATATGGCTCCATGGTGTTGATTTTGATAGGACCACATGATGTTTTTTTATTTCAGTTTAAATGAAATGGGTGTTGATTTGAGTTTTAATGAAATGGGTTTTAATTTGGAAATAAAACGTCTATATATGAGAGTTATAAATTGAAGAAATTGTGAAAAACGAAATGCGTTTATTGTTAGTGTTTGTGACACAGGTGATTTTTGTATATGCATTACATAATTTCTTTCTTTCTTTTATCACTTTCAGGATATGAAATTTGGCATGAATTTATGCTTTGTATTTTTATGTCGATTATGCTTTAAAGACTTGAAGTACGCTTGTGTTCTTGATTGATAAATTTTTTGGTTATGGGTGAGGGTTAGGTTTGTTGTCGAGGAAGATGATTGATGAATTTAGGGAAAATGGACGATTGAAAAGGTACAAATTAAAAGAAAAATAAACGGAGGGCACTTTAGTCTATTCCGTTCGGGTAGGGACGAAAAATGCAATCGAAAATACCTCTCAAGGACGGTCTCTGCACTTTCGAAAAGACAGAGATCGATCTTGCAATTTAGCCAAACTACAGGGATGATTTTTACCGTTTACTCTATATTTTAAGCACTTAATTGTGAGAGACATATCTAGGTCTAAATCAACAAAAAAAGAGCCCCGACATATGTGAGACAAATGGGAGATGATTTGTGTATCATTTTTTTCCGCTATACGCCAGTAATACACACAGTACATTTACCAAGAAAAAAAATTGATCATTTATACATGTTTTTAACCGATTGAGTAGGGTAGGCCAACACTGAAAATAAAAAATATAAATTCTGGTCGGATCATATTAACCTTATAATTAACATTAATCGCAATCTTACATACCTTTTGATTGCACCCAGACCTCTGCTACCAACTACAAGAGAATCAAGTTTGAGATAATTTACAGCTTCACACAGCTTCTCTCTTGGATCTCCCCAATACACCTTTGCCACAACATTAACCTTCACAACAACATTTTACCAATTCAATACCCATTAACAATCAAAAAAATTCCAAATACAACACTAGCTTGTTACTTAAAAAATTGTGACAAACTTATAATTATGTGCTTACCCTTTTAGTCATGCAAAGAGTGTCAAGCAAGTTAAAGAGTTCGGTATCAGGAGTGATCCCATATTTCTTGCAAACACCAACTTCTTTAAACTCAACCAGTGGTATCAAAGCTGCACATACCACAATCAAAAGTCTTGAAAATATATATTTAGAACTGCTCATATTTAAAAAAAAAACAAAACAAAAAAAAAAAAAAAACAAAAAAAAAAACTGGCAACAAAAATACTGATCATATCTAGTAACAAAAAAAAAATGTTACTTACGTGATCCAGTGTCCGCAAAGAGTTTTTTATTAGCGGGGTCGGACTTAGGTGACAACACAAGAATTACAACAACCGTATCTCCTGTTTCGATAAGATTATCAATAGCCCATTTTAAGGCTGATTTGCTTGTTGTTGAGTAATCCATACCAATTCCTATCGTACGAGCTTTAGCCATTTGATCTGCTCAACTTCTTTTTGTTATTTTTCGGGTTCGAAAACTTGAAGGTTATAGATATCGAAACAAGCAATAACGAGTTTGTTTTAGTTTTTGTTTTTGTTTTTTTTTTTTTTATTAAACTTATGGTGACAAGTATGTTATGTGATGAACTGTTGTATTTATAGCCAGGTTGTGGTGTGTGCCGCCAGCTTATTTTGGTGTGTAGTTGTTTATTACTGTAGTAGGGTTCGTTTTTATTACTATATTATTAGTGTATTCGTCACGTAATGAAAGAGGTGTTTCTCGAACAAAGTAGAAGGAATATTTATAAAGCAAAAAGGAAAGCATGACTAACATTCTTTCTAGAGGTTTTACAAAAGTATGGTTTGTGAAGAACGAGGTCTCTAACCCATGCGTTGCCACGGGGTGTTTGCACATGTAAGTTAGGTTAAAAAAATAATTGAGAAGCGATTTTGTTGCATTATGTTGCTTTAGTTTGTGTTATTTGTTTGTCCATGATTGTTTTTGCAGTTAACATGGAGGTGCTAGTGTTTTTAATAATCCGTTAATCAACTGTTTTAAGTTTATATATATACAGGATGTGATGAAAGAGTAAGGTCATAACAAAACAACAATTATAGAAGAAGCTTTGACGATATTACATAACTTAAGATATTTTAATATCTGCAGGAATGTTATACAAAAAATGTGGGTTAGGCTGAATGTTATACAAAAAATGAGAGCCAGACCCATATGTGCATCTGCTATAGATAGTTTGTTCACCCACCAGTGTGTTAAAAAAGATTGGTATTTTGCCGTTTACAGATGTTTGGTGACATATTTGTGCAGGCTGAGTGCAAATATGTCTGAAAATATACTGTTGGTTAACAACGGCTGCAAAAAATTCTAACATTTACAAAAGACTGTTGTGGAGACCTTTTTTAGACAGGTTTGTGCAAGTGGAGCACAAATATGTTTCAAAACATATTGCTGGCTGCCAACGGTATTAAAGCGTTTAAATATTTACAAAAGTAGGACACATGTGGATGTGAGCATTACTCTAGGTTAGCTTTAATTTCTTCTTGTGAGAATTCTTGTTTTTGAGTTATCTTCGGGTGAAGTTTCAGCTGCTCCTACATAATTGAAAATAAGTAAGTTTAAAAAGATGGTACTAATGAAGAGACTACTCCAGTCTTCCCATTCATTATTTGTGTTAACTTTTATATATAATACATACAAAGAAAGCTGTTATTCAACTTTGGCAGGTATGGTGAATTCCAAACCTTTTTTTTCAATGAGTGTATGATAGCAATAAGCCAAAGGAAAGGAGCATATCTTGGTTTATGATATGCATGTCCTAGGTGTGATCAGCTTAGAGTCGAGGCTAATTCAAACGACTGGACTAAAATGCTAATTCTATATTGTCATAAATCTGGAATTGAAGACATTCAAATGGCTCAACAAATGAATGCGCTATGTGGTAGGTTGGTTGGGGTAATGCGTGAAAGGACGGCTTTTATTCAGGAGTTGGAGACTGTCGGGAACATGCATGCTCAAAAAACAGCTGAGTACCTAAGAGAGGTGCAGTCAAAAGATGACCAGAAGGTGCTGCAAATGCAAATTATGACTGCGGAGTTGGAATTGAGTGGTCATGATAAGGAAATCTTTGTTTAGAAGCTTAAGGGGCTGATGGATTTCCGATTGTCTAGTTAGAAGTGGAGGGAATTGTTGTTCGTTATGTTGTGTTATTCATGCTGGTGTGTGTGTTTGCAGCTATTTATGTGTATTTACCAAAATTGCGTAACATACCTTTTTGTTTCCTTGGATTTGATGGTTCATCTCTAAACAATGATCTCCTAATTGTTGTTGATTTGCTCTGGTCATCTGTCTTTTCATCTGGTTCTTGTTCATTTGTTAATGCGAGGGGTGTTGGTGGTGTTCCTATTTTTAAAAAAACCAAAGGATTAGTAGTTGCATTTGTAGATATCATCTTTAAAAAAGAGGAACTGTTAGCTAGAATGTTGGTACTTGGGTTTGTTTGCACAACTGTAGATGTTCCTTGCTCTTTGATTCTTTTGTTAAAAACTTGATCTAGAACAAAGTCAACTATTCGGCCTGTTTGATTAAAATGGATTTGGAAAATATTCTTTTGACCTTCAATTGCAAAGATCTTGTGAGGTATTTCTTGTGGATCTTGTAACACCCCCAATTTCATGATACGCAGCGGAATTCAAACTGGGTGTTACTTGATGGCACAACAGTCATAATAATAGAAAACGATCTCTACTGAGTCGTTTTAAAAAGGATTTATCATTCGATTTATATGAATATCAGAGTTTACAAAATGAGGTCCCAGAAGGTTCCATGTTTAGAAAAATACATCAAATGAATTTTCGAATGATAATAAAATTTATAGCCCTCTTGAGTATCCGTGCTTCTCTGTGCCAGCCTCGATCATTATGCACCTGAAATACATGCTTAAACTGTCAACACAAAGGTTGAGTGGAATTCGTAGGTTTAGTTAAATCGTTTGAACACAATATGTTAGTAGTGTGAGTTATAAATTCACACTCATGGTTGGAAAACAAAACGGTTATTATTTCACTAAGCTCATGATAACCAAAACATTAACATCGAACCAACAATATTGGTATATTTGTAACATAGAAGCCCTACCAAGGTAATTTGCCATTATACCCCTAGATCTCAAATATAGTGCGTTTGTTTGAACTCGTGGTTGTTCTACACAAACGGGATTCGTCAATCCCAATAGGCCTACTCACAATATTCGCGCTCACTCGCAAGTGACTAATGGTTCATGATATAGGGACTTCGAACATGGCAATTGTTACTTAGTGACAATAAAACATAGTCGGGTAGCATACAGTAGAAAGCATTGTGTTCGAGTAGAAAAATAGTAGCATGTATCCCCCCTACGGGTGTGTAAAATAGTTAAACAATAGAAAGTAGGGCTACGAACTCACCTTGAACTAATGATATCACAACGTATAACGGAATCGATGGATTAAGCCAGGAAGTCTCTACGTACAACCTAGAAATATGATATCGTGTCTTAGGTTCTAAAACAACGAAGTGAATATATAAACATGCCAAAAAGTTTATATATCTTATACTACCGTTCGGGCCATCGTAATTCAGAGGTCATGTAGTAAACGTTCGAGGAGCCAGGACACTTTAACTCGTAAATCCACAACTCGTCGATCCGTTTACCCAAATGAAACCCCTCACACAAAGTTCCCTAGTGTTGTAGTATTTGATAGAAAGTATATTTTGCTTACTTGATTATATGATATATTAAGAGTTTATAAAACACTAAATAATCAAATAAAAGTTCGTAAGTATTTAAAGTATATAAATACTTACCTTAATATAGAATGCTTGAGTATTATAGAAAAAGGGAATATAAGCGGAGCTTCGACGTAGAATTTGCAATCTTCGTAAACCCGAGGCCACTTGAAGATTATAACAACGCCTTTTTGAAAACCCGAAGCTATTTGAAGATAATAACAAAGTCTTTTTGGAGACTTGAAGTTATTTGAAGATTATAACGACGCCTTTCTTGAAAACTCGGAGCAAAGTAGATCAAAATCTAGCTTTTACTCAAGAACTCATCAACTTTCTTATGAAATATAAGAGAAGTGCCTAGGGTTTTAGGACTTTGAAGATATTAGAAGGTGTGGTGCAAGAATTTCTATGTGTTTAGTTGGCTATTTATAGGATGAGAAATTTAGTTAACTACATATTGGGTTAAATTTTAACCATGGTTAAAATAACACATGTAATCATCTAGGAAAACAATGGCCAAGATTTAGCCACCAAGGGGATGACTTCCCCCCCCTATTGGCGGTTTGGGAGGTCTAGGGAGGTGACTAGATGAGTTCTTGATATTATCTTTCTTATAGAGTTAGTTTTGGTTCCGTAAATTTCTAACCGTAAGTTGTTAAGTCACGAAACGCAAAACTGGGTATCGTAAAAATACGAAACTTGAAAGAATGATTAAACTTGTCAATATACTCCATAATAAAATATAAAATGAGTGGTAAGTCCCATCGGGTTGCTCAAACCCTGATAAAACTGAAAAACACGGGTCTAAAACGCGTAATACGTAAAGCATACGAAAGTTGCGTAAAATTGAGAAAAGTAAAATGTAACTTTTCTAATAGGATAATAACGAATTAAAATGGCTTATAATGTCTAGACTGGGCTCAGTCTAGTGTCGGTTGATGTTAAATTCCTTTTAGACATAAAACCGTAAGCCAAAAATTCAAGGAATGATTTTAGAAAATCAAAGAATGATTTTTATGGTCAATGGAGGGGGAAAATATGTTGACTTTTCTAATAATATAAAAGCTTCTAAATGTCTTAAAAAGTGTGGTGCAGGTGGAGGCTAAGGTTGCGGATAAGTGAAAGTGCTTAAAACGCAATTTCTAGTTTTGTACGGCACGAGGCTTATTTGGTGACATTTTAACTTAGAATTTTTAATTTTTAAAAATTCCAAAATTAATTGTGAGTGTACCAAACATTAATCTGATGCGAGGAAAATTATCGCAGTTGGTTTTCGTTATGCGCAGGATGTTTAAACGACGTTTAAACCAAACGTATAATTCCTTAATAACTTTTGCGAAAATGACCCGACAAGCGTCAAACTTTTATTTTGTCATAACCCGTTTCTAACTCGTTACTTCTATATTTCACTACATTTACATCACAATATTCACATTACTTATTAGCTATAGCCTAATCTCATTATTACAATAAGCACTTTCACGTTATACCACTAAGGCATCTATTTCCCCGCATTATATAAACATAAGCTCAACGCGTTTACGAGTGGTTTAAGTCTAGGCAATCTAAAGAAAACCTAATTAAGCTCAACGCGTCTACGAGTGGTTTAAGTCTAGGCAATCTAAAGAAAACCTAATTCAATTAAACCGAAGCTCTGATACCAAGTTGTTACACCCCGTGCCCGCTTAGACCAAAAATCAAAAACTTTTACGCGGAAACGACTAAACTTCACGGACATCCTGATACTCTTTTGACCATTGACAAAAGTCTACAAACATTCAGACCATGAGACTATTTTTAAATGAAACTAGACTCAAATACCTTCAAAACTCCGGGTGGCACGACCTCTAACGACTTACGGTTCAAAAGATATGAATTTTCAAAGACTGCCGAAAATCTGCCAGAACCCACGTTCAAAACCAAGATGAACATCCATATGTACAACTCATAACCAAGATGAACTCCAATCTTCAAAATTCCCGCTTGGAAATCGACCTCCCGAACTCGATAATTGACCAAACTTTCCAGATTTATTTAGTATACTATTTGGCTCATTTTCATACAAAAACATTTACCGTTTGACCACCCGGAATAGTACTTTCAAAATTGAAGGGTTATGCGTTAAAACCCATTTGACCAATTTACACTACAAACCACTTATACCACTTCATTTTTTTCCACCAAACTTAACCAACATCATTTCTTAAACATACTAAATATGTTCCATTTACACTTGACCCTTTTACAATCCAAAATGGGTAAAAACATACTTAATCCAAACGCCCCTTTAACTTTTACTAATAACACTTAAAACACACTTTGACACATCGTTAGACCACCAAATCATTAGGACTCCATTAACATACATTTCGACACTTTACTTTACTTTACAAATCAATAAAAGACCAACAGGGGTACAAACTTTATACTTGAGCTCGGTATTCTACCTAAGCTCCTAAACGCATACTACCTTTGAATCCACTTCCAATTCCTTAAGCCATAACCCAAGCCAAGTTATCTTCAACGCGATTAACCTACAAAACATTAACCACTAAAAGGATAAGCTTACGCTTAGTAAGTAACTAGATTTATATTTGGTTAACACGTTAATCCACATATATGCATTACAACACTTAACCATTTAACACATAAGGCCATATTCACATTAACACATAAACATACCTTAGCCATTCCATAATCATACTCCAACATTTGAGACGACTAACCAAGCATGTCTCCTATCAATTCCATACACACTAATTCAAGGCTATCAACTATGACGTTCATACTCATAAACACGTAATATTCAAACGGCCGTATTAAACACATATTAACCGAGTTACTTACCTTAGCTTCCAAAGCTAAGCTACAATCATAATACCACCATCATCATCATGTTCATCATCATCACCAACGTCATCACCATCATCATCCTACTTAATCATCATCATAAACACATAACATAAAAACTATAACAATGGTTTATGCAACCATCAACTTACTTCTAATCACCTATAATCATCATATAATCATGTATTGATTACATGATTATCAATCCCATCATTTACTATCTCAAACCCATTATCAACACATCACATAATCATCATTACCCCTTAATTATACTTAAAACACCATTTACCCATTTCCCCTAAATTGGGTACATAAACCCTAACTCTTGAATTAACCAATCAACCACTAATTAAAGCTTACTTACTTGCAAGGATTCATTGCTAGGCTTAACTCTTGGAGTGAAATCCTTATCTTTACTTCTTTGATCACCCAACTTCATTTCCCTCTCTTTTTCCCTTGTAGAACCGGCCTCCCACTCTCCTAGATATTATGGAGAGATCTAGAATCTCCTAGGTTATAATAACTAGTCACAAGTTTGGCCATTTGGCACATTTAGTCCCTTACGTCTCATTCCTTTTATTTTGGCCACAACTAACTTATAACACATTTAGTCTATTACAACTTTAGCCCCCCTTAGGTCTATTCCTTTTTATTTGTGCCTCATAATACTTTCCAATATTATACACTACATTCATTGACTATCAATTAACTTCGGTTTGACTATAACGAAACATTCGTTGACTAACCAATCACGTTAAGTCCTTGGGTCCCTTTCATCTAGGGTGGGGCCTACTTGAATACGTAAAACGGGTCTAACAGGGAGGGTCTATCCCTCTTTAATTAAAAAGTTAGTTTTGTAACCCTAAAATTAGGAACATGTGTGTTTATATGTGTAAAGGGTTACGTTCCTGGAATTAATCCATGATACTTCATGCAAGGTAATCATGGATTATGGTTTGTTATTATTTGCTACATGTTTTAGATAGATCTAAAATTAGGGAAGACCTAATTAATAAATTAATGAATCTTTTATGTGCAACGTGGTATATCTTTGCTAAGGCTTACGCGACCAACTTGTTTGGTGTCTGTGGGTCCATTGGGTACAATTAGCTCGAAAACCAATGGGAGTCTTAGTAAATATATGCATAATAATTCACATATAGATTATTAATAGGATTTATCAAAAAGGTTTGCATGTGGCTATATGATTTAATGGTTAAGATTATATGCGTTGTTATTTGGTTATTTATTTTTATTAAATTACTTCCTTTTTTGTTTAAATTAATTGTTGAATTGTAAACAAAAAGGGAGTAATTTTTATGAATAGAAAATAAATTGACCTAAAAACTATGAAACATTGATGTGATAAATTATATATTGCAAAGTCTTATGTGCCGACAGTGGTTCGCTTCGCACGGTAATTTGCTCCCAGGCGAGACTAGGAATATGATAATTTATAACATAATTTTTAAGACTTAGTATCATAAACTTTTGATTGATTGATGAGTTTTGTACCAATAGTGTGAACGGCTCACCCAGTTTAGACAAACTATAAGAGGGGTATAAGGAGGCTTGACATTAAATTGTCATCCGAAAGGGACGCGTTTTTAATTAGCCTTCGGGCGGACGTTTGTCTCTCCGCTCCTTTGTGCGTCTAATTGGAGCTACCAAGTAATGCTATTATTTTGTACAAAATCATTTTAAGGGTGAATTGACCTCAATTCCACGCGCCACTTTTGTGGTAATTATCCGAATAACTTGGGTCTTTATGACTCATGCAGTAGTAGGATATAGTGGGCGATAATTGGAGGTAATTCTTTGATTGGTGAACCCAATACCTCAATTAAAACTTTGTTGATTTAACTCTTAGCTTCAATTGGTAAATTAAAATTATTTTGAAAACTTAATGATACGAAGATGTGTGCATGCTTCTTCGTACATATTTTGATTGTCACATCAAAATAAATAACCTAAAATTTAAGTCCATGCTATCTAATTATAAGAGACACTTGGAATTAATAATTTAGCGTAAGTGAGACATTGACCTAAATATTAATGACAAGGTAAATTTCCATGGCGTGAGACCGTGACATGGAGTATTTACAGTTTCTAAATTAGACGACTTAATTAAGTTGTAAGTGAGACCTTGAAACTTAAAGTATGAGATGGGAAGAAACATGCTTACATTGCAAAATTGTTTTTGGCAAATGTAATTCCTATAATGATCTAGGAGTTGGAAATTGTTTTGCCGATTATTGTGCGACAGATTACCATCTTTTGTACTTTCACTGCTAGCAGATCAACTGATGTAGTGAAACTATGGAAAGTTGGATCCTAGTTTTCAAGAAGATTAAATGGATATATGAATATTTCCTGGGTAATTTCATTTTCTTGAAAAACTGTATTATCGAAAATACTAAAATTGAATTTTGTAAATTCTTTTAATGTATTAATGCAACGTTAAACCGTAAACGTGGGGCATTCTTTTAGTGGTAAATTGATCTACACCCGCAGGGGTTTTTGGCTAAAGTCAACTTTACTAAAAGAATAAACCTAGTCTACTTTCCTTGAGAAGAGTGAGACTTATTCCTACTCTTTTTCATGAATGAGAAAGGTAAGATAGGAAAATTAGAATTGTCTAAATTCTAAGAAATAACTCATAGCAAAATTTTAATAGTTAAGAAAATTGCACATTTTATGGATTATTAAATTAGAAGTTAGACTAGTTACCGCAAATTGGTAAAAGGCAAACTAGCATGATTTATCTAGTTGTTGTGCTTTGACCATTTAAAGATGCTACATACCATTGTGGGGATGGTAGACATATTAAGGAAGAAATTGCATGCCTAATTTTTCCAAGTTAATTGCATTGATGGATAGTCCATCATTTATAAAGTAGAATACATTCTTTTAGTACCTAAGTAATTGTTACGTATGGGATTTCTCAAATGTGTAGGAAAGTAAATAGCACACTATTTGCTTTTACTGGTTATGAAACACTTATAATGTTGTCAAATCCAGTGGGAGCATTGTGTTGTAATTACTGAATGGTGAGTTATTGTAATGATCTGTAATTCAGTGGGAGCTACAAGCTTTGTTATCTTGGTAGTATCCCAGATTATCTCTAGAATGTCTTGAGATAATTACTTTCCAATTATAGACACTTGTGGTTAAGGATAGTCATGTACGTTTCCTTACTAGACAAGGTGGTCCTATATCTACTAATATCTATGACACAATCATATTGATCACATAAACAAACGATTGACGTGTTGTTTATCTGGTACATGATGTTGTTCCATGCACAAGTGGGAGAAATCTTATATTGTGTGCAAGGTACAACATATAGGAATATGATTTAAAGAACTGTCTTGACCGCAAGGTGAGAAACTAAAGTTCTAAATATGACTAATATACATCTAAGTCTTGAAACACTTGTTGTTGAAATTTAGCTTAAGTAAGACCTTGACTAGATTACAACATGTTAGGAATATAAATATTCATGTGAAGACTCGATCACCTCGAGTATCTATTTAGCATTTGTGTAGCTCGTAGGCTTATTAGAATTATTAGTATTATTAGTATTATTAGTTTAGTTAGTATAGTATTCGTGGAGTCGGTCGGGTCTTTACCCACTGTCAGCTCACTCCACAGCCCACTCGGGGCACCTAAATATTGTAACTATAAATACCCCCTTCCCACACTTGGGAAGGGTTGGAGATTTCTAATCATTCAACCATTTTCTCTTTCACTCTCTCTCTCTACATCTCCCAACTCTCTCATCTCTCTCTCTCTAGAAATTCATCCATCATCTAATCCAAGTATACAAAACTTACAATTGGTATCAAGAGCCATGGTTAGGTTCGATTGATCGGGTGTGCTTGGATTTGAGGCCTCTATTTTCTTGTTTTTAATTTTTGGTTCGAACCAATTTTTCTTAAATTTTTTTTGTTTTGTTCAACTGTTTTGTTCGAACATATTCACAATTTTTCTTCCCACGTAGTCATCTCTACTTTTCTCATTTTGTTCTTGTCTTTTTTGGTTTCTAAAAAAAAATTTCTAATCTGTTTTGTTTGATGCTTAAACCTTGGGCCTCTAACTGTTTAAGGTGCTATCATAATTCTAGTTTGGGCCTTAAGTGTTTATGTGACTTTGGGTTTTTGCTAGTCTGTGACTCAAGAAAGTTTGGTTTCTCTCCTTAAGAACGTTAACGTATTGCTTGTCTTTTGAGTTTTACAAATTCGTGGCTGCTACTGAATTTTTTTTGTGTCTAATCGAGACTCTGGTTTGCTAGTTTGCTCACATATCTCAAAGTTTAAGTAGAAAGGACTTGGTTTAATAGTTCATGTTCTTAGACCACTTGGGTATCTCAGAATATTTGGTGGTTTTTGTTGGAAGCTTGAATATCGTGTGGTTTCTTGCTAGCGGTTTAGTAACTGGTAGTGTAAGACTGTCTTCTTGCTAGCGGTTTTGTGTAGTTTCTTGCTAGAGGTTTAGTGCTGTTCATACTAGCGGTTTGGCAATTTTTTGGAATGCAGTTTGTTTTCTAACTCAAACAGGAAAAGGACAAAACAGGGTAGCGGTTTCAGATCTGTCCGGCGGTTTGACCAAAAGGTGGTGGTTTGACCAAAAGGTGGTGGTTTGACCAATTGGTAGCGGTTTGGTGTCAATGACGGTTTGCTCTTTTTCTTACTAGTGGTTTGTGAAGAACAGACGATTGACAAATCACTTAATCAAAAAAAAAATTTCAATCTAATCCAAAACCCATTTGACAACCACAAAACAACCAAATCTCTGTAACCACAGTCAACAACACTAAATAAAACAAATCCAAATTCAAACATTACAACTACTAATTACAAATACAAAATTCACAAGTCTTATTTCTAATCTCCGTTCGGTGTGAAACTTATTACAAACATCGAATTTAAGTCACACTCTTGGCGTCAACAGCAGGATTCAAGTGTATTTCAACAAGATCTCAGATTTAGTTCGTGTTTCACGAGTGCATTTCAAAAATGTTTCAGACCCAAACAACACGAAAGGAAAAACCATCATTGATCTTGTCCGAAGCAAACACTTCTTCCAATTTTCGAACACTAATTAAAGACAGAACAAAACCATAAGCTTCATTCGTCTTTATGTTCGGATTAAAAGAAAACATTAACAAACACCTACCTTAAACCTTTTGTTTGAAGATCTTGTCACTTGTGTTCTGTATGTGTTGTGTTGATTCGAGCTATATTTTTTGTGGCTGCGTTCTTAGTTTAGTAATTAGGTTTGAGATTAGGGTTATAGTGTGACTTGGGTGTGTTAAATACCGAACTATTAGGGTTAAATTAGGAGTGGGCTTGTTAAGTTGGTTAGTTTTTGGTGTGGGCTTGCACTAGGTTCACCTTGGGCCGAGTTAAATTAAATTGTCATTGGGCTGACTTGGGCTGTGCAAGTTAATTAGTGATGTTGGGCTGTTGATAATATTCACAAGGGATGATTTGTTGTAGTTATTTTTTTTTGGTTGGTTGAATGTTGTTGGGTTATTCTTCGCAAGGACGAATTTGTTGTTAGTGATAAACATTTGTGATATAATTTTGGACGACATTTTTGATCGTGCTTTGTTAACCCGAGACTGTGAATTAATTTTGGGTGAAATTTTTCGGGTTCATTGAATATAACTACCGTGCTAGTTATTAGATAATTTCAAGTGTATTGGATAAAACTACAGTGGTTATTTGAATTCACTCAAACCCTTTCAACCAAAATCCAACAACAGTTCAAATTATCATTATCACCACATGGTTCATTCTTGATTTTTGTAAAATCCCGCGAAAGAATCTATTTCTCGGTTTAAATCATAGAATTGTAAAATCCCGTGCACGTTTACATCATGTCTACTACTTCAGATTCTTTCATATCTGAGATACTCAAGTTGTACGACACGTATGATGAACAAATGATTTCCAATTCTGGACAACAAATAAACGTGTGTGATTCTGATAATACAAATGTGGAATCTTCGTGCTCGAATTCAAAAGAGAGAGAGTTGATTCAGTCACTAATGTTGCCTAATGAGAAGGAAAGTCGCATTGAATGTTTTCGATTACTTCATTCACATCTCAAGGTTCTGTTTGAAAAACCTGACTACGTGATGGGTTACACACGGGCTTTCACAACACTCTTTGGTCAAGACGTTCATGATTTCGCAGTCAAAATGACTCTATATTTGGATCAACTTGAACAACAAATGGACAAAGTAGAATTTTCTGAAGCAAGATCCAAAGCCGCTTTCAGTGTGATCAACAACCAACTCCAGGTGTTCATTGATTCGCAATACACTGAGGACTATGACTATGACAGTCAAATGACAAAAGGGTGTTTTGCTAACTACACTGGAACTGAGGTTGCTATGTTCAGAACAACATTACTACAGTTGATGAGTAATGTTAATGGGTTCATTGATGAAAGGGCTAAACAAATGGGGAATGGAACAAGATCAGACAAGTTTGATGATGGTGACAGCACAGGAGGTGTTTTCACAATATGTGAGAATGCAGCTTACGAACCTGAAAATCACCAAGTACCATCTGCTGAGGTACATCTGTCTGATCAAAACAATGTCCTTGATAATGAACATCAACACACTGATCAAATTAAACCTAATTATGACACATATCTGTTGGAAAAGACTGATAGCACTATTACCTCTGATTCAACAAATATGAGTCATAAGGGGGGAGAAATTGATCAGTATGCTGAACATGATGATGCGTCAAGTTCTTTGCCTACGGCTGAGCCTTTCAAATCAAACGATATGGTTGAAAAAGAAGTTTATAATGAACATTCAAAAAGATTTTTACAGCTTGAAAAACATTGTATTTCTCTTGAAATCGCAATGCAACAAAAGGAAGAAAGGTTTCAAACTAAGCTACCATGTAAAAATCCAGAACTTCCTGAATTCCGTGAATTCTTTATAATAAATGATTTGAAAGCTCAGCTAGAAGCAAAAAACTTGACGATCAACAACCTGAAAAAACGTATTGCTGAGATGTGTGATATGCTTAATGAAGTTAAGACTAAATATGAAAATGATGTTGTTGCAACAAAAAATGCAGAATTAGAACATAAAGTGACTGAATTGTTTAAAGAAAATGAGACTTTGAAAATTCATTGCAAAGAACTATGTGACTCAATCAAAGAAGTAAAAACTAAGACTGTAGAGCACACAACCTCCTTGATTGCAAAAAATGATGAATTCAAAGCTCAACTTCAGGAAAAAGGTTTTGCAATTGCAGCGTTGAAAAACGAGTTAAGAAAATCGACAGGAAATAGTGTGAACACTAAGTTTGCAAAACCATCAATCTTGGGGAAACCACCACTTAGAAACCAATCAGTTGTTAGACAACCGACTGCGTTTAGATCTGAACGGCCAAAATTTTCAAAAACACGGTTTGCCTCCCAAGTTGATGCGAAACAAGTTTTGTCAAAACCAGTCACTTCACAGTCTAGACCTAGTGAAAAGGAATATACGCTTGCAAAACCTCATCATATGAGTGCCTCTAGTTCTTCTAGGATCAGTTCAAAGAATGTGTCATTTGTGACACCAAAGGAACATGTTAGACATGAAAACGGTGTTCAGAACTACAACCTAGAGGATGCTAAGAAAAACACCCATGAAAAGACTAGGAATTTGCATGCTCTTAAGAGTAGTTGCGTATCGACTAATGCGATTCCCATAGCAGATCACTCTAAGAAACCTAGGTCTTTCTCTGACTCCAAACACTTTGTTTGCTCGACTTGTCAGAAATGTGTTTTTAAGGCAAACCATGATGATTGTGTAACAAAATTCCTGAAGGAAGTACATGCTCGTAATAAGGTTCAATCCTCTAAGACTAGAAACAACAATGAACCCGTAGAACCAAAGAGTTATACTCAGAAACCTGGTAGGCAGATTACTGTAGGACAAAGGTCATCTCTAAACAAGACTTCAACTATACATGAGAAACCAAACACTCCTAGATCTTGCCTTAGGTGGATACCAATGGGTAGAATTTTTAAGATTGTTGGTCTTAGATGGATGCCTATTCGAAAGATGTTCACTAAGTGCGAAACCAATGTTGACAATGAAACCCCAAATGGTCGAGATGCTGATATCACTAACCCATATGAATGCAAACAAAATCTTAATGTCAATGCAGGTAGTCCTTACTTAAGTGCAGGTACATCGTTCACTCACATTAAGGAAAGACTCAGGGTTTGGGTGCCGAAAAGAGTGATATCTCATGATGTAGGGGTTCAAGTAATTCAAGCTTGATGAACATCAACGACGATGACATCTGTTCACATCAGTTCAGGCCTCGTTCTTCAATGACCATGACGTCTGAACACATCAGTTCAGGCCTCGTTCTTCATTGACTATGACGCCTGTTCACATCAGCTCAGGCCTCGTTCTTCATCGACAATGACGTCTGTTCACATCAGTTCAGGCCTCGTTCTTCATCGACAATGACGTTTGAACACAGCAGTTCAAGCCTCAGGCCTCAATGTTAACAGAATGGCGTCTGCTGACATCTCTTCAGGCCCCGTTCATCAAAGAAAAGAAAAGCGTACGCTTGAGTGCGCTTTATCTTCGGAAGAAGAGAAATCTTCTTATTTATGACCATTCTCATCAAGCTTCATGCTCTTCTCATGCTCATTTAGTCATCAATGGGATAAACGTACATTGGAGTATATTCTTATTCACCCGGTCTATCAAAAATTGCAGTTGACCGTCATATGCAATTTTTGAGGGGGAGAAAGGTGAATAAACTACATGGTGATTGAGACTTGAGAAATGGTCATACGACTCTCTTTGTTTCTGACTATTCTCATCAAAGAGCTTCATACTTGCTCCATGCTCGTTCAGACATCAAGTGGATCTACTTCCATCAGATTGGACGTTTATTCACTCAATCAAAAATGGCATCCTCGAATGCAATCTTTGAGGGGGAGAAGTGTGAACAGTGGATCAACCTCATATGCACTTGTTCAATCAAAAATGGCATCCTCGTATGCAATCTTTGAGGGGGAGAAGTGTGAACAAGTCATTCGATGTACATTTGGTTGTTGGTTCACTCACTTGTGTTGGGCATCTAATTGTGACTATGGAGTTGATCAGGTATCACTTATTCGAGATTGAAGTTGACTTCCCCAAAGGCGTGATCTTATCCTATCTTGAAGTCGGGGTTGGTTGGATGCATGACTTTCTATGATAACTTGCTCGTGCTTAAGATTTAAGTTGAAGACTTAGTTTATCTAGTTACCAGCAGTCGGGGTAAATGTTTGACGACCTGGTTAACTATCACTTAAAGGAGTTACGTTGTAGTACTCAGTGTCACACGCCGACGACGTTGTGGATAATCGCAAGAGGTGTTAATGTCTCATACTTTGGTTGAGTATTGAGTACTTAGAGATTTGCTTGGAAGCATTAATTCTCTACACCGTTCTTCCATCAGTAGTGCAAGTTTAAGTCACAAGAACGGGGAATTCTACTTCAGTGTCAAGTTTGGTATATCGGGTTTGTTCCATTAGTCATCTCATCAAAAAGCCTACTTGAGGGTTGGTAAAGATAGTCAGAGACAGTTTTGGTAGCGGTTGATTCTCACGTGATCCACTTGAGCCAATTTTGTTCTTCTCACAAGATCTCAAAAATATGTGCGTAAAATGTGTTGCTGATTCTGAGGCATCAAAACCAGCAAGGGGGAAGGAGACATACAGTTGAATACACAACGAGTACACGTGATGAACTTTATACTTCTTCTCAATTGAAGATTATTCTGGGAAGACAAATGTCATAACTGCAGAGAAAATCAGTGTTGTAACTCGTGCCTTCGGGTGTATTATTCCAACTACGTGGGGGAAGAGATGTAAGAAACAGTTTCTGATAATTAAAGAGGTACACAATTGTATGATGATTACACTCGGGACTTAGTTGACTTTGGTGCAGCAATTCTCATCTGCAAATTCCAGAAGGTTGAAAAGTTCATTGGGTCTTAATCGATCTTGATGTTACGTGTTCGACTTTATCAATGGGATTGAGTGTGTACTTCGGGGTTTTGGGCTTCATATAATGAGACTGATTGCATCACTTCAACTACTTGGGGGAAGTGGTCTCTGGATACTCTTGGCATGCATTACTTCAGTCTTTAGCAGGAGGAAATGTGAGAAAAATTATTCAAGCGTGAGATGATTCGTTGCTGATCTAATTGTTGTCCCCCGAACGGAGAATCACGATGATCATTCTTAAAAGGAGCAGCAATATTTGATGTGGTTTGCTACGGTTTCCGCTGTACACTCACCTTATGTAAGCTTGAAAGAGAGCTTTGAAACTGCTCAAAAGGAAGATTGTCGGTTTAGGGGGAAGCTATCAAAGCTTTACAATTGAGAAGGCTCAAGTTCAGACGATTATTCAGGAGCCGTGAAAGCTTTGGTGGTGAAAAGTTTAAGAGATGTAGACCACAGATTTCTATAACATACTGAACGTATCCTCATTTCGGTATTCATGTCTACATCGTCTTAAACTGAATAATATAGTTTGTACATATCTTAAACCAAACTGTAAATAGAAAATTATAGAACCAGAAAATTGTATATAGAAAAATATTAAAACCAAGAAAAACCATAAAAATCAGAAAAATAGAAAAGACCAAAAATAGTTCCTCTAGGCATGTCTTCTGTTTATCGATAACATTTACGGTCTTAGAAATGTCATTCAATAATGACACGGGACTTTAAATGAAGCTCGAGCAGAAGTTATACAAACCGGTTAAAACATGTCTAAATGGCTTGCTATTACTTTAGATAGCAACCCGCGCTTCAAAATGGGGAAAGCATGTCGCCAAAAATACGGCTGTTCCTCCCACTGGGTGATGTTCACCCGGGCATGGATTACTTTATATCCATGTTTTTCCTGATTTGATGTACGTTTCAGTGCATCATTTCTTGTAAAAGAAGAGAAATCTTCTTTGTATGCAAATAGTTTTCTTTCTATGATTCTTCTGAAAATTATTTGTAAGACGCATGGTGGTTATGTGTTGTTTGAAATTCTTTTAGACTTGGATTGTTCATAAAATTTGTCACTCAATCAATGACTACAACTCTTTAACTAGAATACGGGTCACTGATTGAGGGGGAGAGTGATTTCAAATTTTATTTTATCAAACGGGTTTCTTGGTTATCTCATAATTGTTAGAAAAGGTTTTGTAGTTAATGGGGTATTAGGTGAAGAGGATCTTACTAAACTTTATATCAAATGGCCAAATGTGTTAGTTGAGATTAGGGCATTATGTGCAATTTGCTTATAGTATCCTAGCTTTATGTAACTATAAGGTCCATTTGTGTCACTCTGGAATCCTCGTTTAATCCCCTAAATACGTTAAAAACCAAAATCTAAAAGGAGTTAGAAAACCCATTGTGTTTGATGTTCTTGAATACTCCACTGGCATTTGTATGATCTGAATGAATGAGTTTCAAATGTTGTTTGACTTTTGTTAGTCGATAGCTGATTAATTGTTGTTGATTTAGTGCTTGTGCTCTCAGGATATGCTTAGGTATATAGTTATCATGTTTGAATCTTGTCCCTAAGATCCTGAGTTGAATGTTGAAATATGAGTGAATTGCCATGTTCATGATTGCTGTTTGCTCTTCATGCTAGATAGCGGTTTGATGTATTTCCTAACTATGGTTTGATTATGCGATGAATTTGGTATTATAAGGTGGCAAGTTGTTATGTGGTAGCTATTAATGAAAAGTGAATCTGTATGTATGTATATTTGTGTTGATATTCTTATGCAGATTCCATGGCCAATATGAATGTGCCAGTTCCAGCTCTAACCATTGGATCAGATGTTCAAACTCTATTGACTGGCTCTGAATTCACCACAACAACAACATCGGCAACAACAACAACAACACTGTCTTCACCTCCACCACCTTCATTTCAACAAAGCAGTACTTATTCTGGTCTCGCCAAGTGGGGATCTACAACATTTGAGAAAGTTTTGTTGGTGGATGGATAATCGATGTTGACCAATGACTCCCTCAGAGAAGCGGATGATCACATCATCTGCGCAAAAATGTCAATATCATTTGTGTCATAACGATTATCTTTGTACATGATAAGTAGTGAGTCTCCCTCATAAATTGAGGGGGAGCAGTTGCATGTTCCATTATCAGCACATATTAAAACTGACCACATTTTCTCCCAAATTTTCTAACTTATTTAAATCAATTGGGATCACAAATCTCAAATGGTTTGAAATTTTTGATCGGGGGAGAGAATGTGATTTAAATATGAAATCTGATAAACATGTGATGTTTTGGACTCAAGTGTAGGCTCTCCCATATGTGCTAAACTCTTTCATATATCGATGCACATATTGAGGGGGAGCGAATGATAACGTAAAGGATGTGGCATCTTATGTGAGCACGGCTCAGCCTTCACCAATGAATTGACGAAACATAAACTGTCATTAATCGAAAAGATACGTCCTGGCCGGGTAATAATTTCAAGCTGGTCTAACCAGTGATGTAAGCGTGTCTCGAAGAGGACGTATCTGAGTAGAGTGTACCGTTTCGAGAAACTTTCTGTGAATTTGACCAGGCCGGGTAATAATTTCAAGCTAGTCTAACTAGTGATGTAAGCGTGTCTCGAATCGGTCATGTTCACTGAAAGTGGATCAATTCAAAAAGTGCGAACTCCACCCAACATGTACAAATTTATAAAACCATTCCGAGTACATGTTGAGGGGGAGCATTTGAAAATTATAAAACTCTCAAAGTGTTAGCAAAATGTGTTTCATAATCATAAACACTTTGAGAGATTTTTCAAGGATTTGGTTAATGGCAACATAGGATAGTCATGAAGTTATAAGGTGGCTAAGGTTAGGAAAACCGTCCTATGATCCGCCAGAACCAGAGGGATCTTCCCAGGGACAATCCTCTAGTTAGAATAAAAGTCCTTAGGAATGATTAAAAAGGAGAAAAGTGAATAAGGGAAGAGTGCCGACTGAGATGGAGCTAGTACTGGAACAAACCCAACAAGGTGCTAGTGATGAAGTCTCGGTAGGCGCTGAAGGGGTTGAAGAATGAAAAAGAAATGAAAAGATAAAGGGTGAAAAGAAAGAAGCCCTCCTTACACTTTAGGCAGAAACCGGGTCAATACATATGCTGTCAGAATCATTAAGTTGATTGCTGACATTGAAGACAAAGTATCATGGACCCAGTGATACGCTGCACAACCCTCCCCAGCCACTCAAGGTCCCTCAAAGGACTCTTTTTTCATTCTCCACGGAGATCAATACATGTCTATCGTCTCTCTCACTCCGAGTTAGATGATATTGAAAAGGTGGCAGTCCTCTCCAGCCTCCGATCACTAAATCAAAACACACTTATCGAGTCTAGAGCCACGAGATGCATCATAAGATCTCATAGGAACACGTATTACCTCTACACTGGTTGTTCAACATTAAGGACACCAGTTGTAAACTTATGAGTCCTACGCAGATCTTAGCAATCTGCCAGAACATTTATGAGAGAATTTACAAATGTAATTCTCAGTGATTGAATGGAAATTCCTGCCAGGGTCAACTTCAAACAGCCCTGAAAGCAGGTCACTTAGGTAATTCCTTGTGGATTACGCTTAGTGATCGAGGCGGTTTCAAACGGTCTACAGTCGTGGAGTGATCTCCAGCGACTCACCTAATCGTTGATTTACTACGGTAGATCTTTAAAGCCCTCTGTGGGTTTCCGATTTAGGAACGGCCTTGGTAAAGATTAGAGAGAGTTTTCACACTATGCTATTAAAAATCTCGAAGTCCGAACCAGTAAGTACCAGACGTTTTATTGCTAACTGTCGTATGCAGGAACACCTGGCGGTTGTAGCTGATTGTTGTTGCAGCTGTTTGCGGTTGTAGCTGATTGATGTTGCAGCTGATTGCGGTTGTAGCTGATTGCAGAAAAGATGCCAATCCATCACCACATGCTCACACTTCACCATCATCATATTCAAGGAAGTCATGATAAAGTAAAAGACCTTCGACATTGCTTCTGCAAACTCTGATGCTGAAAATCATGACCCAGAATAGTGTGAGCATGTCGGCCCAAAGAATACCACATCACATGGAAAAATACTGCTGAAGGATGACTTGAAGACATATTTAGGATGATAACTTCAAAGATTACTCAAAGATCATCCAAGACAAAAGATCAGTCATCAAAAGTTCACAGCTGAATCTACAAAGAGTAATGACGTTGAAGAATCAAAGACTACGAGCTATGAAGTCAAGTTCAGAAGATAGAATGCTAGAATTCAAAATATTATTTCCGGGGTGACCTCCCTTAGGGGGAGATTGTTAGGAATATAAATATTCATGTGAAGACTCGGTCACCCCGAGTATCTATTTAGCATTTGTGTAGCTCGTAGGCTTATTAGAATTATTAGTATTATTAGTATTATTAGTTTAGTTAGTATAGTATTCGTGGAGTGGGTCGGGTCTTTACCCACTGTCAGATCACTCCACAGCCCACTCGGGGCATCTAAATATTGTAACTATAAATACCCCTTTCCCACACTTGGGAAGGGTTGGAGATTTCTAATCATTCAACCATTTTCTCTTTCACTCTCTCTCTCTACATCTCCCAACTCTCTCATCTCTCTCTCTCTAGAAATTCATCCATCATCTAATCCAAGTATACAAAACTTACACAACAACAAGGTCAAATTCCATGACTACGTGAGATCGTGACATGGATTATTACTGTTTCTAAATTAGATAACTATTAGTACAAGTCTCAATAAGGATAATGAGACTACTTCAAAACAAATATTTATGTATTATTGAAATGACAAAAATAAATGAAGTAATCTAATACTACTTAAAATTTGAATATTTATGTATTCTTGGAATGTCATAAATATATGAAGTAATAAATTAACTTGAAATTACTATTGAAACCAAATTGTGGTGTTCATGATTACTTTAGTTATACATGTTTATATTTTATTGTAAAGATATAAATATGAAGTCTTTTAATTGTTACAAGACTTGTTATAATAAAGTAAGACGTTAACTTGTTATGTTTTTAATTAAGACATATACAAGAAGTCATTGAGTTGATAAATGATTTATAACGTATATTGGGATTATAACAGTTTATGTCTTTTTGTTAAGACATGGACATGAAGTGACTTGGTCAAAAAGTACTAATGTTATATAGCATGCAATAGGCTTGGAAATTATATTATACCATTAAGTTGACTTAGTTGGTGAATAGATAAGCCAAACGAAATATATTTATCTTACATATTGTAAGATTGTCTTACAATATTAATCCTAATGAAATACATAATGTTTACGGTACGTTCAGTTAGGAAAATCAAACTCTTGTTATATTGTTTGATTAAAGATAACTATATCTTCTTTTCTTCCTAAAGCTATCAAGGTTAGAAAATTGAGTATAGGTTAAATATACTCAATAAGACTCCAACCTAGAAGATTAATAAGACACCATTTATTATGGAATGTGATGAATCACATTAAGTCTTAAAATTGAAGTTCTGAATTTGTTAAACTGCTTTTGAGTAGGTTATTAACAAACTAATGTTAGGAACTGTCAATATGTATTTGTAATATCCTAAAAGAGAACAATTTTGTGTTGCTCTACTTGCTAAGTATTTATAGATAGTCTATAAATTGCAAAAGGCAAGTGGGAGGTTTTATCTTGAAAAGATAAAATTACAAGATATATAATCTTCTAAAAATACACTAGTAAAGTCATAATGAGGATTAAACATGTTAATGTTAAATCTCAAGATGATGGAATTCTCATTCATAGATCCGCAAGAATATCTCAAATATTTGTATAATATGTTGAGGATTATAAGTTACAGGATTATGGTAAACCTGTTGATCATTAAGATAAATTGAAAATATTGAATTTGGCAAATTACTCATACTATGAATGCTTAGATGCAGTCCAGAAAGATAACTAGTTTTGAAAACTTAGTTAATCTTGAACTCTATAGTTACACTATAGAATGAAGATAAGTTTCTTCAAAGGGAATGAAAATCCTAGAGATTTAAATTCTTATGTAGAAATCATATGGACAAATTTTGTATGCATATTTAATGTATGGAAAGATTATTAATCACACTTAAGCAATTAACTGTGATTGAAATTCTTTCTAGGCACATTAAATGTATAAAGATTATGTTTGTCATTCTTAGTTTCATTAATATGAAATTGACAATGGAATATCAAAACCCTTTCTTGAGTAATTACTTGTGCGAGGACGATAAGTAATTGAAAGGAGTATTTGAATTCAAATAATTTTTGGATGTATACAAAGTGCAATCATTTATGAATGGATTAATGCATGCATCTAGGAGATATACTTATGTTTAGTTATTAAATCCAAGTTTTGATTTATAATTAAAATAAGATATTTCCTTAATATTCCTGAAAGCTAGTACGAGTGTTATATTTATTTTCTTATTTCATATATGTTGTATAACATATAGGAAGTAACATGCCATAAGCATTAAATGTTAAGTCTTAGTTTGGAATGAAACTTCACGTGAAGATTTAGAAAATAAACATACAACCTTGGAATATATGTTTATTGTTATAAACATAAGCGGTAAAATAATTGATTCTAATAAAACATGATATACTATTAGAATGTCTAGATAGAAACATATCTTTGAAAAGATAGCACATGAATAAAATCTAAGTTTGACACAAGGATTTTTCATGTACATCATGTTATTTGTTGTATCATGCTTGATGAAAGATGATTTGACAACATTAATATCTAATTGAAAGTTATTAGATAACTAAGTGTAATGGATATGGTTGGATATAGAATTAACATCCTCATCCTGGAATTGCTCCTAAATTCTAAGTATGAACCATATGGCAAATTGTTGCGTAATTGATATAGCTGACAAATCTTGAAAGATTGGAAGGTATCAAACATTACACAATGGATATTAAAGTTTACGAAATTTTAAAGAGTATATTGTTGTTTGCATGCAATGATGCTAGTCATGGTAGGATTTCATCCTTGTTAATGGCCATGTGTACTAGTTATGCTTAACTGTAAGCATAGTTGCATTATACATTAAAGAATTAGAATACTTTAAACCTATAAAAGGTTTGATAGTTTAATTGTCATAAATTCGTGGTTGAGGATGTCACGCATTTTATGAAATATTATGTGGCTGATATGTGTCTAAATACACATATATTTAGTATTGATTAAACCCACAAAACGACCAAAAACACACAAATGACTCACAAAATGGTACAAATATCATGAAAATGTGTTTTTATGTGATTCAGGTATAAAAGATTGAAAAACAAGTGAAAAACACACAAAGTTTACACAATTGTCATTTTCAGTCCCTGGAGTTTCACAAATTGTCAAAACTAGTCCCTGAAGGTTTTAAATAAATGAAAAGTCAACTTAAGTCCTTGGGAAACCAAAAATGTTTACAAATAGTCCCTGGATAAAAGTTTACACAACTTGGCAACTTTTACCCCTCAAGTATCAAAATTGGCAAAAATGGTCCCTGGGTATTATAAAACTTGAAATTTCACAAAATACCCTTGTACTATGCATGAACTTACAATTTGGAACTTTATTGATAGCTTTTGGGAATTTACAAAACAAGTCCCTCTAAAATCCAAATTTACATATTAGGTCCCTAAAGTTTATAAAATGCAAAAAAATACAACTTTGGTCCTTGTGTAATTGTTTTATGGCAGGTTTAGTCCCTTGAAGATACTTTGGAAGCTTGCCAAATTCAGCCCCTCAAAATTTCAGGAATTACAAAATTAGTCCTTGTGATTTAAACTACTAACCAAAATCCGGATCCAACACTATACCCTTTTAATAAACCCAACCCAATAATAATATTACCCAAACCCTTTTTATCCTAACCCAATCCCACAACCCATCACCAAGCCCAATCCCTTTTAAATATAACCCGGCCCACACCCTTTACTAAATATCCCAGGGTCAAACTTATGTTTGACCCGTCTTCCCCAAACCACTTGCCGCCTAAACTAAAACCATACCACCCCACCCCACCTCTGCAATACCACCCCTGACACACCCACCATCACTTTCCCCCTCCTCTATTGATAAAACTTCACACGTTACCCCCCCCCCCCCATGTGATCAGAAGAATCCAAAAATCCCACTTGATGACTTTCCCGCCAAAAATACCAATGAACGATTGAGATCACTTTAAAGAAATTAAATGGTGGGGATGTGCTCGGAATTCATCAAGGAAGCTAGTGGGGTGACAATAAAAGAAAGAGAAGGCCACAAGAATAAATTGTCAGTAGTTTAAGACCAAAAATAGTGTAGAAAATTAGTTAAAGTTTATTTCAGTTTCAAAAGTAGTTTCAAGTTGTAATTCTAGTTTAATTTAGTTCAGTAATCTTTATGTTTTCAAGCTTTGTACTTTATCTTAAGTTTAAATAA
The DNA here is from genome assembly GCA_021014915.2 of Artemisia tridentata subsp. tridentata. Lineage (NCBI taxonomy): Eukaryota > Viridiplantae > Streptophyta > Magnoliopsida > Asterales > Asteraceae > Artemisia > Artemisia tridentata. The sequence goes on along the minus strand of CP139501.1, from coordinate 61,468,734 downwards.
AAATTCATGTTTCCTGTGTAATTCGAATCAAGTTTAATATTGATCATATAGCTTATTTTCTGTTTATCTAAGCTCATTTAAGCTTCAAATAGCTTTTTGTGAGTTTATATTTAGATTACTAGTTCTAATTCAAGAATATGTGTAAAAGTCAACAAAAGTCAACCTGAAGGGTAATAAGCTGTTTCTTGGGGTTATAAGCTAAACTGGATGGCTTTTCTGGTTCCTAGCTTGTTGACAACAAGCTAGGAGTAGTTTTTGATCCTTGGTTCTTGTTCTAAAAGCCTTTGACAGTTGTAAGCTTTTTCTAATTTTTTTGCATATTTATCCATATCACTGTATAAGTGCTTATTATTAGCTTTTTATTATTGTTTCATGCTATTTGTTAGTTTTTAGTCATACTTGATCTATATCATCAGTAGTTTAATAGCTTTTCATTAATTTACTTATAAACACTTAAAAAAAACCAAAAATAGCAATAGCTTATCAATAAGCTGTTTTTCAGCTTTTATTCCTTATTAGTTCTTAAATAAGTCATATAAGCTTAGTTCATCATTAATCATTGGTTTAAACAGCCTAAGCTAGATCAAATTACCAAACAGTCCCTGGAAAGGAGTGTTTGGTAAAAGCAGTTTCAAGGGCCAAACAAGCCCCTACTGTTCATTTGCTTCTTGCTTAATTTTGATTGAACCTTATGGTGTGTAATTAAGCTGTTTCCAAGTTTTGATTAGCAATATATATAGAAAAAACATATTTGTGCCATCTGTGCAATTTTTAGGCTGTCAAAAGCTCTTATAAGCCAAATCTAGCCACAAGCTAGTTTGGTCCTTGTTCTTGGCTTTTCTGAGTCTCTTGTGACTCTATTAGAAGTAATCAAAAGAGTGGTTCAAGTCTCCCTTGGTCTGTGCACACTTCTGCACAACACAAAAACCATCAGCAGAATCAGCTTATGCTGAGCAGTTTAGGCTGCTGATCTAGGGTTCAATTGGGCATCAATTGGTGTATTTCTGATAGGGCTTTTAGGTTTTTAGATAGTTCATAGTTCAGGCTACCTTTTGCCCCCATAATATTGCATCTCAATAGCTTATTACCTAGCTTAATTCTCTCTGCAAGTTTGCTATTTTTCTGCATAGTTAGTAGAACAGCCAAGTGCTTATCTTGTTCATTTCTAGTGCTTATTTGTGTTTTTCTGTTGTTTTGTGCTTCTAATAGTTTATTAAACCTGTTTTGAGCCATTGGTTGAGTTTTGAGCTTATTAGCTTATTTACTCAACTGCTTATCTGCCCAAATCAGCTCAGTAGGCTTATTAAACTTTTGATTTTAATTTTCCTAGCTTCTTAATAATATTTTAGATTTATCTGTAAATTTTCATAATTTTCTGAATAGTTTTGATATTTTTAATCTTTTTAATTAGTTTATAATAGTAATTAAATCATAATAAATAGAATAATAATCAGAAAAATATAATTCCAATTTTCATAAATTTCTTTTGTTAATTTTAATCCAGGAAAAATATAATTATATTTTTAGGCCTTAAGAAAATCAAAAATAGAAATATAGTGATAGCTTCTATTTAATAGAATTTATCTTTTTAAAATTTTAATTAAGTAAGTTTCATTTTTATAATTTTCTTAGCTTCTTTTTATCATATAATATTTTTAGAAAAAGTTTTAGAATTTTCTTTGTTCATTTAGTATTTTTTATAATTTTAAATAGTTTAATAAGTTATTAAATAATAAATAATTAATAATAATTAAATAAAAGTATAAAAAAATATAATTTAAGTTTTTAAATAAGTTTTAAGTAATTTTACATTTTTAGGTTTTAAATTTCATAAATTTTAGTTTTTGTCCCATTTTAGATTTTTCGTTGCGCGTTTTTAGGTTAATTAATTCGCGTTTAATTTTATTGTGCATATCTGTTTTAATTTGTTATTTAGAATTGTTAAAAAAGCAAAATCAAATATCTTATCACATCAATCACTCTAATCCAAAGCTTTTCACAGTTTTCCATTCACACCTCGTTGGGAAACGATCCGGGTGATCACTTGCCTGGTTTCACACTACACACGAGTATCCAGTTCTGAGACTGTCTATATTTATATAAGTGTGTTTCAGAGCGGATCAAATTTTGGTGCCGCTGCCGGGGAGGTGTGTTGCGACTATATTGAAGAATTTTAGCGATTAGTGATTCGAGATCCTTCTTCTAGAAGTTCCTATTTCCCAAAAACAATATAAAATACAAAAATATTTTCTTTTCTTTTCTATATACATTATTATTATTATTATCATATAAAAATTAAAAACCCAAAAACATTTTCCGTTTTCTTTAATAAATAACAATAATAAAATATTACCATCGAAAATCAAGACTGAGTACTACCTAACTGGGGGTACGGCCATAATAAGTTCCCAAACCAAAGATTAAAACTTGCCTTTGTGTCGCTTGCGAATTCGGCTCACCTTTGATTGATAAACAAACTCTAACGGAGGTTCTAGGATAGTCTGACATTAAATTGTCGGACTGAAAGAAGCGGGTTTTTAAGGAGCATTAATTGCCCACCTTTGCTTCTCCGCCACTCTGTGCGTTTTTCAGTCAAAGAGCTACCGTACGCTGGTTGATTTAAGGTTTAAGTTCCTTGTGTTGTGCTTTGATCTTGTTGAAAAAAAAAAAAAAAAATTGAAAAAAAAACCAAAAACCCAAAAATATTCATCTTTACCCTCTTACCCTTTTTGATTCTTTATCCCTTTACCCTCTATCCGTTTGATTCTATCTTCTTAAACCCTCCTTAATATTTAATTCTCATGTCGTCGCGAGACTATCACTGTTGTAATTGTAAAGGTCCGCTGGATGATAATAATCGTTGTTCCAAGTGTAAGTGTGAGAAGTGTGGAGAGTATGCACCAGAAGGATTTTGTCATTGGTGTGAAGTAGCCCGTAACAGAGAGCTTAATTGCATCATTAATTCCATCAAATTTCCCGAACACCCTCCACAACCTCAGCCATCTTCACCCACTCAGCTTAATTGTTGTATGTGTGAAAATCCGTTGGGGGATGATTCACAGTGTAAGCAATGTTTTTGCACTTATCAGCCATTCACACTTGATTATCCAGATTTTCACAACGATTTCAGTACCCCTTCTCAGGATTCATTTTGGCAAGAGCCGTGTTATCAAAACTTCGATGATACATCATTTCAAAATATGCCAAATGATCCTTGTGAATATTGTGGAGGTCCTCACCCAAGTTTTGATTGTCAAGCAGGAAATACGTCTGTCTATGAACAAGATCCATGTAATCAAAACTTCGGGTATGACCAATATCCATATGATTCACCGAATCAGTCACAGCAAATGTATTGTTGTGAGTACTGTGGTGGTCCGCATTATTAATCCGATTGTCAAACGAGGACCCCGCTTGTCTATGAGCATGGCCTTTGTAACAATTATGACTATTCTTCTCATGACCAACCTCCACAGTATCAAATGATTCAACCTCAGCCATCTCCTCTTGAAAAATCTTTTGAAAATGTATTCCAAAAACTCCAAAATATGATGGATACACTTAATGATTTGGCTGTTAAAAATTCCCAAGAAGATCCTCATCAGAAAACCATTGGAGAGCTTCTAGCTGAAGAAGAACAAACAGCTAGAATGAGCTCCAATTATCGTCGAACTTTCATTTACGATGACGATGATGATGATTCTATGTGCGAAGGTTGCGAGAATTCATCAGCTGCAATTACACCTGTCCAGAAAAGGCAGGAAGACAAGACTATTGCAGAATTGCTAGCAGACGAGCAAATGGAACGTATAAAAGCCATTTGTATTGATGAAGAGGACGACGAGGAGAGTGCTATTCCTTTAAATGATACCTTTTCTCAACTCCCTCAGTCTAGTGCACCCACATCCATATCACCTACTTTGGACTCCGAGGACTCTCTTATTATGGGGGATGAGCCTCTTAGCACTGTTCCTGAAAAGGAATCGGACAAATTCATAAAGTCTAGTGCTGAGAACCTTTTCCCAATCCCAAGTGAGTCTGAGGATATATCGGACAGTGAAAGTGATGGTTCTTCTCGTAGTGATCATTCTCTTGACACTACTGATGATTTTTTCGGGACGTTTTCTAACGCTCTTTTCAATGATTCTTTCGGGATTTTCTCTAATCCCCTTTTCAATTCAAATGATGATTTTTACTCTAGTGATGACGAGTCACTTTCTGATAAGGAAGTTCAAAATGACAGTCTCAAATTCCATTCAAATTCTCTTTTTGAATTTGATGATGAATTCTTTTCTATCAAAATAAATCCTCTCTTTGATGAAGAGTTAGAAAACGAAGAGGTCAAGGACTCTATTATCCATAAACTTCATGATGTGACCTCAACTGATAATCCCGATCTTTCTCCGACATATGTGACAATTCCTTCTGAGGATGGCCATTATATTGACTTCACATATGTCGTTCGAGTCTTTCTACCTTTTTCTCCTTATAAGGTAGCTTGTCCTTTCCCTCACTCGTTTGGAAATGAGAACAAAGTTTTTGATCCCGGCATTTTCATTTATCATTTGTGAGCCGGATCTCTGTGTATATCTCATCGGAGTGGAACTTTCAAGTACTTCAGTGTTTATCCAAACATCTTGAACGAAAGTCCGATGGAGATTTTTTGTTCCACATGCTTCCCCAAGAACCAATGAATGCGGGGTCGAGTCAAGCTAGCGACTCGGTTAATAAAAACAGTAGCAAAATATGTGTTTTTACCCATGTTTCACCTAAGTGTGGGGGAGATGCCCCACATGTTGTAATTATGTACAGTAAAAAAAAAAAAAAAAATGTATATAAAAATAAGGCTATTAGTATTTCCCTTTCACGTTCTAAGTGTTGGTTTAACAACCGGTTCTTTGAATATTGAGGGCAATATTCAGTTCTAAGTGTGGGGGGGGGGGGGAATTCTCGCGAATTTGATCAAATGTACCATCTAGTACCCCCATTTTAGCCAAAATTTTAAATTTTTTTTCTCACTTAGAACGCAATAAATGGTTATCAGTCCGCCATGTCTAACCCACATAAGGACTGGCTAATCCATGAGCAAACGGCTCTTGGTAAAGATGTCTCAAATCCGTTGATGGCTTACAATTTGCCCAAAATTGTATGGTATTCGACTCACCATATCCTTATAAGTGAAGAGTTGGCTAGCCCGCAAGGTTATGGCTTGTGGTAAAGGCAGTGGAAAAACCATAATTGGTAATCAGCTCACCAAAGATAATATTAATAATTTATCTAAGAGTTGGCTAGTCCAGAAGCAAACGGCTTTTGGTAAAGACAAATCAAAACCGTTGACAGCTGATGGTTTGCTCAAAATCATTTGGTTATCATTGTACCAAAGTATCACATACTAAAACATTTGGCTACTCCAGAAGTAATGGCTTTTGGTAAAGAGATAAAATCCATTAAATTTTCAAAAATATTGCTAGGGACTAGCAATAGTTTAGTGTGGGAGATTTGATATGTGTCTAAATACACATATATTTAGTATTGATTAAACCCACAAAACGACCAAAAACACACAAATGACTCACAAAATGGTATAAATATCATGAAAATGTGTTTTTATGTGATTCAGGTATAAAAGATTGAAAAACAAGTGAAAAACACACAAAGTTTACACAATTGTCATTTTCAGTCCCTGGAGTTTCACAAATTGTCAAAACTAGTCCCTGAAGGTTTTAAATAAATGAAAAGTCAACTTAAGTCCTTGGGAAACCAAAAATGTTTACAAATAGTCCCTGGATAAAAGTTTACACAACTTGGCAACTTTTACCCCTCAAGTATCAAAATTGGCAAAAATGGTCCCTGGGTATTATAAAACTTGAAATTTCACAAAATACCCTTGTACTATGCATGAACTTACAATTTGGAACTTTATTGATAGCTTTTGGGAATTTACAAAACAAGTCCCTCTAAAATCCAAATTTACATATTAGGTCCCTAAAGTTTATAAAATGCAAAAAAATACAACTTTGGTCCTTGTGTAATTGTTTTATGGCAGGTTTAGTCCCTTGAAGATACTTTGGAAGCTTGCCAAATTCAGCCCCTCAAAATTTCAGGAATTACAAAATTAGTCCTTGTGATTTAAACTACTAACCAAAATCCGGATCCAACACTATACCCTTTTAATAAACCCAACCCAATAATAATATTACCCAAACCCTTTTTATCCTAACCCAATCCCACAACCCATCACCAAGCCCAATCCCTTTTAAATATAACCCGGCCCACACCCTTTACTAAATATCCCAGGGTCAAACTTATGTTTGACCCGTCTTCCCCAAACCACTTGCCGCCTAAACTAAAACCATACCACCCCACCTCACCTCTGCAATACCACCCCTGACACACCCACCATCACTTTCCCCCTCCTCTATTGATAAAACTTCACACGTTACCCCCCCATGTGATCAGAAGAATCCAAAAATCCCACTTGATGACTTTCCCGCCAAAAATACCAATGAACGATTGAGATCACTTTAAAGCAATTAAATGGTGGGGATGTGCTCGGAATTCATCAAGGAAGCTAGTGGGGTGACTATAAAAGAAAGAGAAGGCCACAAGAATAAATTGTCAGTAGTTTAAGACCAAAAATAGTGTAGAAAATTAGTTAAAGTTTATTTCAGTTTCAAAAGTAGTTTCAAGTTGTAATTCTAGTTTAATTTAGTTCAGTAATCTTTATGTTTTCAAGCTTTGTACTTTATCTTAAGTTTAAATAAAAATTCATGTTTCCTGTGTAATTCGAATCAAGTTTAATATTGATCATATAGCTTATTTTCTGTTTATCTAAGCTCATTTAAGCTTCAAATAGCTTTTTGTGAGTTTATATTTAGATTACTAGTTCTAATTCAAGAATATGTGTAAAAGTCAACAAAAGTCAACCTGAAGGGTAATAAGCTGTTTCTTGGGGTTATAAGCTAAACTGGATGGCTTTTCTGGTTCCTAGCTTGTTGACAACAAGCTAGGAGTAGTTTTTGATCCTTGGTTCTTGTTCTAAAAGCCTTTGACAGTTGTAAGCTTTTTCTAATTTTTTTTGCATATTTATCCATATCACTGTATAAGTGCTTATTATTAGCTTTTTATTATTGTTTCATGCTATTTGTTAGTTTTTAGTCATACTTGATCTATATCATCAGTAGTTTAATAGCTTTTCATTAATTTACTTATAAACACTTAAAAAAAACCAAAAATAGCAATAGCTTATTAATAAGCTGTTTTTCAGCTTTTATTGCTTATTAGTTCTTAAATAAGTCATATAAGCTTAGTTCATCATTAATCATTGGTTTAAACAGCCTAAGCTAGATCAAATTACCAAACAATCCTTGGAAAGGAGTGTTTGGCAAAAGCAGTTTCAAGGACCAAACAAGCCCCTACTATTCATTTGCTTCTTGCTTAATTTTGATTGAACCTTATGGTGTGTAATTAAGTTGTTTCCAAGTTTTGATTAGCAATATATATAGAAAAAACATATTTGTGCCATCTGTGCAATTTTTAGGCTGTCAAAAGCTCTTATAAGCCAAATCTAGCCACAACCTAGTTTGGTCCTTGTTCTTGGCTTTTCTGAGTCTCTTGTGACTCTATTAGAAGTAATCAAAAGAGTGGTTCAAGTCTCCCTTGGTTGTGCACACTTCTGCACAACACAAAAACCATCAGCAGAATCAGCTTATGCTGAGCAGTTTAGGCTGCTGATCTAGGGTTCAATTGGGCATCAATTGGTGTATTTCTGATAGGGCTTTTAGGTTTTTTAGATAGTTCAAAGTTCAGGCTACCTTTTGCCCCCATAATATTGCATCTCAATAGCTTATTACCTAGCTTAATTCTCTCTGCAAGTTTGCTATTTTTCTGCATAGTTAGTAGAACAGCCAAGTGCTTATCTTGTTCATTTCTAGTGCTTATTTGTGTTTTTCTGTTGTTTTGTGCTTCTAATAGTTTATTAAACCTGTTTTGAGCCATTGGTTGAGTTTTGAGCTTATTAGCTTATTTACTCAACTGCTTATCTGCCCAAATCAGCTCAGTAGGCTTATTAAACTTTTGATTTTAATTTTCCTAGCTTCTTAATAATATTTTAGATTTATCTGTAAATTTTCATAATTTTCTGAATAGTTTTGATATTTTTAATCTCTTTAATTAGTTTATAATAGTAATTAAATCATAATAAATAGAATAATAATCAAAAAAAATATAATTCCAATTTTCATAAATTTCTTTTGTTAATTTTAATCCAGGAAAAATATAATTATATTTTTAGGCCTTAAGAAAATCAAAAATAGAAATATAGTGATAGCTTCTATTTAATAGAATTTATCTTTTTAAAATTTTAATTAAGTAAGTTTCATTTTTATAATTTTCTTAGCTTCTTTTTATCATATAATATTTTTAGAAAAAGTTTTAGAATTTTCTTTGTTCATTTAGTATTTTTTTATAATTTTAAATAGTTTAATAAGTTATTAAATAATAAATAATTAATAATAATTAAATAAAAGTATAAAAAAATATAATTTAAGTTTTTAAATAAGTTTTAAGTAATTTTACATTTTTAGGTTTTAAATTTCATAAATTTAGTTTTTGTCCCATTTTAGATTTTTCGTTGCGCGTTTTTAGGTTAATTAATTCGCGTTTAATTTTATTGTGCATATCTGTTTTAATTTGTTATTTAGAATTGTTAAAAAAGCAAAATCAAATATCTTATCACATCAATCACTCTAATCCAAAGCTTTTCACAGTTTTCCATTCACACCTCGTTGGGAAACGATCCGGGTGATCACTTGCCTGGTTTCACACTACACACGAGTATCCGGTTCTGAGACTGTCTATATTTATATAAGTGTGTTTCAGAGCGGATCAGTGGCAATATCAAGATAATTGATTGCACACATACATGAATTTTACTAATTAAGTTCTTGAAATAAGTATTCTCAAAATTCCGATAGATCAAGATTAGTTGATTTATGCCTTGTCAAAAAGTATGTTTGACATGACTTGAGGCATAATTCATTAATAAGAAATATCATGCATTGATCTATATTTAGTATTTGGATAAGGGATGTTAAGTAATTTTTATTTACAATGAATTAAAGTACTTGGTACGCTTGTTTTCATTAATAATAGATTGTATCCTATATTTGCATGTTTAAATCCATGAATAATTTATGTTATTCTAAATTTTCCGTTGTCACTTAATGATATGGGAATATCATTAAATTAAGATAAATCTGAGTATTGATAGAATATACTTGAAAGTATATTGATGCATTGACATACCAATTTCACATGATATTCAATGAATTGAATATAGGACTTATCCCAACTTCATGAGTTTACTTTATGGATCTTGTCATCAAGTAAATCATGTGAATATAGTTATCCTCAGACTTGAGATGCCAGATAACTGTCATGCATGTAGTGCATTTCTGTGATTCAATTTACCGCTATACGTAACTGGTAGCTATAAGGATTGTTTTTAGGAGTGTTGCAAAGTGCATGAGTTATGCTCGTAGTCAAGATAGAATTTGTTCCTTCAAATTGTTTCAAGTTTAATACTGCTGGGCCCCTCGTAGGGTTGTCAAGATGTTTGCGTGCGCACGCCCAAGATCTCCCCTGAATATGTTCAGAAGATTTGGTAATCTTGCTCAATCGAAAACAACGAGAAACAGGATTATTAATAAAGAATGACTTAGATCCATGTCTTTATTAATGTAGTATTAGAAACAAAAAGATAAGTATGATGATAAATCATCAAGTGGTTTTTCCAGGAGACCACCACCCTAGTTGTACTAGGGGCATTGGCGTGTTTCTAGACGCTAACCAATATCAATTACACTTTTAATAGATTTCCAAGTGGGAGCTGTTAGAATTTATGGAAAAATATTAAATAGTGTATGACTAGAATCGAACACGGGATCATGGGATTGCACACTTTACGTATGAATGATCAATGAAATAATTAATATATATAGCCGTTATATATTTTAGAGTTAAGTTCAAAAATGGTCCCTGTGGTTTAAAAAGTCCGGATTTCGTCCCTGTGGTTTATGACCCATACGGATCTGGTCCCTTGACCAACGTATCCGTCAGTTGACCAAGTTATGTGGTGACTTGGCTAATATGTGGGGGGTAATAGTGTCTTTTTATGTTTGTTAAATGCTTATAATACTTCTTCTTCTCATTTTGACCCGTTAGAAACACAAACAACAAACCCAGGAGGTGAACAATGGTTAGATGCAAGCAATGTGGTTCAATAGCCACAATCAAAACTTCATGGACATCTACAAACCCAGGAAGAAGATTCTACTATTGTGGCAAAAGAGTAAGTCTTTAATTTGGTAGTTTTTAAAAACCCCCATTTTGACCTAATTTGACCTAGTTTTTGGATTTGGTATATAGGTATCAAATTGTGGCTTAGTGGATTGGTATGATCCTCCAATGTGTCAGAGGGCTGTCCAAATAATTCATGGTCTACTCAAATCAATGAATCGGCTAGAAGGAGAAGTACTAGCAAAGGGTCATGAAGCAAAAAGATTCAAGAACTTGTTGATTATCAGTTGGGTGTTTTTTTTCCTTTATTTGGTCTTAAAGTGATATGCTTGGGTAGTGTATGAATGTATGTTGGGTTGAACATGAATGTATTTTACCAAGACAATGTAGGGGATAGTCGAGTTGTATTTTAGGAACATCATGAATGAAAATGATAAGTTTCAACTTGACAAACTAGATCTTTTATTTCATTTATTCATACATTGATGCATTGTTCATTGCATAGGATGATTCATAATTGCATTACAGATAGGGTGTTAAACTGCCATCATAGGAGGATTCATTTGCCTTGTCCTCTCTTCCACCTCTGCCCCTCGATCACTTCAAGAGTGTGGTAATTTGGTAGGCCAAGCACTTGTACCCTTCCATCATAGGGTGGGTGACCTTTGACAGGAGCATTGTTCACATGGTAGCTAGTGAAAGAATGTGTAGCCTTGTTTGTGGCAGCTTCCAACCTTGTACCCATTTTTGAGACACACTGATCTTCTGAAGATGTTGAGTTATAGCTGGATACCCAGGTATCATTGAGAAAGCTTCCATCAATGCTTGAGTCAGATGTTTCTTCCTTCTTTCCCTTACCTTTTTTTTACCAGAGCTTGTTTCACAATAACCCATTGGAAAGTACTCATCCCATGAGTTTTTAGGACCTTCAGAAGTTGAGTCACTGCTGTCAACATAGATGATTTCTGCCAAAATAAAGAAAGAGTCAGGCTGTGTTTGAAACAAGTAAATGGTTGAATTCAGCCTGTGTTTGAAACCACCTTTGTCCTTGGAAGTCATTGTTTCTGGAGTAGTATTGGTTCAGTATGTTAAATGGGGTGGTGAGGGAATGGTTGGTGTGTTTGGTTTTTATAGAGGAAAAGGCATGCTTGGTTATTGGCCAAAACAGTCAAATTGATATTTCCAAAACAGTTTGTTGTGAATTCATGAGAAAAAGCAGTCAATTGTGCAGAAAGTAGAAAAAAATAGTGTACAAAAGAATCAAATTACAAGACATTAAGACTTTTGCACACATGAGAACAAGTAAATGGTACAGAACCTTTAACTGCATAACTACTAACATAAAATACTGAGTAACATAAAATACCATAACTGCATAACTAGTAACATAAAATACTGTAGTAACATAAAATACCATAACTGCATAACTAGTAACATAAAATACCATAAATTCTTCTTGTCTAAACATAACATAAGACCATAAATGGCCATTGTCTTAACATAAATGACACATAACACCTTACGTCTTTTTACATAACATAAGTCTTTTGGCTGATGACTTGGTCCATTTTGATGGTGAATTTGGGAGTAAAGGTAGAGGGGTCACCACACTAGGGGCACTTGAAGCCTGTGTGCCTACAACATCATTTTGTGAAGCCATTGGACTTTCAAACACCATGCTTTCTTGTGTTTGTGCTCCCATAGCAGTCATCTTTGAACCACTTGATTTGGTTGAACCACCTTTTCCTTTTTTTGAAGCACCACTTGCACTTGTTGTACCACCATCCCTTTGTGCTTTGCGTCTTCTCTGATTGTGCCCAACTTGCTTACACAATTTGCATGTGACACTCTTTCCTAACCTACTAAGCTTGGAGCCTTGAACCATCTTATCAGCAAGTTCAACAGCACTCTTTCTTATTTTCTTCCTTGGCCTTCCAATCTGGGGCTTATAGTCAGGAGGGATAATGGTATTCACAACATTGCTTTTTTCCCAATAATCTGGTGATCTTGTGGGATTAATCTTGCATCTGTACATATCTTCCCAAGTAGACAGCCAATGACATGGATGACAATATGATTCTGGAATGGCAGTTTCAACCCCATTTTTAGCCATGTTCCATATTGAGGCAACTGCATGTTTGCATGGGATCCCACTCAAATCCCACCTTCTACAAGTGCAGTTCCTATCCTTGATGCTCACCACACATTGGTCACCCCAAGGACCATTAACCTGATACAATTCCCCACCATTCCACTCAACCTGTACAAGTATACACATTTAGTATTGATTTATAAGAAGCAAACTAGTTAAAGAATACAAAACAAGTTATATTACCTTTAGTTGTGATGCTTCTTTCACAATCACCTTGAACAACCTTGTAGCATGGGGTGTAAGAGGCCCATCAGTCTTGCTGATCACCTTTTGAACATTTACAATTCTTTTCATAAGCTATTCCCTTATGAACTCCAAACAAGTTATGATTGGCTTGTCTCTTCCATCCACTAGTTGCCTGTTCAACACTTCACACATGTTGTTCAAAAGGACATCACACTTTGCCCTGCCTGCAATGACATGAATGAATATGTTAAACTGTTTCAGAAAAGTAATTTTTAATGACATATGAATTACCAATTATTCTTACCAGAAAAGTGACTTTTAGACCAATGTTGTGGTGGAATCTTCTTTAACCACTCAAAGGCTTCTTTGTTATGAGCTTTTAAAGCTTCCATGTTTCTGTCAAACATCTGAACAGTTGTTGAGCTGGCACACTTCCACAACAAATTTTTGTACATCATGCTTTACACAATACCTATGTTCAGCAGAAGGAAATGTTTCTGCAAGTGCTGGTATCACACCCTAGTATAAAACAAGTATCTATGTTGAGATAACAATAAAACTTAAAGTAATTTAAAAACAAGATGATTAGTAAACATACCTTTTGCCTGTCAGTTATGAATGTAAAGTTTGAGTTGCTGAATAGATTGAGATCATCACCAAGCCAATCCAAAAACCATTTCCAGCTATCTTTTGTTTCAGCCTCCACAATAGCATAAGCAAGTGGGTAAATCCCATTGTTTGGATCAACTCCTACTGCTGTCAACACTTGACCAGGGAATGGACCAGACAAAAAACAACCATCCAACCCCAAAAAATCTCTCTTTCCTTTCTTAAATCCCTCTTTCAAAGCACCTAAACATATGTAAACCCTCCTAAACTTGCTTTCAAGAACTCTTATGGGGTCATTTGGTCTTTCTAGATCAATCCTGACAGTTGTGTCTGGATTTTGCTTTTGTAATTCAACTAGATAATCTCTCAACATCGCATACTGCTTTGTGTAATCACCAATGACTCTTTCTTTGGCCATCTGCTTAGCTCTTTGCATTTTTGTCTTGAAATGCCAACCTCTAACTTTTTCTGCAACTGATCTTTAAGAGCACTAATAGGAATTTTTCGATTTGGTTTAATTGTTTCCTCTACTTCTTTAGACAAGAAGGTTGCTGTGCATTTCTTCACATTTCTTGACTGTAAACACTTGTGAACATCATGAAAAGTTTTCACTTGCCATGAATCCTCATTTGGCAACTTAGAGCAATGCAAAGACCAAGGGCATTGTGGTTCACTAGGTTGAATAGAGGCACTTTTTGACCTAATTTCTGATCCACTAGCTGTTTTCGACTTAATGGGCTTACCCTTAACTCGTGGCCCATCATCTGGCCAATTAGCCTCTGGACCATTGTTAGTTGTAAACATTGGTATCTTTCCCCTACACACTACCCTGACCCTAACCTTGTCATTCTTCTTAAGCCATAACTCTCTTCTCTGTTCAACAGCCACCCTTGTGACCATTTCCTTTATCATTTTGTTGTTACCAAAAGTTTGACCAACATAGAAATTTTCTTTCCATATATTACCTTCACTACCAGAGGGAACTTTATTCAACTTACACACATTCCTTATAGCTTTTCTCCTCTCACACTCAACATCAGAGTCACTACCACTAACAAACTCCTCATAATCAACATATTCATCCTGTACCACCTCATTATCTTTTGCTACAGTCTCTAGACTTTCAACCCATTCTACATTTGTGTCTATGTTACTCCTAAACTCAGCCATGTCAACCTCAACATCATTCACCAATTGTTCTTCATCAACTATAAAATCACTATCATCACTGTCACTATATGAACCATGTTCACTATCTGAACTATGGTCACTCTGAGAACCATCCACATTCTTATTCAACCTTTTAACCTTATTTGTGCAATTCCTTAGCCACTCATCCTCACTAACATCAGTTTCCACAGTCTCTAATACCTCATCACTATTATCACTAACATTTTCTACAAACTTAGGATCCTTACTTTTAACACAGTGAAGAACATATAGATCAATAACCTTATACTTACCTACATTCTTCAACAATTGCAACACATCATCATCTGTTCCTAATTTTCTTAAACCATTATCTAAGTCACAGTTAGGTAACTTAAAAAAAAATCCATACCTTCTGGTTCATATCCTAACTCTTTCATCATATTCCTAAACTCTTGAACAGAAAAATGGTCGGAATCAATGGTGTCAATCCAATTAACCTCCCCCCCTTTGTATCTTCTCTTGGGAAGGCTTGTGAACTCACCTCCATGGTTAATCTTGAGACAAAAAACAGTCGGGAACTCACCTAATCAACCAAAATACCAAATAAAATCAGAAAATAAGTGTTACATTGTAAACAGAGTATCGAATTGCAAAAAAAAAAAAAAAAAAAAAAAAAAAAAAACAGTTTACTTACTATAATCATGGTATGGATTCAAAGCAGAACCCTTTTTACGGACCCTCCATTCGCACAACATTGCTTAATTAGATTTTCCTATACCTTGGTTTTACTGGATTTGGCGCGTTTTTGAGAAGAAGGTATGTGGGTGAGTGAAAGCTGCTAACCTTAGGGATCAAAAGTGATCTGCTAGGGTTGGATGGAGGAATATATTGGCGCCATGGGTAAAATGCCCAAAATACCCCCCGCAGATTAGTATTATTTAAGGTTTTAACAGTCAACTGACGGATACGTTGGTCAAGGGACCAGATCCGTATGGGTCGTAAACCACAGGGACGAAATCCCGACTTTTTAAACCACAGGGACCATTTCCGTATGACCCGGTAAACAACAGGGACGATTTTTGAACTTAACTCTATATTTTAATTATTTGAACATGAAATAATGACTAACGGACGTTAAGTAATTAATGGAATTGACTAACGACCGTTAGTGAATAAAGGAAGGACAGTAGGTGTAATTACGGGACAAGAAGGATCTAGAATCCTTATGGTTTGAGTATGGCCGATCGGCCCAAGGGGAAATTGTTTCCTAATTCGACTCAACTTGTCCTACAAGATTACTAGCCTATGAATACAAACCCAAGGGTTATTAGTTTTTCACCTTGTGCATTGCTATAACCCTAAAAGTTTGTGTTTTCTTTTCCTTGACAAATCCGATTGGATCTTACCCTTGGGTGGATCGATCTTGTGTTTTTCAAAGTGACAAATTGTTTGGTTTACTTGTGTTCTTTCACTAGCATCAAACTTTGATCGGTTATAGTACGTGTGTACAAGACGTGATAGTTAACTTACTTTAGCTAACACATCTTGGATTGAGAAATAAAACGGTAAGGGGTTTCTCGTGTAATCAACTTCATATTTAAAAGAAGTAAAGTTTGAAGTTAGATGACATGTAACTTTATTATTCGGTAAACTCTTTACATGTTAAATATATTATTGATCTTTGCTTTCGCTATGTGCTTTGATGTTATAGGACTTAGTTATATAATTGTTATGATATCTAAATTCCAACAATAGCCACAAGGACTATCCACTTGCATTATATGATTACACGTACACTTGAAACATGGATAAAATCCAAATTGAAAATACTAGTATTCCAATATGCATCACTCGGCCCCCTCTATAATGTAAGCTAAAATTCCATATACAACACAAAGAAACGTAAGAACACTCGCTTTGAATAAAGCGAGCAACTCTACATCAACAACAAGAAAACAACGACCCTAATATAAAGATTTTTCATTGTCCAATTAAATTATTTAGGTAGAAGTGTTTATTAGGATACATCGAGTTTAAAGTTATTAGGTGCGATTCGGCAGTTTGCATTCATTAACTTTGCAATATACTACGGAGTATAATAGTTACCACCATCGTAACACTAGTCTTGCACTTTGCTCATAGGCGGAGCCACTTGAGGGCAAGAGAGGGCTATAGCCACCTGAACATTTTTGTATTTACATAAAATATCCTTATACAAATGCACAATTTACATTGTAAACCATAGATTATAAAGATAAATGATTAATTGACCCTCCCAAGTTTAATAATTTACACTTCGGCCCTTCTAAAAATATTAGGCTAGCTCCGCCACTGACTTTGCAGTTTCTTGACCATGATTATATAGATTAGTTATACTTTAGTAGCTTCATTTTATGCGAGACTAGCTTGAATTATTTTTTTCAAATTGGCTAAATGCCTTAATGTTAAACTTTTTAGTTCGGCACGTTGTTAGGCTGGTCACAGTAAGGGGATTCAATCCCCCCCATTTTCTCTGTCACGTCAGCTTTTTCTCTCCAGCGACCTTCAGGCGATTGGGTGCCCCATAAGGGCGAACAAGATCAATTTTTTTTTTTTTTTTTTTTTTTTTTTTTTTTTTTTTTTTTTTAAAAGAAAAAACAACATTTTAAACACATAAGATGCAATACTACTCTATACGTGTTATCCATGCAATACTACTCCATACGTGTCATATCATGCAATATATATACTCCTTTGCAGTTTGCACCATCATCAAATGTAAACCAAACTTGCACCATCACCTTTGTAAACCAAAAAAAAAAAAAAAAAAGAAAAAAATAAAAAAGAAACACAAGTGACATGAAACAAAAAAACACAAGGACGATCTTATGTTTAAAGTTCAAGTTATGGTTTTCTTTTGGTAGGAATGAGTTAGTTTTCTTTTGGTAGGAATGTTTTTTTTTTTTTTTTTTTTTTTTTTTTTTTTTTTTTTTTTTTCAAACGTTAATATCGATCGTGTAGGTGACCAAGTGTGGGAGATCGATTGTGGGGATCGACTATGCACAATAAGGCGATCGAATGGTGATCGATCGACATAAAACCACGATCGATGTTATTGTGGGCAGCCTTATATGCAAGCTAGCTGGAATATAACACAAGTATATAACATACGGCCATAAACCCACTTTCTGAACACATGCATAAATTGCTAAAATGCTTGAAAGGTACATAATCGTCTGGAGGATGGAAGGCACGAAGAGCGGAAGGCTATAACAATGTTTTGCTTGTAAAAATGGTTATAGTTTAGGTCTCACTTAGACCCGTTTCTCTACAACCATGGCTCTGATACCAATCTGTAACACCCCCAATTTCATGATACGCAGCGGAATTCAAACTGGGTGTTACTTGATGGCACAACAGTCATAATAATAGAAAACGATCTCTACTGAGTCGTTTTAAAAAGGATTTATCATTCAAATTATATGAATATCAGAGTTTACAAAATGAGGTCCCAGATGGTTCCATGTTTAGAAAAATACATCAAATGAGTTTTCGAATGATAATAAAATTTATAGCCCTATTGAGTATCCGTGCTCCTCCGTGCCATCCTTGATCATTATGCACCTGAAATACATGCTTGAAACTGTCAACACAAAGGTTGAGTGGAATTCGTAGGTTTAGTTAAATCGTTTGAACACAATATGTTAGTAGTGTGAGTTATAAATTCACACTCATGGTTGGAAAACAAAACGGTTATTATTTCACTAAGCTCATGATAACCAAAACATTAACATCGAACCAACAATATTGGTATATTTGTAACATAGAAGCCCTACCAAGGTAATTTGCCATTATACCCCTAGATCTCAAATATAGTGCGTTTGTTTGAACTCGTGGTTATTCTACACAAACGGGATTCGTCAATCCCAATAGGCCTACTCACAATATTCGCGCTCACTCGCAAGTGACTAATGGTTCATGATATAGGGACTTCGAACATGGCAATTGTTACTTAGTGACAATAAAACATAGTCGGGTAGCATACAGTAGAAAGCATTGTGTTCGAGTAGAAAAATAGTAGCATGTATCCCCCCTACGGGTGTGTAAAATAGTTAAACAATAGAAAGTAGGGCTACGAACTCACCTTGAACTAATGATATCACAACGTATAACGAAATCGATGGATTAAGCCAGGAAGTCTCTACGTACAACCTAGAAATATGATATCGTGTCTTAGGTTCTAAAACAACGAAGTGAATATATAAACATGCCAAAAAGTTTATATATCTTGTACTACCGTTCGGGCCATCGTAATTCAGAGGTCATGTAGTAAACGTTCAGGAGCCAGGACACTTTAACTCGTAAATCCACAACTCGTCGATCCGTTTACCCAAATGAAACCCCTCACACAAAGCTCCCTAGTGTTGTAGTATTTGATAGAAAATATATTTTGTTTACTTGATTATATGATATATTAAGAGTTTATAAAACACTAAATAATCAAATAAAAGTTCATAAGTATTTAAAGTATATAAATACTTACCTTAATATAGAATGCTTGAGTATTATAGAAAAAGGGAATATAAGCGGAGCTTCGACGTAGAATTTGCAATCTTCGTAAACCCGAGGCCACTTGAAGATTATAACAACGCCTTCTTGAAAACCCGAAGCTATTTGAAGATAATAACAAAGTCTTTTTGGAGACTTGAAGTTATTTGCTCAAGAACTCATCAACTTTCTTATGAAATATAAGAGAAGTGCCTAGGGTTTTAGGACTTTGAAGATATTAGAAGGTGTGGTGCAAGAATTTCTATGTGTTTAGTTGGCTATTTATAGGATGAGAAATTTAGTTAACTACATATTGGGTTAAATTTTAACCATGGTTAAAATAACACATGTAATCATCTAGGAAAACAATGGCCAAGATTTAGCCACCAAGGGGATGACTCCCCCCCCCCTATTGGCGGTTTGGGAAGTCTAGGGAGGTGACTAGATGAGTTCTTGATATTATCTTTCTTATAGAGTTAGTTTTGGTTCCGTAAATTTCTAACCGTAAGTTGTTAAGTCACGAAACGCAAAAACCGAGTATCGTAAAAATATGAAACTTGAAAGAATTGTGGGAAACTAGAAGGGGGGTTGAATAGTTTACCGGTTTAAAAACTTCTTTTAAAAATCTTGTTTTAAAAGTATGCTATTGGAAACTTTGATTCGAACTCTATGTGTAATCAAACAACACCAATATGAACTACAAACTAAGCTACGTAAAAAAAATAACAAATAAAAGTAAAGAGTAGAGTTGGAAAGATCAAACCTAGACAGAGGATTTATAGTGGTTCGGCTACGAAGCTCTTCTTCGCCCTACTCCACTCCCCGAGTACCACACTCGAGAGTTTCAAACACTATATCAACAACCTCCCTTCAGGCGGAGAAAACCGTACACGTCGCTTATCCTATTTCCGACACTAAGCTAGATGTCGAGTGCTAATCTTACCTAGCACCAATCTACCAAGGTCCACGTGACCAAACACTCAAGCCCAATGGCTTCAAGAGATCACCAAGATCTCAACACGATCACAATGATCAATACTCACTTCACTCTACTTGACTAACACTAACCTAATGACCCTTGATCTTCTTGATCAATCACACAAGCCCAATGGCTTCAAGAGATGTTCACTATCTCTATAGATCACACTTGATCTTCACTCTCACTCTCAAAAAGAAAATAAACTTGATGTATGCTAAGACACAACAAGGTTGTAACAAGTGTTACAAAAACCTATCAACTATAACTCTAGTATCTTCTTGATTACTTGAGTTCTTCTCTTGCCAATGAAGAGGGATGACAACACCTTGTATCAACTTGGATACTTGTGTTCTTCTCTTGCTAGTGAAGAGGTATGAAGAGGATCACTTGAAGGATGATTGGATCACTCTTGAAACAAAGAAAAACTAATCTAATTGACCCTAAGAAGTGAAAGGTGTGAGAGGGTTATACTAAGGGATTTTTCTGTGTGTGAAGGGTGCCTAAAACTGTGAAAGAGGTGGGTATTTATAGGCAAAGAAAATCTGAACGTTACAATTCAAAATGGTACGGACGGCTCCACTAAATGACCCACGGCTCCGTTAAATTTAACGGTACTGTGGAGCCGTGGTGGACTAGGACGCTCCAAATTTTGTCTTTTCTGGTGAAAACTTATTTGGGGAAGGTTGGAGCTGATTTTGGGGGGAAAAATAGCTGTTGTGATTTTCAAACTTATTTTTCCATTAAAACATTTCTTAATATTTCAAAAATAATTTGTCATGTGTATCTTTGAAAAAAAATGTTTTGTCCCATTTAAAATGTGAATTTTCAAAACATGAATTCACTTCTTTGATCACTAGTTCAAGTTGTAACTTTGTTCAAGAGTGATTTGTGTAGAAACGGGATCTTCCGATTAAAAACTTGTTAGCGTTAATTTTAACGTAACGTGAGTTCACATTTTGTCATCCTCAAAACGTGAAGTAATCGAAAGATATAAATAACGTTTTTAGAACATTATTTGCATCAACAATCTCCCCCTTTTTGATGATGACAAAATATAAACTCATTTTTGGTTAAAATTAGTTTTAACAAGTTTTTAATGAGTTTACTCCCATTTCTCCCCCTTTTTGTCAAATCAAAAAGGTGGTTAAGGCTCCCCCTTGATGTGTACTCCCCCTCATTTGGAGAACACAAAGGAATCGAGCAATGGATCGTGCTACAAAACAAAGTTAGACGACAAATATACAATATCTAACAAGTAGCACATAAGACAAATATCCAACCACAATAAGAGAATTATGGCTAAGTAGCCAAAATGAAAAGCCCATTACATAAATATGAAATAAATGTCATACATAAGTATGACTACAATAGGAAAGCAAATTAAACTAACAAGAAGACACATAAACTACTAAAGTAACATGAGGCTTCTAGATTTGCTTCCAACTTCAAAAGGGTTCCTAGTCATTTATTTGAGGAACTAAACATAACCATGTTTAGTTTGGGCTATTGTGTGGTGGAGGTGGTGGAAGGATGATGGGTCCTATGGGTGGTGTGAGAAGGTGTTCTAGATATGAAAACCTAAAGCTAAGCTCATCTCTAAGGTTCATGATGAGTTCAAGGTTGTAGTTGCAACAAGGGCAACTCAAGGTGTGTGAGTGAAGGGGATACATGATTGGATAACCCATTAAGGGTTGAGGTGATGGTGATAGTGAAGGTGATGATATGTTGCTCCCAAATTCAAAGGGAGTGTTTGGTGAAAGGGTGAGGGTGAGAGTTAGAGGTTGTGGTGATGTTGAAAGAGATGAGGGTGTTGTGTGAGTTCCCAATTCAAGGGAAGTTGATGGTGATGAGTTAAGTGTTAGGGTTAAAGGGTGAATGGGACTAGGTGGAGATGAGTGTGTGTTGATTCTTGTTGTGGAGGATGAGGATGTAGGTTTAATAGAGGTTGCCTTGGATGGAGCTTGGGGTGTAGTGAAAGAAGATGATGAGTTGGTAGAGGTCATGGGTGTATGGGTTTCATCTTCATCATCCAAGGTGAGATCAATGAGGGGAATGTCATTGGTGATAGGTTTTGTTGATGATTGGGGTGTGTTGACATTCTTGATCCATTGATCAACTAGAGAGGTTTGGTTGGTTGGTTTGATGTTGAATCTAGGTTTCTTGAATACTCTTGATCCCATGATGATGGTATGGTGAGTGTGAAGGTGTAAGGATGGGTGTAAGAATGGCAATGCATAATGTTAGCTTAAATAGCCAAAACATAAGCATGCAAGTTTGAAATGTTGGATTTGGGGATTTGGGTGCATGGGAATCAGGTTTTGGTTGCAGATTTTCTGGAAAAGATAGTCAAAAAGTGGAAGAGAATAGCAGTTTTCGTCTTCCAGAGGCACGGCACCATTAAAGGTGCTACGGCACCACTAAATTTAGTGGAGCCGTGGCCTATTTAATGGAGCCGTGGGCTCTTTTGACCTTCTTTCCAGGTCTGCAGGTTTTAGGCAGCCTAAATGGGGAAATTTCTGGGGAATCCATTGGCTGCAAATCTCAAAGCCTCAAATTACTAAACACATAGAATTCCTAAAGCTAGTTTCAACTAGCAACTAACATGATCATGTGATCATCTATGTATTTAGGCAACTATTAAGCATGCATGAATTCAAGCATTTTTAACATCTAGTGCATGTAATAAAATAAACTAACATGCATGATTTAGGCAAGATAAACTAACATGAGGATTAATTACCAATAGAATTAATCATGTTCAAAGGAAACACATCAAGCAAGTTAATGTATTAGGAAACAATGCCACAAACTATTAGTAGTATTTTAAGCATAATACTTATATAGATAATACTACTTAAGTTATTTCCATCTAATCCTTTCTTTTCCCCAACTTCTTAATTTTGTTTCCAAGCCCTTTTATTGCCTTGCCGATGGACTTGAATCCCCCGATAGTTTGCTCATGCATCTCCACTTGTCTATTGTACATTGAGGTTTGTCTTCTCATCATGTGGGATAGATTTACCATCCCATTTTCGAGGTCGGTTGTACGTCGAAATGATGAGGTATCAAGATTACGAAAGTAGGTGTTGGGAGAAGGGATTTGAGGGCTAGAAGTTCCTTCTTCGTTCACCTCATCATCGTCCTCATCCATGGGTTCAGATGATGATTCGTGACTGAAGGAGGAGGATGAATGGGGAATATCGGAAGTGGATTTACGACCACGTTTGGACCCTTTGTCCTTACGTTGCTTTGTGCGACGTTGTGGTCCACCAAGTGTGTGCATAACCGGATTGACTAGGACATAGTCGACACTTTGAAGATGTGGGAAATGTTCCATGACCCACCTGAATAAACGAGTAAGCAACATGCCGTATGGCATGAGCTCATCGGACCGACGATGAATGTTGGCCATCCGTTTGACCATGTAGTATGCGAGGTTGAAGGGTTCCTCGATACTAAGACAGTAGAGCATAAGGGCAAGACTTGCCGGTACGTGATCACGGTTGCCCGCAAGGCTTAACACATTTTCATGTAGAAGAAGTTCCCAACTTCTAAGGTCGGGACGGAGTTCCCTGAGGTAGATTTTGGATGGGTCGAGAAAGACAACGGATCCATCACGTTTTTGGTACGTGTTGGCGACTCGAGGAATTTGGATAATTTGTTTGATTACTTCAATGTCAGGAATTTGGGTACTATAGGCACCTTCTATCTCAACATTGTAGTAAAGAGACTCTAGAGAATGGTCGTTGGTGTAAGCACACTGACCATATGAGGGAACACCAAGAATTTCACCAAACTGAGTGACAGACAGGGTGATATTTTGGTGTTGAATCCAAAAGTCAAGAAAGACGTTACTGTCAGAGTCAGTGTAGGTACGAACACGACTGTAAAATTCGAGAACGAAAAGGGGA
This sequence comes from Artemisia tridentata subsp. tridentata, assembly GCA_021014915.2. NCBI lineage: Eukaryota > Viridiplantae > Streptophyta > Magnoliopsida > Asterales > Asteraceae > Artemisia > Artemisia tridentata. The sequence continues at coordinate 61,444,919 of CP139501.1, read as the reverse complement.
CATATTTGATCGTTTATTGTGTATAAACAATCGAACCGAATGGAAGGAAAACAAGCACTGACTCTATCTGACATGACATAAAGTGCATCGACTACACGTCCTTCGTGTATGTATCGTGTTAGTACTTTGGAAAAATAAGCTTTTTGTTCATCAGTGATGTTTGGGTTTTCAAGTGTTTCAATGATGTATTTTCGGGTTAATTGATAATCATTCCGAGGCATTGTTTGTCTACAAAAAAAAAATATTTTTGTATATGTTAGTTCGTTGCATTTTAATGATTATACTTCTAGTGTGTGTGCCTAAATGCAAACAATGTGGAGGTGCGGCAATCTCGACTCTAAAACTATCCTAAAGAGATTACCCAAACGCTCCTGATGTGCGTGTCGTTGTGTTCAAGTTTTAAAATTTATAAACACGATTTATCCAATTCTCTAATCACACATACGAGCAAGTATACTCGTCCGTGGTAGTAAAGGTGGGTAAGTCGAGATCGTCCCAAGGGAATTGGGGTTGAGGTTTAGTAAATAAGTTTTAGCAAAATGGAGTGTCAATCCAATTTGAAGCAAATTCTAAAAACAAGCAAGGTTCAATCAATCAAAAACTAATATACTTGTGTGTAGTTTCCATGACAATTGTTTAGAGTAACCAATCAAGTTGGGTGTTACTTGTAATGATGCACAACTTAAAATGAATGATTCACAATCTATGGTTTTTGTCATGAGAAATCATATCTAAGAATTCAATCTCCTAGTTAACTCCTTTCGGCCATTATTAACTATTACGATAATTCTATTAAGTCCTTTTTGTTGTTTGAAAGCATGTCTTATCTCAAGAATTCCTACGAATCCTTTCGGCCTTTTTCGTGATGAAATCGTTTCCAAATCCGTTTTAATGAGTTAAGGTGTTGCTTGTCACACACCACAATCCATACTAATTCGTGCACTAACTTTTTGGAATAAAAACATAAAGAAAACTCCTTTCGGCCTTGTGAATCTTTGAAAATGTTTTTACCAACCAATTAAGCAAGATTAGATTTTATCTCAACAAACTCATAAAACAAGAGATGTTTTCATGCATCACTATGATAAGATTACTCCAACAATTGTCACATCATCCACACACAAGTATAACTAAATTACTCCATAACAATCATAACCAAACACAAATAATTAACCAAACTTTCATTCATCATATAGTAAAAGTAAAAGTAGTTCATGACAACTCAACAAGAAATACCTATCAAGGAATTACAAGAACTAGAATTGTGGAACTATAGCAATCCACACTCCTCCAATCGCCTATTATCACAAGTAAACAACTCCACACACGGACGCAACTCTTGAGACTCGAACTCAAGATCTCCTGGACGTTTTTACAGCAACTACAAGCTTTTTGGGCAATAATAATAATAGTGGCGTAGCTTTCTTAGGTTATGTCACTTCCCCAAAAGAACTCTCTTTGTAAATTAACCAAGGGTTCCTTAAATAAGTGAGGAAACCCTTCTTATCCAAGTAAAAACGTCCCATATGATTTAACAGCTGAGAAATGATAAGCCTCAATGATTATGGGGCTTAAATTCACCATTTAATGCAACTTTGTAACTTCAGTGTTGGCCAACCGATCGGTATTTGGCTCCTACCGATCGGTTGGAGCTCTCGGTGTTTCCAACTTCACTCCATCCGAATCGGATGCGGGCAGCATTCGATCGGATGGATGATCCTGCCATGCACTTTTATTTTCTTTTATTCATTTCTCGTTACGTGCTCGATCCTTCGCTGTACCATTGATTTCCTTCATAGAACTTGATCTTTTCTTGATATATTAAGCATAGAAGTCTTGGTCTAATCAATTCTTTGAAGTATCATGTGGTTGCTTTCTCGTAATTCTCCTTATGTGCATAATCTCTTCATTTCTTCGTGTTTTCCTCCACTTTTTCTGTACTTGGCTATATTTACTTGCATACACACTTTTTCTTTCATTTAGCAACAAATACATGCAAATATAACCAAATATGATGCACAAAACTAGCAATAACGTACCTAAAAACATGTTAGATTTAAGCGTTATCAAATCCCCCACACTCGAGTTTTGCTCGCCCTCGAGCAAGTCTAATTTTTAGAAAAACTGAACTCAATGGTATTTTCATTATGTTCATGAAAAAATCCTTGCAATGTATGCAAATTAAATTGAGCTTTGATAACATCACCAAGTACCTCACAAAGGAAATTTTAGATTCACACAACTCTTGATAATAGATTTGATTGTAGATCACTCAATTGCTCAGACGCGATTCATGTCTCTTACCATAAGCTTGTACTTGTATCAAAACAACAAAATAAAACATCAAAGAGGTCTTTAATTTGGGTTTAGGCTTCAAAAGGGTTTTGATTACCTAGCTAATGTATAGATATTTCATACAAGTACATCATAATTCGCTAACAACGAATCCTTGTATAGTCAAGCAACGGATGGTCACTAGAGCGTGCCTTGGTTCGCTAACGACGTTACTTGCATAACGGATGGTCACCAATTTACTCACCAGATCGCTAACAACGCTTTTCAACTATCCAAAAACTCGGATGGTCACCAGAACATACATGTGCTACATATCTAAACAAAGCCATCACTAAATCCGAATGCTCGAATAAAGTAATTGGTAAGGGAAAGGGATAAGACATGGGAATTTGGTTTGGTTCTATAAAAAAAACAAACAAGAATCAAGCCCAAATTCAATCCTAACTCTTTACGTCACAAATGATTACTCACCAAACTTCTTCGATCATTATTCCGCATTTCATGTAAACTCCATCTTCTATAATAACTCTTTGAATATCTTATTTTCACACATACATAGCTCATTGGTTTTTTTTTTTTTTTTTTTTTTTTTTTTTTTTTTTTTTTTTTTTTTACATACCCCCACACTTTGGATGAGCACACGCTACAAAAAATATAAATAAGAGTAGCGACCTCCTTCTTCATTGAAACAACATATACACATACAAGGTGTGGTCAATCATGCAATCATCAAAAATAAATAGTTTCGAATTTCATTTGGACTTGATTCGGGAAAGTCTAAGGTGTATGGTGCAATAATTTTTCTGGGTTAAATCAAAAGAAAAGATAGGCTCAAAAGGGTGTAACTAAGGGTATCTAGCATATAATGCTAACAAATGGGTTCCAATTTACTAAGGACAACTAACCGATGTGGTTAGCAAAAGTGTATTGTAAACGGAAGGCCATTTGGTGGAAATCCTAATTTGCCTCTTATCATTTGAATATATTTTATTACTTGAAAGTAATTTTAACCGTAATGCATAACAAGTACAAGTTCTAGAATCGACATAATCACCGGCACACTCATACGAAATATAAGGCATGAATCCTCACAATTTAAAGTGGTGGTAAAATGTACTTAGCAATAGTTACCAAAAACTCTCAAAACTTGACTACATTCCAAAAAATTTTCAAAATAACCTTATTATTTACCATTGAATCAATTTGTCTATCAACTAGAAAAATCAAAGGCGAATAAATTCACACATTCTAGTCCTTGAAATCCAAAAATCCAAAATTAAAAAAAAAAATCTTTCCTATTTACTTCCCTCCGCCACACTTAAGTTTTGCATTGTCCTTAATGTAATAAAACGAACTTCAAAGTAAAGGAAATGGAAAGAAAAATAGAGAAAAAAAAAACTACCCGGAAAAAAATTAGCATAAGCCTAGTTGATCACAAGTAATCTCATGAGTTCTTCCAACTTCAAAAAAAAATTGATCAACACTAAGCTTCCGTCAATTCTTCCCCTGCAAATACTGCAAACTATGCTCGAAACAAACAAACAAAATACCAAAAACAATAAACCAAAAAAACATAATAATAAAAATAAAAATCCAAACAAATCAAAGTTAAAACAAATAAATCCTACAAGAGTTAAAGTTTAAAGTATTAGAAAATAGAAAATAGAAATAGTTCAACCATTATTGTTTTGAAACCATAATCATAAACCATCATTGATCACTCATAATCCATGTCCGGATCAATCCTCTCATCTTCACTCTCTTCATCTTCATAATTCTCATCACCCTCAAAAATTGTGTACCTTTGTCTTTTCTCTCCAGCACTCCTTGAAGAACCGCCCACATCAAAACTCGAACTCCCAACATTAGGGACTCTGCCATACACCGGCACTGGTTCAGGAAATGGTGCGTACCCAGGATATGGGTAAGGGTATTGGCCAGGATACGGGTCATACTCCAATGGGTAGGGTGGAACATTTGGTGGGTTGTAAGGAGGTACCTCATAATCGCCTTGTTGAGCTACATGTTGAAGCATCGGCATTGAATAATCATAGTTGTAATTTTGCCTCATCATCATTGAATCTCTCCACACGTCCCTTTTCTCAATCTCATTTAGCTCACGGTTCCAATCTCCCCATCCCGAGTCAAAACTACCCGGGGCATGAATATTCCCAACAGGAGGTGGTGGTTGATATGGTTGTTGTTGGTAAGGCTGCTGTGGTGCTCCATGAGGTGCAACCATTTGTGGCTCAATCCAAGCTCCCAACTCTCGTGTCTTCCTATTTAAGGCCGTATTAAAACTCCTCGCATCCCACGTCTCACAATTCAACATCTCTGAACACTTTACTAACTCTATATCCACATAATAGCCCAATCTTTTCGCCAACTTGGTCACATAGTGACCACCACAGATTTCACTATTGTCTTTGATTCCTGGTGCTCTCCTTGAAAGATACTCGGCTATTATCCAAGCCGCATTCCCATTCTTCTCCTCTAACAACTTCATAACCCAAAGATCCGGATGATTGCACTTGTCTCTGCTCCCTGTCCTATGCAAAACACTCCAAGCTATCAATTTTTGTAAAATTCTCAACAACGGATTCCTTAGCTTTGATGAATTCCTTCTTGTACAACTTGGGTCACCAACACTATTCCAATACTCAGCCAACCCGGCATAATCATTATGCCTCCTTACTAATCTCACAAAATGAGATGCAAACAAACGATCCTTGATCTCATCTGGCTCGTACAAGCCAAGAACCACGGCAAACTCCGGCAAAGTAAATTCGTGCTCTCTACCACAGAGCCTAAACCAAATGCATTTGTCATTTATAAGATCCACAACCTTCCTCTCAAAGTAAAATGTGGAGAAAAACTCCAAACACCATTCACGGTTAACATTCTCGTGAATGCTAAACGCATTCTCCCACGAATAATCCTCAAAACTATCACCATCTCCTTCGTATACATATGTCATTCTCATCAAATTCCTTAACTCCATCTCACATTCATACTCATGAAATAAACTCCAATCAACTAACCTTGGTTTGGCGATTTTCCTCCCTTGTAACTTTGATAGACGCTTACGAAAAGCGTGCCTCTCTTCGCTTCTTAAGCCACTAAACTTCAAATTCTCGTTACGCTCTGGAATCACAGTATACTTAACCTTCTCTTTGATATTCCTATTCACAAACTTTTGCACAATTGGATTACTAACTTCACGCGATGAACTCGATCCTCCTGCAAGAAATCTCTGTAGCAACCATGATTATTTGTTAGTATAAGAGTATAAGAAACAAAGTTAGATGATTTAGAAGTCCAAAAGATTCGATTTGCAAATCTTCAAAAAGTTTTACCGAGGGCTCCATCCGATCGGTATCTCTCTCCATCCGATCGGATGGAGTTGTGACCTTATCCAGCCGATCGGTAGCAACTCGCAACCGATTCGGTTGTACTCACTGTATCAAAAACAAAAATTTTCGACTCCAAATCAATCCTATCTAGTTCCACTCTTCCTTATCCTGCATTTCATCAATCACTATGGTCTCTACACATCCCACTTATCTTTAAATCATATCCATAACATACTCGCCTGATCAATCTTAGAACCTATGAACATATCCAAAATCAAACCTTATTGATGTTCTAATCCACAATGCATCATCCTAGGAACACTAATTAACATCTAAACAACATCTGGAAATCATTAATTTCTACCCAGAATCGATTCAAAGTTTTGACCCTTATGATTCAAAAAATCAATTAATTCATTCTTCCTCAAAACTTAATCAATCCATCTCATTCTTTTTGCAATGATCTCCTCAATTATTTACCCATCTATTCCAGAAAAATCATGCCTTAATTCGAACTATACCAAAAACGCCTAAATTTTGACCTAATCCAATCAATTCGAATTAAAACCTAATTGACACAAATTAATGATGTTACTTACTTGTTTTGGTGCCATTGATGATCCTTCAACTCTCCTGCAACTCTTAAAACTTTCCTAATGGTCGAATTAATGAACCTCAAGTGTGGTGGAATGAGTGTGTGTGTGTTTTTATGATTTTTGAAATCTTGGGTATATATACTTCACTCCATCCGATCAGTATTTCATCCAACGATTCGGATTGAATTTTTGCAAAACTTCACTTTTTCTTTCTTTCTTCAATACTTTGACTTTTGCAAGAACAAATAGAAAGTACTTTACTCCCTAAAAAAGACTTCACTTTAAGTAAAAATACCACCAACACACTTATTCTCCCAACTTGTTATCCAAACTATCTCTACAACTTCTAAAACAAAACTTAACTCCATAGATTAAAAACTTAATAAAACCATAAGATAACCAAAAGGTCTTAAACTTAAATCAAACTTAAATGCAAAACATTAAACTAATATTAAAAATGCATTAAAAATAAACAAACAAACATTAGCACAAGCCTTGTGCTTTATTCTTCAACTTTTGCTCTTCAACCTTCATCCTTCAAAGTATTCATGCTTCAAGATGTCTTCACTTTGAAATTTGCCGGATAACTTTCGGTTAGTCACTTGTGTTTTAAACTTCCTTGCAAAATTTCTTCCATCCGGACAAACTATATCAAACTTCACATGCCACTCTCCATCACCTTCTTCTTTCTTGTAAACACTAACTCCTTCGGGTCCCCATTCCATATTCTTCAATTGAACCGGTAAGGATCCAAGAAAATCTGTCAATTTATGGAACACAAAAACATTCTTGAATGGATTATAGAAAACCTCCATAGCTAATGCTCTTTCCAACTCATCTTCAATACCAAAGTAACTAGGGACAATCGGCCCATATTTAGGTCTTCCCTCTTCATCTCTACCAACTTCAAAACAACCTAAATGGTCTTCTTCTTCTTCTTCTTCATGCACTTCCTTAATAATCTTGCCTCTAGGTTTAGGATAATAGGTATGCTTCAAGATCCCATCACTAATAGTCATAGTACCTCTACCCATATCTATAATAGCTCCGCAAGTTCTCAAAAACGTTCTTCCTAACAACAAAGGTAACTCCTTATCTTCCGGGATATTAAGCACAAGAAAATCGGCTAAGAAAGCTTGATATCCTACTTGCACTCTAACATTCTTCACTTCTCCCATTGCTTTTGCTCTTGAATTGTCAGCCATAGTAAGATTATATTGATTTGGTTGAGGATTACCAAGTCCTAATCTTTTGTACAACGGGTATGGCATCACATTCACACTTGCTCCTGTTTCGGCCAATGCATACATTGCATCGGTTCCATTCACCTTAATTGGTAACACAAAATTCCCCGAATCGCTCTCTTTCTTAGGCAACACATTTTCAACTATCCTTTCCCTTGCAAACTCATCAAAATTCTTATCCTCTAGCCTAGCTGTTGCCATCATAACCGCATCTAACTTCTTACGATAAACCATGTAATTGTTCAACACTTCTATAACCGGCTTCTCTTCCATAAGCTCCTTAAATTTCATTTCCAAGTTCTCCAAAACAGCTTCTTTTTGTTCTTGAGTCAATGGTTTAACTTCTTGAGGTGATTTGGGCGATGAACTAGATGAACTACTCTCATTTTTAGGGGTGGAGGGTTGGGTAAGTTTGTTAAGTGGTGTTTTCTTGCGATTAGCCTTTCCCATTTTAACAATCTCTCCTCTTCCTTCCTTCTTCTCTACCATATCATCATCAACATCAATTCCCATCTCTCCCATAGCAAAATCAACCCTACATTTAGTTTTCACCATGAAATTTCTACCAAACATAACTTCCGGTTCATCCACATTTCCATATTCCAACACAACAAAATCAATCTTGAAAACATGACCATGAATATTAACTTTCACATCTCTCACTATCTTCCTACCATAATCCTCATAATCAAGCCTAACAAAGCCAAGCTTACTAAGCATTTCTTCCGTAATGTAATTCTCACCATACTCCATATTAAGTTGAGCATCCCAAGCCTTAACTCCTTCCACACCACATGGTGTAGCATACCTCATAAATGGTACATCAAACTCTTTAGGTGGTGCTTGCGTAAACACAACCACTCTTTTCTCCTTAGGTAAACAAACACTGCTTTCGCCAACTTCTTCTTTCCTTTCTAAACCAATCTTAGCTTCATCCAAAATGCTTTCCAACTTCACCAAAAAATCTCCTGAATCTCTCAACATCTCTTCCAAATGTCTCAAATATTCCGAAACATTGCTTAAACTTTCCATTCTACTTAAGCACTATCATAACATAACCACAAAACAAAAATTCCAAACTATTAGCGTGAGGGTTAGTTATAATCGAACCATATCAAAATATCAAACAAAAATAAGCTAACAAACAACTTCAAATCATCAAAACATCAAAACAACTAAGAATAAAAAATCATAAAAATTTTTACCGAGGCAACCATCCGATCGGTATCACCTTCCATCCGATCGGATGGGAAAACTGCAAAAGATAAAATCTCACCAACCGAATCGGATGCGGGCGGCCTCCGATCGGTTCGATCGAATTTTTTTTTTTTTTTTTTTTTTTTTTTTTTTTTTTTTTTTTTTATGATAATAATAATACTAAACTAATGACAACCTCTTTTTTTTTTTTAACTTGTTTTTGTGCTTTTTTTTTATTTATTATATATAGAAAACTAAAAAGAAGAAATAACTAATAATTAAAACTAATTAATATAATCCTAATTACTTATCAAGCATCAAATTATCTAATTAACTTTTAACTAATGAACTAATGAACATAAAGACTAATTATAACTCATTTAATAAAAACTTAAAAACTACCAAACATTAAAATAAATAAATTAACTACATTAACTAATCATTAAACATAATAAAACTTTCTAATACCCTAAATTAATTAATCTAATTACTCTACTAATTAAACATAACATTAATGAATCATAAAAACTGAAAAATAACAAAAAATTACTAAACAAAAAATATTACTGAGACCACCAACCGATCGGATGGAAATCCATCCGATTCGGTTGGTCCGAACCAAAATTTTTTTTTTTTTTTACTTTTCTTTTAAACCTTCTTTAAAAAAAAACTTAAGACTACTAAGCCCAACTACCAAGAAAATCTTAACAATTCCCCGGCATCGGCGCCAAAAACTTGATGTGCGTGTCGTTGTGTTCAAGTTTTAAAATTTATAAACACGATTTATCCAATTCTCTAATCACACATACGAGCAAGTATACTCGTCCGTGGTAGTAAAGGTGGGTAAGTCGAGATCGTCCCAAGGGAATTGGGGTTGAGGTTTAGTAAATAAGTTTTAGCAAAATGGAGTGTCAATCCAATTTGAAGCAAATTCTAAAAACAAGCAAGGTTTAATCAATCAAAAACTAATATACTTATGTGTAGTTTCCATGACAATTGTTTAGAGTAACCAATCAAGTTGGGTGTTACTTGTAATGATGCACAACTTAAAATGAATGATTCACAATCTATGGTTTTTGTCATGAGAAATCATATCTAAGAATTCAATCTCCTAGTTAACTCCTTTCGGCCATTATTAACTATTACGATAATTCTATTAAGTCCTTTTTGTTGTTTGAAAGCATGTCTTATCTCAAGAATTCCTACGAATCCTTTCGGCCTTTTTCGTGATGAAATCGTTTCCAAATCCGTTTTAATGAGTTAAGGTGTTGCTTGTCACACACCACAATCCATACTAATTCGTGCACTAACTTTTTGGAATAAAAACATAAAGAAAACTCCTTTCGGCCTTGTGAATCTTTGAAAATGTTTTTACCAACCAATTAAGCAAGATTAGATTTTATCTCAACAAACTCATAAAACAAGAGATGTTTTCATGCATCACTATGATAAGATTACTCCAACAATTGTCACATCATCCACACACAAGTATAACTAAATTACTCCATAACAATCATAACCAAACACAAATAATTAACCAAACTTTCATTCATCATATAGTAAAAGTAAAAGTAGTTCATGACAACTCAACAAGAAATACCTATCAAGGAATTACAAGAACTAGAATTGTGGAACTATAGCAATCCACACTCCTCCAATCGCCTATTATCACAAGTAAACAACTCCACACACGGACGCAACTCTTGAGACTCGAACTCAAGATCTCCTGGACGTTTTTACAGCAACTACAAGCTTTTTGGGCAATAATAATAATAGTGGTGTAGCTTTCTTAGGTTATGTCACTTCCCCAAAAGAACTCTCTTTGTAAATTAACCAAGGGTTCCTTAAATAAGTGAGGAAACCCTTCTTATCCAAGTAAAAACGTCCCATATGATTTAACAGCTGAGAAATGATAAGCCTCAATGATTATGGGGCTTAAATTCACCATTTAATGCAACTTTGTAACTTCAGTGTTGGCCAACCGATCGGTATTTGGCTCCTACCGATCGGTTGGAGCTCTCGGTGTTTCCAACTTCACTCCATCCGAATCAGATGCGGGTAGCATCCGATCGAATGGATGATCCTGCCATGCACTTTTATTTTCTTTTATTCATTTCTCGTTACGTGCTCGATCCTTCGCTGTACCATTGATTTCCTTCATAGAACTTGATCTTTTCTTGATATATTAAGCATAGAAGTCTTGGTCTAATCAATTCTTTGAAGTATCATGTGGTTGCTTTCTCGTAATTCTCCTTATGTGCATAATCTCTTCATTTCTTCGTGTTTTCCTCCACTTTTTCTGTACTTGGCTATATTTACTTGCATACACACTTTTTCATCATTTAGCAACAAATACATGCAAATATAACCAAATATGATGCACAAAACTAGCAATAACGTACCTAAAAACATGTTAGATTTAAGCGTTATCAGCTCCTAACTTCACTTTTGCTCAATCAAATATGTCGAACAATACATATCAATTATGTACTTCGAGCCATATTTGAGAGTTCATGTATGCATGCAAAAACGTTTTTAATTTGCATCAACAATGTATGAAAAAGGTTTCATGATCCTAGACTTGTGAAGTTTTAAAAAAAAAATGATCGAATTGGGGTGTTTGGCAAATGCCTCAACATGGTGCTAATCAAGCTTTAAGATTGAAAAGCTTTAATGCAGAACGTTCCTAATTCAATTTTAATCATCCTAAACATGATTCCATTACAAATAAACAATCATAATCCGAATTTAGTGATTAATTTCGGATTAGGTTTTGCAACATAAGTGGGTTTTTGGAAATCCTAGGTTTAGGGAATCATGTGAATACTACATTGTCTAATCCTAGTCTTAATTTCACAAGGGTTTAACTAATTTTGAAAATCCCCAATTCGGATTTATACTCAAGAACAAACCCTAGACTCAAATTAAAAGAAAATAAGAGTGAATTACTTACAATTGATGATGTTGTGGTTAGGATTTGTTAATTCCAAAGCCTCAATCTTGAATTGCAAGAGTTTAGTTGAATTATGGTGTTATGGTTCGATTTTGACAGCAAGTGGAAGAGGTTTTTGTGAGTTTGGAAAGTTTGTGCAGAAGAAAAGAATGACTGGGCGCGGTTTTCAGATGCACGGCTCCACGGTTCCACTAAACATTAGTGGAGCCGTGGCTCTTTAGTGGAGCCGTATATCTGATTGTCCAGTTTTTCTTCTGTTTTGACTTTTGGCTGATTAATCTTACTTATTTAGTAAGACTTTTTGACACGAGGAAAAAGTTTATACCTAATAAACTTTTTGACTAAAGATGATTAAATGGGATGACCGGAAATGACCTTAGTGTTTCCGAGGAAATTGACTAAGACGTCATTGGATGAGGATTTACTTCTAGTATTTCCCGTGAAATAAATAGAAGTTATGAGTTGTGTTTAGGAGGATGACTATGATATTTCCCATGAAATATTTAATTAGTCGGAGTACGCGACACAAGGAATGACTAGATATTTCCCGTGAAATATTCATGAGTCATATGACACAAGGAATGACTTCAATGTTTCCCGCGAAACTTTCGAGAGGTCATAGAAGGGATGAAAGGTTATGAGGCATGACGTGACAGATGACTTTAATATTTCCGAAGGAATATTCAAATAGTCATGAGCGGGATGAGAGGAATGATTTGAAAAGTCATATGACGAGACGCGAGAAATGACGTTAATATTTCCAGTGAAATATTACGAAGACATGGGATAAGGCTTAGGGAATGACTTGAAATTTCTAATGAAATATTCAAGAGTCATGAGTCGAGAATAGAATCGAAGTGTGAGATGACTTTAATATTTCCATAGAAATATTGAAATAGTCATGAGCGGGATATGAGGAATGACTTGAAAAGTCATATGATGAGACGTGAGAAATGACATTAATAATTCCAATGGAGTATTAAGAGGTCATTTGACGAGAATGTAAAGGTTAAGGTGAGAAGAAATACTTTTCAAAGAAAAGTTTTCTCATTTGACGTTATCATGACGGAGGAGATGTCTTTCCGCGGGGAGATGACGTACTTCAACGAGCTTCGTTCATGAGCAAACTATAGGGTTCCCGGACAAGTCTAATGGCATCTTGACTGCTACTCTTCACAGGGAGTTGTCTCATCTATAGTGTTTGTTGTCATGCCTTTCCGGCGCTTGCGAACTCGGTTTCGGTCGTGGTGACAATAAGAGTAGTTTGTTTCTTGGGGAACCAAGATGTTTGTTAATTAACCTATGAAGGTACAAACATTACTCATTATGTTTCAACCCACATTAACTCTCACATTATCAGAGTTGGTATAGAAACATTTTCTACATCAATCTCCTCAAGATATCGTAATCTCAAGTGTATAGTATCTTTAATGTATGGTATGATACATTAAACACTTTGATGTAAGAAGTTTTGGGATACTTCTTACAAGTGGGCACAAAGCCAACACTATTCATGATAATGGACCTACTTGCCGTTAGGTAAACTGCTTTACCTATTATGCCCCTAACTTAGTTATATCCACGCACTCACTTTCTTCTTCTCTTGTGAGTTTCGCATTTGCGGATATGGGCGTTATTGTCAATAGAGACTATTACTTAAACTATGTATCTCATACATATAGTATACATAAGTTTACAGGGATACTTCATTTAGGCAAGATTAAATATGTGCAAGGAAGGGAACTTGATTCACTCATCAATGCTTAATTCAAACTTGTCACGCATGATCTTCAAGCGATCATCGAACATTTCTGGACAGGATGAATTTGGCATGATGAGATGTGAATAGAGTTTCTGTGTTATAGTGCCTACCATGTTAAATTCTAACTACACTATTTCATGCCAAACATTACTACTAACAAAGGGTGCTTTAAGAAAGCGTACCTGTGCCTGAGGTGTTTGCTCTTAAAACTAGAAGACTAGGGTACCTTTGTTGAATGTTAAGCATGAAAGACACTACTTGACTATTGCGTCACCAGATATGCATGATAACGCATCATACTCCTTTTTGTTGTACTCCAAAGTTTATTTACACTCTTGTTTTCCTAGCAAAACAAATGTTCAAACATCTGGTCCCCAATATCTCATGGGTCCAAAGTTGTTAGAGTTAAACATCCTACGCATTTGTTGCGTTAGTTTAGGATGTGAGAATGGAGGACACATTTCCCATGGTAAGTAACTTTGTGATGGACGATCATTCCAAGTTACGGGAAAGTTACTTGGATGATTTTGTCTTCTAAAGTTACCTCTCGGTAGAGGAGTTCTAGACCGAGGTTTGGGAGAGTTTACCTTTCTAGGTGGAGGAGTAGTTGACCTAGTGTCACGCTTTACAAATCCATGTTCGGGAGATGATAATGGTTTGTTAAAGCCTTTGGTTTCCTCTCAACTTGGGGTAGACACTCTAGTTCTATTTACAACTACTTGACTTGGTTTAGGACTTAATTTACTTTTCAGAATTGACCCAGTTTTGTCCTCAGCACCACACGGTACCACGGTACCACTAAATTTAGTGGTGCCGTCTGTATCTTTAATGGTGCCGTCACCTTCAGACATGGACTTTTCAGGCATTACAAATTTTACTTGTTTAGTACTACTTGTAGAAGCCTGATTTGGGTCAAATCCTAAACCCGAACGGTCATGTTCACTATATCTAATATTTTCAAGTATATCATTAAGTTTTTTAGTTCCTTCATCAAACCTAATGATTCTTAAAGCATTTTCTTTAAGTTTTTCGTTTTCTACTTGAAGACTAATACATGACCCGCATCCTAAATCTACTTCCTTGTTTTTCTCAAGTCTCTTGACTTGATCATTTAGTTCTAAGATTTGTAGTTCTAGTTCTTTTAATTTTAATTTTAGCTTTGTGTTTCTACCTAAAATCTTAGTACTAACTACGCACAGTTTGTTGTATTCGTCATGTAATTCATTATCATCTACTGACGAATTATTATCACTATAATAAGAAGAGTCGGATTGTACCTCGTTAGAAGCTTGAGCCATTAGGCACGTTTCATCGTTAGGCTTCTTCTCTTCTTCTTCACCGCTATCACTCCAAGAACCTCCTACGAAGGCTCTTTGGTTGTTGGATTTAGGTGGCTTAGGACATTCTCCTATGAAGTGATTAGGGTCTCCGCATCTAAAGCATCTCCTATCACTTGTCCCTTTTCTTTCATCATGATTTCTTTGAGATGACTTCTTCTCATCTCAAGATTGTCTAGAAAATCTACTTTCCTCCTAAAGAACTTTCTAAAGTTTCTAACGGCTAGTGCGTACTCTTCATCTTCACTACCGGAACTCGAACATTCCTCATCACTAGACTCCTTCTTGGCTTTTAATGCTAGAGATCTAACTCTCTCGCTTTTGCCTTTGACAATGTCGGAATCCTTCTTGATGATCATCTCGTGAACTTTCAAGTTTCCTATAAGTTCATCGAGTGACAATGCCGCCAAGTCCTTTGACTCTTCTATGGCGGTGACTTTTGCTCTCCATTTAGGATGTAGAGCTCTAAGAAACTTCCTAACATAGTTCTTACTAGAATAACCTTCATCAAGAGCTTTAAGACTAGTGATAATAGTATTAAATCTAGCAAAAGCATTATCTATTGACTCATCCTCCGAAATAGAGAATTGTTCATATTGTTGAACAAGAAGATCTATCTTGTTCTCTTTGACTTGGTTATTACCTTGGTGAGTGACTAACAAAGTTTTCCAAATATCTTTTGCCGTATTACACATGAAAATTCTTTCAAACTCCTTTTTAGGCAAAGCATTATAAATCATCATTTTAGCCTCATTGTTTTTGGCTAATTTCCTTTTTAGTTCATCACTTTGTTTATCATAAGAAACTATTTCATCCTTTTTAGTTTCCGGATTCTTTTGAATAGGTTGAAAGTCACCCTCGGTAATAACATGCCAAAGATCAATGTCTTTTGATTTCACATACGTTTCGAATCTTGTTTTCCAATAAATAAAACAATCGGTTTCAAAAAGTGGTGGTCTTTGCATAGATTGCCCTTCTAGATATTTGTCGGAATCCATTGATCGGTTCAAGCTTTAAAATACAATATACTTTAAAAACTTGACTGACGTGGCTCCTGATACCAATTATGGGAAACTAGAATGGGGGTTGAATAGTTTACCGGTTTAAAAACTTCTTTTAAAAATCTTGTTTTAAAAGTATGCTATTGGAAACTTTGATTCGAACTCTACGTGTAATCAAACAACACCAATATGAACTACAAACTAAGCTACGTAAAAAAAATAACAAATAAAAGTAAAGAGTAGAGTTGGAAAGATCAAACCGAGACAGAGGATTTATAGTGGTTCGGCTACGAAGCTCTTCTTCGCCCTACTCCACTCCCCGAGTACCACACTCGAGAGTTTCAAACACTATATCAACAACCTCCCTTCAGGCGGAGAAAACCGTACACGTCGCTTATCCTATTTCCGACACTAAGCTAGATGTCGAGTGCTAATCTTGGCTAGCACCAATCTACCAAGGTCCACGTGACCAAACACTCAAGCCCAATGGCTTCAAGAGATCACCAAGATCTCAACACGATCACAATGATCAATACTCACTTCACTCTACTTGACTAACACTAACCTAATGACCCTTGATCTTCATTGATCAATCACACAAGCCCAATGGCTTCAAGAGATGTTCACTATCTCTATAGATCACACTTGATCTTCACTCTCACTCTCAAAAAGAAAATAAACTTGATGTATGCTAAGACACAACAAGGTTGTAACAAGTGTTACAAAAACCTATCAACTATAACTCTAGTATCTTCTTGATTACTTGAGTTCTTCTCTTGCCAATGAAGAGGGATGACAACACCTTGTATCAACTTGGATACTTGTGTTCTTCTCTTGCTAGTGAAGAGGTATGAAGAGGATCACTTGAAGGATGATTGGATCACTCTTGAAACAAAGAAAAACTAATCTAATTGACCCTAAGAAGTGAAAGGTGTGAGAGGGTTATACTAAGGGATTTTTCTGTGTGTGAAGGGTGCCTAAAACTGTGAAAGAGGTGGGTATTTATAGGCAAAGAAAATATGAACGTTACAATTCAAAATGGTACGGACGGCTCCACTAAATGACCCACGGCTCCGTTAAATTTAACGGTACCGTGGAGCCGTGGTAGACTAGGACGCTCCAAATTTTGTCTTTTCTGGTGAAAACTTATTTGGGGAAGGTTGGAGCTGATTTTGGGGGGAAAAATAGCTGTTGTGATTTTCAAACTTATTTTTCCATTAAAACATTTCTTAATATTTCAAAAATAATTTGTCATGTGTATTTTTGAAAAAAATGTTTTGTCCCATTTAAAATGTGAATTTTCAAAACATGAATTCACTTCTTTGATCACTAGTTCAAGTTGTAACTTTGTTCAAGAGTGATTTGTGTAGAAACGGGATCTTCCGATTAAAAACTTGTTAGCGTTAATTTTAACGTAACGTGAGTTCACATTTTGTCATCCTCAAAACGTGAAGTAATCGAAAGATATAAATAACGTTTTTAGAACATTATTTGCATCAACAAGAATGATTAAACTTGTCAATATACTCCATAATAAAATATAAAATGAGTGGTAAGTCCCATCGGGTTGCTAAAACCCTGATAAAACTGAAAAACACGAGTCTAAAACGCGTAATACGTAAAACGTACGAAAGTTGCGTAAAATTGAGAAAAGTAAAATGTAACTTTTCTAATAGGATAATAACGAATTAAAATGGCTTATAATGTCTAGACTGGGCTCAGTCTAGTGTCGGTTGATGTTAAATGCCTTTTAGACATAAAACCGTAAGCCAAAAATTCAATGAATGATTTTAGAAAATCAAAGAATGATTTTTATGGTCAATGGAGGGGGAAAATATGTTGACTTTTCTAATAATATAAAAGCTTCTAAATGTCTTAAAAAGTGTGGTGCAGGTGGAGGCTAAGGTTGCGGATAAGTGAAAGTGCTTAAAACGCAATTTCTAGTTTTGTACGGCACGAGGCTTATTTGGTGACATTTTAACTTAGAATTTTTAATTTTTAAAAATTCCAAAATTAATTGTGAGTGTACCAAACATTAATCTGATGCGAGGAAAATTATCGCAGTTGGTTTTCGTTATGCGTAGGATGTTTAAACGACGTTTAAACCAAACGTATAATTCCTTAATAACTTTTGCGAAAATGACCCGACAAGCGTCAAACTTTTATTTTGTCATAGAAATGATTTATCTCACGAGAATATGAAATAAAAATTTCGGAAATGAATAGTGAAAATGAATAGTAAAAATGAATAGTAAAATTTTCGGGAATAGAAATTATCCTGAAATGCGAATTGTTACAGATCTGTGGTTTTGTGCATTGTAATCAACTGTGAACATGAATACCCGGTCACATCATCTGCTGCAGGTGTGAAGAAAGTGATCGGAGCGGTTGCTGATTGGTCTATGATAAAACCTTTGAAATTATACCTGTGTTTCATAAAGTAAGTTAAACTATCATTTATAATTTCTGCAAATTTCAATTAGAGTATCATGCACCTGTAGAATGGTTTTTCTTGTTTTCCATGATCCAAACACTGGTAGATTCCATCTTCTTCTTTTTCTTTCAAAGGACATCTGTTGCAAGATACGTAAAACCAAACTCTTTTGACGTTCACAATGGTTATTGTTGCCTCAGTTGTAAACCTAACTCCCTAGTAATGTTTATGCAAATAGTTAGGCGCTGATAAAATTGTATGACAACGTTTGTTGTGTGTTGTATGAAATTTACCTTGTAGCTTTCTGGATTTTGCTTTAAAAGTGTCGTCAGCGGGAACCTGTTCCTCAATTTCTCTTTTTCAGGATCTTCGTAGGGGGTTTTGCAGATACGCAATGGTGGAGTTGCCTGATGTCTATCTCTGTATCTGTTTCAGTTTGAAATGTTAGCATAAATTTTTTGTAGCAAACTCTTATGTGAATATGAAAGAAATTTTTATTTTGGCCTTGAAGAGTCATATTGTTCCCTTGCTTCTTCAGCCTCTGGTATCTTTGGGTTTAGGTAAAAGTGTGTTGCCGACGTCGCTGTCAATTGATAATCTGACACGACAATTTTTGAAGATACATTAGCAATCTTGTGTTTGTATAAAAAGGCTTGTTACGGTATTAATGTAGTACCTCTAAACCTTGTGACACGGAAGGAGCTCACTGCAATTATAATAGGTTGCTCCATTGTCTCAAGGTTGGCCTCTTCAAATCTTTCTGCCATGGCATCCCACATGGTGAATTCTATCACATCACCGCTGCCAACATGAGAAATTCATTAGAGAAGCTACAAACTGCGTTGAATATTCATTTGTTAACAAAAGTTTTCTATTGCAAGTTAACATACCTTAAGTTCTCAATGTCAAGCTTTCTATATGCAGTTTCATTTTGGTTGGCATTTTGTTTATGTTTTAGTTGTCCAACAGACCTTAGACATCCAATGTAATCTGTGAGTAAATAATTATCAGAATTTGTATAAGTTGCTGGATTAAAAAAAAGTGAAGGTTTAAAACATGACCTATGAGCATTGGGTACTGCATTCTTCTTGTAGCATCTTCTGTTGGGACTCTGGATTGGAGTTGGTTGTATGAAACAAATTTAAAGTAGTGGTATGGGATCTCTGGTGCTGTTATAAGTTATAACATCAAACTTTGTGATTCTTCCGAATCTGAGGCTTGTTCTGTTGTCAATCGTTTGTTGATAAGGGCTGGTGGGTTCACACATGAAATCTGAAATTTTGTAGACAGATCCAACTTTTATTTTTGGATCAAAGCAGTCGATGTCTTTAACATTCATGTTCGCCTATATAGCATTTCCCTGTTCATGTTGATTTGCCGTTATACAGATTCAAGTAATTAATATTTAGTGTTTATAGTACATAAACTTTAACAAACCTCTCGGTCTATTGAGATGCAGCAGAATGCAGTTTCATGTTTTTTTTAGTGAGAATTCACTTCCACCTTTTTTTGGATAGCTGACTAAAATCCATTTTCTATATATTCTAACCTCAAGGACTTTGTCATAAGAGTTTGGATGTAGCTCAGCAATTGTTGCAATCTGCAGTGCATTGCTACTTTCAACCATAGTGTTTTCAGATGGATGTTTGACTTCAGCTAGTGTGGTGGTGCTGGTTTCAACGATTTCGTCTGCGCATGGATGTTGTGCCTCGGCAATTGAACGATCTTCCATTTCACTGCTAAGATATAATAAATAATAGTGAGTTATAAGCAAAAATTGGTAACTGAAGATGATGTTTACACAAAACATTTAAGTAATAATGGGACGGCAGTTGTTAAATAGGATGCTTGTTTAAAAAATCTACCTGTATGCCATAATTTTTACAATACTTTTATGAAAGCAAAATATGGTCATATGCAGTTGTCATGGCATATTCAAGAGTGCCGAGTATTAAAAGTGGTTGCATTTATGTTTTTAAACATAACAATAAGATGTAGTTGTATATCTATTGCAAAAAAACTTCAATTAACAAAAGGAATAAGAAAACTTAGAAAAGAGGGAAAAACAAATAAAAAAAAATAATAATAAAAAAAAAAAAAAAAAAAAAAAAAAAAAAAAAAAAAAAAAGAGTATAAAAAGGTAGATATTAAAGGGTCCAGCTGCGCCAAGAAAAAGGTTGCGCATCCTGTATTTTTGTTAAAAAGTCTTTACAAACTATATTTTTTTGTCTCATTTGGTTTTCGATCTTGTTGCTGTTTCATGAGAACTTTTAATCCATGTGGAGATTTAGCCCTAGAAAAAGCAACATACAGCTGCCCATGGCCAAAAACTGGTTCAGGAAGGTAGACGCCGATTTTGTTAAGAGATTGGACCTGACTTTTATTGATTGTCATGGCGTAACAAACTTTAATTGGAAATTGGTTACGTTTAAAAAGGAATGAAAGATTTTAATCTGTATGGATCAAAGATATTCTGTGTATGAAAACTTTTTCGCTGACTCTTGTGCCTGTGATGATTTGTACTTCAATAAGTCTTGACATCAGTTGCGTCACTATCATGCGAGTTCCATTGCATAAACCACCTGCCAAGCTAACATTTCTCAGAAGCATTACTGGTGTTCCGATTTTAAGATGCAGCTCGTGCGGTGGAAATCCGGGAGGCTTAAACGTATTTAGATATTCAGCAGGATACAACATCTCTATTTCAGCACCATTATTATTAACTGGAACAGC
This sequence comes from Artemisia tridentata subsp. tridentata, assembly GCA_021014915.2. Lineage (NCBI taxonomy): Eukaryota > Viridiplantae > Streptophyta > Magnoliopsida > Asterales > Asteraceae > Artemisia > Artemisia tridentata. The sequence continues at coordinate 61,424,014 of CP139501.1, read as the reverse complement.
TATATCATGGTTTGCATAAGTTGTAATATCGCCTTCAACCATTGACAGGACATGTGCATTAATAATGTCTGCAGTTTCATTATTTGGGTAGACAATTGCTTTTTCTTGCAAGGTGACTGCCGAAGGTGTTTGAAGCGTGCTTCGGTTGTAGATGAAATCTGTGAGGTTAGCCAGACCTTCTGTATCATCTTGTATGCAATATCTTTATGGAATCTCAACCTATGCTGTATTTCTACTATCTTCTTCATCGGGTTCGCCAATTCTGCCATCCCCAATATCAAGAAGCCATGTTGCAAAGGAATGTGCCAAGCTCTGTTTTTCTAGGCTGAGGCCTGATCGAAATAACCGCATGTTTTCTTTTAGTGTCATCAGCTTAAAATGAGGACAGAGTTGGGATCTTGCAATAGATGATGCTATTATTTCCATTTTTGGAGCGCCTTTTTTCACTGGTAAAGTCTGTCGGAAATCTCTGCCTAAAATGACTGTTTTCCCACCAAAGAAAACTTCAGGCGCATCTAGTATGTCTCTAAGAGTTCTGTCTAGTGTCTCGAAGCATCGGCGATCATTCATAGTTGCTTCATCCCAAATAATCATATCTGTCTCTGCTAGCAGCTTTCCTATGTGAGTATTTTTTTTAACTTTGTAGAGTGACTCATCTGTTAATTCAAGTGGCAATTTAAATCTTGAATGCGCAGTTCGGCCTGATGGAAAAAGGAGGGAAGCAATTCCAGAAGAAGCAACTGCAAGGACGATCTTACCTTCAGATCGCAGGCTGCTGATAATAGTTTTCCATAGGAAAGTTTTGCCAGTTCCTCCATGGCCATAGACAAATATCAGTTCTTGCATACCTGTTCTATAACCATTTAAGATAAGCTCATAGATTTACCTTTGTTGAGTATTCAACTTAGGGACTGAATCATCTCTCTCATGTGCTAATAATGCTCTGTTATAATTCTTTTCTTCCATTAGTAATCGATTGTTTAATTGATCAAGTAAGTGTTTTGGAGGTAGCTGCAAACCGTAGTCCTGCACCGATTTACCGTAGCTGCTTAATAATATTTCTAATTCGTATAATATGTAGCTTTGTAATTCAACATCATTAACATAGTAGCTGGGAATACGCACATATTATGAAACAATGCGTGGAATATCATGACCCATTTGTTGCCAATATTTATTCCATAGATGTAAAGGGTTCGTTATGTCACAATGAGTAAGAACTTGAGCAAAAAGAAACCTTAATCCTGCTGATGATGCTGACATGCATGCCTCTTGAAGTGCTGTATCGCATTCTTTGTCATCAACAAGCAAACTAAGAGCATCACATGCAGCTCGATATGTAGGGTACATGATCCGGTTGACTGTTCGAACATCTGTGAACCCTCTACATCCTTTCTGATGACATAGCAACATTCTAAAGTAGAAAAGCTCTCCTAAACTTGGGTGTACATATGCGAGGCGGCCAACAAAATATTTGTTATTTTTTCTTCTTGACCAGTATTTTCTGGCTTGATACCAAACAAATTCTGATGGAAACTCTAGGTAAGTTAGATGGCGCCCATCTGTGTTTTCAATGTTGTAAGTAAACCATTCTGTGAGTGTCGTCATCTTCTTATCTGGCCGATTTACAACTGATTCCAGATCATCACTGTCTTTAAAGGTCATATGCTGCATGCCTTCGAGGTGTACTGAAAGTATCTGAACTGCTGGTTCTCTACTATGTATTTCAAATTTGAGAATCCTCCAACAGGCTTCATGAGGACATATGAAACGGCCATCTACAAAATTCTGGATTTCGTCAATGTATGGCTGTAACTGGATTGCTAAAGTAGATGCATCGCCTATACACCTGGTCACTTGGGCAAATATTTGGTCAGTTCCTTTGGATATGTACTTAAACAAATATTTTGTAAGCATGCTCTAGCCGCAGTATTCTACATTGATATGTGCTTCAAACGCCAAGCACAAAGACCGGTTATATGGAACCACATATGTGTTATCAAGCTTCATCTGGTGTTTAGTAGTAGAAATCTTTGTTTGCCTTCTTCGATAATGCGCACGTCCCATGTCATCAAAAAAAGTCTCATTGTTATATTTCTTTGGGAATTTTTTTGTGCATACGTCGCCTTGCATACATGGTGCTCCCAAATTGGCTTTTCCACAGGGTCCATGCATCATCATTTCAGAAACAATTTTATAACCGTGTGGATCAACGGTTGGATCAGCAACTCTGCAGAAATATATTCGTCAACATCTTCAACATTTTGTATTTTGGTCGATGAAGACACCCACACTAATGTGTGACAAGGTGGTAACCCACGCTTTTGGAACTCAACCGTATATAACACTGCATAGTAAAAAATAGGAAAATATAAATGAGAAATGAGGACAATATGTTGATGCATTAGATAGGCCATCTATTGAGGCCATAAATATTAATGATAGCTAAATTGTATTATTTTTTTTATTTTTTTATTTTTTAAACAAAACAAAAGAATACCTCCTGTGATATATCCAAATGACTGTGTCTGTTTTAGGAACTTGATAAAGGCCTTAAACTTTTGCTCGAAAACTCTACATATTATATCTGCTCTGTCCGCTGCGTTCAAATGTGAGAACGATGACATGTATCTTTGAATTTCAGGCCAATTGACATTACATGTAAACGTTATGAAGAATTGCGGGTTGCCGAGCACACGACAAATTGCTAACGCATCCAAGTAGTGGTTGTACATGTATCTAGGACCTCCGGCAAATGAAAAAGACAAAATAATTCTTGAACCCACTTCTGAGCCATCACGATCACCTCTTGAAATTGCGTCATACAGGCCGGACAAATATTCTCCCCGAATGTCATTTTGATGTGTTCTGAAGAAATCCATTATGTTCTGTTCTATGCAGCAATAAACACCAACTACATACTGCTGGAAAAGACGGCCTGTTTGGAAAAGTAGATTGTATTGGTCATGCCTTGGATGTAACTGATAGGTGTAAAATGCGTTCATTGAAACTCGCTTTGCCTTGTCGTTCGGATCCGCAGATCTTAACTTTAACTTTGTATGAAACCCTGGCTGACCATAAATGAAAATGAGTGGAAACTGCAATGACATGTAGGATTAATGAAGCTTGTTTATCCTTTTTGGCGGCCCATCTTTTTGTTCGATGATAACATCAAAGTCTGTTTCCGTTGTCGGACCATTGTCAAACACTATGGCTCCCAGGCTGTTGGATGTAGGTAGTTCATAACTGCGTGCACCTTCATTATTGTAAAGCCTAACCTTGAACTCAGGCACATCAGCTTCTGCACATTTATCTCTTGCAGTTCTGAACAGCTGGACCAGCTCATTGTGAGTATCTAAAAACTGGATAAGTCCTTGTACCACCTCCGGATCTAATGCAGGTCCGTCGGAATCTCAAAAATGATTCATCCTGTTTTGCACTTCATTATGTGTGTCATAGATATATAATTGCAAAAAACATGGTGCATGATCATCAGCAGGACAAAGCGAACCAATCCAGTGGTATATTTGACCAGAAACATTAAAAACATATTACCCTCTTCCTTGGTTTATTCTGTTGTCAATATTGGCACCAAATAAAGTCATGGAAAATATTTGATTGTAAGCCCTTATTTTCTACATAAAACTAATGTCTGCAAGAAGCTGTTTGATATATGCAGGCGGATCTGCCTCTGGTTCCATGTAAATTTTACCACCTCCGCAGCATAAATGATATTCGGCCTGACCATTTAATGAATGATGGTCTTTAAGGCGTTCCTCATACCAAAATGCAGCTTTACAGTATGGGCAACACTGATTACAATCTCCTAAATCATCATACACAGGTGATGTATCCGCATTTAATGAGACACAACTCTGAATACAACAACAGAAATCAACTTACTTAGTTAGAATGCAAGTTGTTGAAAAAGGGAAGAGCAATCACCTGTGACAGGACGTTGTCGTACATGCCTTTTGCTCGGCTCGCATCTTTGTCTTTTTTTTCTCTGTGTTTGTTGTAAACAGGTGTTATTATTTATATGAGCTTATTCAGGGGCATTATGTGGAAGACGTCCTATCACGAAGTCAGAATAATGCATAAACTAACAGGTTTCTTTTAAAAGGAGTATGAAAACTAACGTATCTACTTAAGATTCAAGCTTTTTGGGAAGAAAGTAGGTGTACTTACCTGTCTCTGTAAGTGAAGGTGATTGTTCATGAGGAATATGTATCCCATTATCTGAAGCACCTTGTAGATCAGTTGTTGAACAATGGGTGCGCACACAACTTGCGTTTGCTTCACTGTTTCCTCTGTTATTTTTTTCGGTTTCTCTGTTATTATTTATAGAAGTTGATTCAGGCATACCATGTGGGTCTGTTTCTGCTGTGAACAAAAAACCATTATTAAAAAGTAAATTAAATGTTTCTGTGATACAAAAGATAGGTTGATCTGAGTCACCAGTTTGATCTTCAAGCGAAATTGTCTATTTACTGTGATCAACAAATATTGGCCGTGTTGTTGTCAATAACAGCCAAAAAATTTTAAAAAAACAACCAAAGTAAATTTTTTATTTTTTTTAGTCTAAAATAAATTTATTCAACGGGTTGTTTGGTACAATAATAGTTAAACTTCTTTCTAATAGACCGCATTACTTTACCTTGATGTGTATCATCAGGTAAATCATTTTGCCTCACTGCTGCGTGGTCTACTGAAGAACTTTGGAAATTGGCGTTGGCAAGAGGGTTACGACTGCTGCTTATCATGTTGTGGTCTTGATTTTTGCGGCCTTCAACATTTTTGCTTGCAGCTGCTGGTGCATTTTTTAAAACATATATGAATATAAGGATTTTCAGTAGTCTTTATAACCATAGGGATAAAAAGTTTGTTAAACCAAATTAAGCTGCTTAAATTACCTCGCATAACCCATGTTGACTAAAGAAATTGGGCAATGATGTAGCCGGCTGACTCACACCAACCGTTTGGTCCATGGCAAGGTCACGGTCACAGTTTGCAAATCATAAAAACAATCAGTAAAGTGACTTAAACATGTCATAAAAAGGATCAACTAAAAAGCATATGGAACATGAATAATGAACTAACCGCTGGATAAACCAAAAGTTGATCTATGCCGAGCATCATCGCATGGTAAACACCGTGAGCGCACATCCCTTACAGCTAGTTCATTGTTTCCTCTGTTTCTCTTTTTTTTTTGTTTGTCTATTGTTATTTATAGAAGCTGATTCAGGCCGAACCTGTGTCTGTATTCCTGTTGTTAATAAAAAAACAATGTGAATCTAACATTCTCTTAAAATCTCAGACAATAAATGAAGACGTCATTTTAAGGTATGATTGTCTCTAAAGGCAATTGACAGACTTACATTGAGGTATATGACACAATAATTATTGTGGAATAGGAAAGACAGGTTGATCAAGGGTATTTGGGAAAGTACCCTTAGCAGCATGTTCTTGAATTATACAATAAGCAGTTTGATCTCCAGGCGGATGAATCTGTTTACTGTGGTCAACAAATATTCTAACGCCTCCTGTCAATAACAGAAAAAGATTAGGATGGTAATTGTTCTTTGTATGAAATACATCCATTGAAGGATATGTTTCACACAGTAACACCAAAGCTGCTTTATAATAGACCCTATTACTTTACCTTGACGCATGTTATCAACAAAATCATTTTTGCCAACTGTTGTGTAGTCCACTGAGCCACTCTGGAAACTATTGCTGCCAACAGGGTAGGCGTTGGTGTTCAAGCGTTCAGTGGTAAACATATTTTCCAATGGTACACCCGACTGCCTTACACCATCCATTTGACCCGCTTGTCAGTAAAAAATAATAAAAACAATTAGTATCACCATGTCATAAAAAGAAGCAATCATAAGCATATGAAATAATGAACTAACCGTTGGACGAACCAAAGGCTGATGAAAGCCGATTAGCATGACCAGTAATGTCATCTTCAATCTCATTTTTTGCAGAGGAATGTATAGTGGCGGGGTTTATTACTTTTGGATTTTTAGACACTCGAGTGTCGATATTTGTAACATCAATTTTAAAGTTTTGTTTCATAATTAGAATAAGCAACACGAAGACGAATGAGCCAAACGAAGAAAGTTAACCAAAGAACAATGAATAACAGTTTGTAATTAGTTATTATGAGCAATAAACGCATTTTCAAAGGATGGTATACAAAGAGAGGGAACAAAAGAGCGGGAAAAAAATCAGAAGCTGGCGAAAAAAATAAATAACATCTTTAAAAAAAAAACGTCAAAAAGCTGATAAAAAACAACAACTAACCAAAGCATACAAACTTTCTAGTATAACAACCCCACAACTAAGCAAAGCAACATACAAACTTTGTAGTCTAACAACCCCACAACTAAGCAAACCATAGCATAGCCTAAATAAACCACTAAAAACAGGCAAACCACTAAATATAGTGGAACAAAGTTTCTAATCCACTAATCCTAAAACAATAACTCTAACAAAACAGTAAAAGAAGTAAATGCAAGAGCTGGAATTAAATGAGGCATAACAACAACAAAGCATTAAATATGACATGAGCAAATGATTTTAAGAGCGTACCTGTAATCAATAACCTCACCTACCTTTTTGATCGAAAGAGAGTGTATTCCAGATAAGTTTAGATCCCAAATTGTGGGTATAACTAATGCGGTACTGTATAAAAAACAAATGGCGTAATAATAGCCACACAACAAATAAAATATTGGGTTTACTATTGCATCTCCTATTCATCCCCTCACAGGCAACTGTAGCTGGGAACGGACGGGTCAAGACGAAATTTTATGGCCATCGGGTTTTGGTGGCGGAGGACAACGGTTCGGAGCTAAAATAATAAAAGGTACTGTGAGTGAGGATGAACAGTTTGGATATCCAACTTATAAGTCGGGTCACGCATGGGCCGGGTTGCAATAGCAAATGGGTTAAATGAATCCCAGTAAATGTTATATTTATATAATTCAACGAGTGTGTACGGTCACATAATTTTTAACGAAAGAAAATTACAGTTGTGATGTTATAGTTAAGTGTTTCGTGTAACATTTATCTAATTATATATAAAGGCAAATAATGTTTTGAAATCAAAATCTTCATGGATTCTTACCTTGGCTAGTAGCTTTTCAACAATGAAGGGGGGCAATTGTTGACAATGCGCAATAAAAAACACAGAGTTAAACTGGTTTGGGTTAATGATAAATAGATTTTGGTCAAAAGCAGGTGAACCCGTCCAACTCGTTTAATAAACGGGTCGTGTTTGGGTTGAGTAGGTGTTAAAAAGGTCAATACTTGAACCCGTTTAAGTATATAACACTTAATTATATTATATATATATATATATATATATATATATATATATATATATATATATATATAGGGTAAAATTAAAATAAAAAGACAAATATCCGTACACTATGTAAAAAGATTTTTTTTTTCAAAAAAGTTCGCGAAAAAATCGATAAAAATTCCACAAGATCGGGAATGTTGGTGCATGAAACTTTTGTGAAAGAAGTTTTTCTAATTTTGAGTTTTTAAACGTTTTTTTTAATGCACAAAAAACGAATTTTGATGCGCAAAAAATTTTTTAATGCACAAAATTTTCAACTTGTTTTAGTTAGATGCGCAATGTTATTTTGATTAAAAAAGTCAAAAGAACTTGGGTACAAAAACGAATTTTTGATGCACAAAAAAGCGATTTAATGCACAAACGTATTTTTTCATAAATTTTTTTCAGAAAAAATATCAACTTTTAGAAAAACTTCCTTCACAAATTTTTCATGCACCAACATACCTGATCTAGTGGAATTGTTTTGGAATTTTTTGAGAAAATTTTTGAAAAAAAAAATCTTTTTACGTAATGTACGGATATTTGTCTTTTTATTTGATCTTTATCATATATATATATATATATATATATATATATATATATATATATATATATCAAAACCTAGTCAAATCCCACAAACCAAATGGGCCTTTAAATATCATCAACCCCATTTTTAAAGTTTGAATTTTGGAGATTAATACTTTAAGACCTTTTACGATTTTATTATTTTATTTTTATTTATTTTTGCAATTAATATGAAATTTTAGAAATTTCATTTATGCATCACAATCATCACTCTATATATTAACATTCATCCTTTGTCAATTTTCTTATTGTGTAGTTTTGTAAAACTACAAAACGAGTGGCTGCGTTAATGTTGATTAGGGGTGGCAATTAAGTCGTGTTTGGGTTGATCTACTCGGGATTGCGGGTTGGCGGGTTACTATAAGCTCTACCCAAACACGACCCATTTATTAATTATGTCAAGAAACTCAACCCTAACCCAGACATTCTTAACACGTGTAACCCATTTAAGTAAATAGGTAAAGGAGTGAAGAATGTTGGTAGTTTGTGGATTCAACAACTACAAAAATCATATAAATAACTATACAACAATTTCAATGATATGTGAGTTATAATCGTAATTTATTTTCTTATTAAATACATAACAAAATGCATTTAATCCAAATCCAACCTAAAATCAAAGTTATATATATATATATATATATATATATATATATATATAAATATATATATATATATATATTTTATATATATATATATATATATATATATATAATATATATATATATATATATATATATATAGGGTAAAGTTAAAATAAAAAGACAAATATCCATACACTACGTAAAAAGATTTTTTTTTTCAAAAAAGTTCACGAAAAAATCCATAAAAATTCCACAAGATCGGGAATGTTGGTGCATGAAACTTTTGTAAAAGAAGTTTTTCTAATTTTGAGTTTTTATACGTTTTTTTTAATGCACAAAAAACGAATTTTGATGCGCAAAAAATTTTTGATGCACAAAATTTTTAACTTTTTTTTAGTTAGATGCGCAATGTTATTTTGATTAAAAAAGTCAAAAGAACTTGGATGCAAAAATGAATTTTTGATGCACAAAAAAGCGATTTAATGCACAAACGTATTTTTTCATAAATTTTTTCTGGAAAAAATATCAACTTTTTCATGCACCAACATACCTGATCTTGTGGAATTTTTTTGGAATTTTTCGAGAAAATTTTTGAAAAAAAAAAATCTTTTTACGTAATGTACGGATATTTGTCTTTTTATTTGATCTTTATCCTATATATATATATATATATATATATATATATACATAATATATATAACAAAATGCGCATGATGTCATCAAATGCAGGATTGCCCAGTAATGCCATGTCATAATGCCACCTAAGCAGTATTTGATTAAAATTTCGAAATTCATGCCACCTAAGCAATATTGATTTTAATGAAAATTACGTTTTTAAAAATTTAATTAAAATTGTCACTTTCAAGATTTGAACCTTGGCCATTTGATCCACATACGAATGCTTCAACCACTAGACCAAACATTTTTTTTGTGATTAACAATACAAAATATTTAAGTCATGCTTAAAAATTTGATATTGTTAAGCTATAATTAAGGAATAGATTAACATTCATTATACGGAGTATATTTTTCCCAAAACCCTAATATCACTCATTCTTCTCATTATCACACACACACACGATCTTTTTTTCTTTTCTGGTATATTTTTGATTTTATGTGCAGGTTTTCTTCTTCTTTGTTAGTAATATGTATCCATGTATATTGTTTATAATGGCTTCATGTATACACAAAAACTATTATTCAATCCTGTGTTTTTTTTTCCTTCATATATTTATTTTTTACAGCACCAATCCCATGTCCAGGTATGTTGTTAATAATATTTGTCCATGGAGTATTTTTTTTCCCAAAACCCTAATATCAATTAGTCATCTCATTAGCATACACCATCTTTTGTTCTTTTCTGATTTGATGTGCGGCCCTTTCCTCTATGCAAAAAGATGAAACGCCATCATCATCAGGTAACTTTTATTCATTGGTTTTTCTTTGATTGCAGGTTTAATACCAGGTATGAAAATGTCTATGGTTGTTTTCTTCATTGAACGTTAAATTTTCAATAAAAAGTTTGTATTTTTATTAAAATATGATTTGATTTGTTTTATTTTGATTTGGTTTCTGTGGTTTGATTGCAGCGGATGTGATTTGGTTTGTGGGTTTTGATTGCAGCGGCGATTGAAGATAGTTTTGGATGATACCGTATTTATAGTTGTGTATGTTTCTGATATTATAGTTTGTTTATGAGTGTTTGATTATTGTGTGGCCTAACAATATGTCTATTAGTCTATTATCCCTTTGTCGTTTTAAGAATTCAAAACAGGAAAAGGATGGTGTAATCGTCAAAAGCATAAATTTTATTACGCGCCTGACGTGGAAGCAAAGTGTCTTACGAGTGCTTCGGATTCGTGAGGTTAGCTTTTTTATCCTTATATTTGTGGTTTAATATTCTTTACACATATCTATTCTAGAAGCTATTATGATTTGTGGGTGGTCTAGGAGAGTCGAGGCAGGCGTGCATTAGAATTGAACCACAAGTGGCGGTTCCTCCTCAAGAAGAGCTCGTGGACCATTTGGATTAGTGGCTCTTGCCAATGAATCTCTTACAGCGCAGCTCAGTTTCTCCCAGATGTGTTGTGTCATATCTCATCAGGTAGTTTCTCTTGATGTGGCATATCTTATACTATTCCTCATATATGATTTGCCCGCCCCAGCTCAGCTTGACCCACTCCTAAAATTGTGGTTTTGGGCACAAACTCGATCCGGATTTGGCAAAGTTTTGATTATCCTACTGACACATTACTAGCAGGAATGAGATTCGGGAAGGATTTAGTGACTGGTTTAGAGAGGCACGTGACATTTTGGAAGAGTCCTGATGATCCTTCTATAGGTGTGTATAAAAACTGAATAGAGACAAGTGGGTATCCACAGGTTTTTGGAAGGAAAGGTCCGGATATACTATCTAGACTTCGACCATGGAATGGTCTTGGGTTTAGCGGCTTTCCAATTGACATACCAAATCCAGTTTACTCGACTGAGTTTGTTGTTAACCAGAAGGAAATATATAATAAATATGAACTTACAGGTTCGGTTGTTGAGAGGATAGTTTTGACATGGGACGGAAGGACACTGGTATTGCATTGGATTGAAAGAACTCAAGAGTGGATTGTGTATGCAGATCCTGGAGTTGATAGTTGTACGCGTAATAAAGATTAATATTTTAGAGTTATCATAATGTGACTTTTAAATCATTCTATCTGGTGCTGATTCTTTTCTGATCAGGCTATATCCTGGAGAAGTGACTTTTAAATGTAAAGGCTACAACGACATAGTTTGCGAAGGAAGAAAAAAAATTAAGCTGGCAATGTAAGTTATTTAGTTGCATATCAGACTATATGCACTTGGACTGACTTTCGACCTCTTTGACCACAATTGACCATATGGCTGTTTGATGTTAAAAATAATTCAAGGAGCCCATTTGGCTCCTTGAAAATGTGATTCGTATTTCAGATCTGTTGTTTTTGTTTAAAAACTGAAATTTGAAAGGGTTTTTATGGTGTCTTTGGGTGTTGTATTATGGGGTTTTATATAAAGCAACACACATATCATGCATAAAAACATTTTGAAACATATAATATAATAAGTGAGCTTATTGAGCATAAATAAAAAACAACTTGTCAGATGCCGAGCAACTCCTACTTTCAGCTCGAAGGTAATTTTTGTTAATATAAACAAAAAGTTTGCATCAATCTCGCCGATGTAAATTTTTTTGAGATTGTAGTTAATCTATATACCTTACAGTTTGTTGGACTATAAAGTCATGTTACAAAACAGTTGCATAAGTGTCGATTATAGCATGAGTGTTGTTTTCCTTTATAGACATTGACATTATGAAATCAAGGTGGTTCTAATGGTAGGATTGATAAAGCGGCTAAAGTGGCAGCAACATTATCATAACTATGCAAGGGGCATTCGTTTGGTATAGAAAGTAGCATCAACATGAGATTTTAATGAGATAATTTGGCATTTTACATATACAAAAAGTTTTTTGCAGTAGCATGATAACGGCTCTCCCAACAATAATGTTGAAGTTCTGTCATTGGGCTACAGTTAGATGTGAAATCCATTTACGTTCATTTGGGTAGCTTAGCAATGAGTTTTGTATCTGCATATGCACTGCTATGCTTTTATTTTGTGACCTGCTATTGTTAATTTTCTTAGACCTGTAGTTGTTTCTAATTTTTGTAATGTGCCTTCATTACTCTACGTGCATAAAATGCAAGATATCCTCATACGATCTGATATATTCTTAAGAGAATCGGTCAGGAGACGTTGATGGATGAAAATTTAGCTGATGATAAGATAGAGATTGAGTTGGCACCCGTAGCTGTGCAGCTGGCCTATGTACAGCAGGTAACAAGCACCATTTAAAGTTGAAACTTTCACCAAAACAGAAGGAATCAATCTTTATTAATCAGATGCTGTTGCTACTTCATTCTAACAAGATAGATCAGGTCATAATCATTTATTTTCATCTTTTTCATCTTTAATTTTTAGAACTCTTCTCGAAGTTATAACTTCTACAAAATTCAACAGGCTCGAGAGCTTGCTGATGCATTGCAACAAATGTTTCCCAGCAGTATAACACCTATACTGCTGCTGTGTTTGTGAGAGAAAACAAGGCTGGAAAAGCTGAAGAAATGTTAGGAAAGTATGCAGAAAAATTCCCTCAAAAATCACAGATTGTTCTACTTGCTAGGGCTCAGATAGCCGCAGCTGCAGGGCATCCTCAGATTGCATCTGAATGTCTATTAAAAGTACCCAATATTCAGCACATGCCCGCTACCAGGTTGATGCAAATCTCAGTTGGCAACTTGGTCACTGATTTTTTTTTCAAAAAACTAAAATATCTGAATTGAAGCTATATCTTAAATTATGCATCCAAGTCTTTTAGAAATGTACATTAATAATTTTATTAAAACAAAGATGATTGCAAATCTTACCAATACCAATGGGCTTTCCAATACAAATAACTCTCAAAGGGCTTTCCAAGGCAAATTAAATGTACAATAATAGAATAGAAACCTGACTTTGGAAATTCAGCTTGTGTACGTGTATGTTAGGTTCTAAAGATGTATCAGATATACTGACAGTTGAATTTTTTGGCAGGTACAAGTGAAATCAGTGGCTGAATTTCAGAAGTTATACTGTGGCGAGAGTAGAGGTGACACGCGTGGGTCAGACAAGTTGTATTACGAGTTGCGAGTCAAAATTTGTTTGGTTTGGAGGATACATATGCATATTTAAGTATGAGTTAACGCGAGTCAGGCTGGTTTGGGTTGACCCGCTTACACCTTTTTTGGTCTCAGTCTCAGTTATGTATAAAAATGCATGTTTTAATTGCAACAACAATACCCAATCCCGCCGGAGTGGGGTATTTTGCAGGTGTAATGATTATTATAACAATATTATTGCAATAATAATCTATAACCTTGAATTAAGGTAGGAGGTTTCCGTTATAAACAGACTTCAGAAGACTTGCAACTTGCTTGACCTGTACACCTTTTTTTTAGAAGCAAATTGACCCGCTCATATTACTGCTAATTTGTTTGATTTGACCCGTTTGAGAGTTGAGATTGCCTCTTCTAATAATCACCAACCTTTCTAACATTTGTTTCAAGACAAGCAAGAGACTTGTATCGAGTATAATTTGTTTTTTTATTCCTGATATTTCGTATCAACATGATTGCAGCAAACAGCCAATGGTACGCTAGCGATTCAGCCAAAGAAGAGCAGCAGTTTTGAGAAATCAGGTGGCCAGAGTTCCCTACAGCAGCAATTTATTGAGTTCACCGGTAAGGGTAGTAGCGCTCATTGATCAATTTACAAAACATATTTATAAACCATTGGTACTTGTGGATGCTATTATGCTAAGTACATAGAATCATATGAAGAGTTTAGCTCAGAATATTCAAATTTACTCTAGGACTAGCTTAATTGTACTTAAAAGACTCCCCTGTGTCCTGTCTTGCATACAAGATGTCGACAAACTCCCATCTATGGGCGAATGAACTTGATGCATATTTACTTGAACCAAACGCTAGATAGACTATGGTTTACATGTTTGTTTGTATGAAATAAGTTACATGTGATTATTAAGTACAGCTTATGGAGCTCATAAGCTAATAAGCCCAAAAGTAAGCCCATAAGCCTGAAAAACAAGCTAAAACATACACTCTGTTTTAAATATGCAGAAAAAATTTTGGCGCAAGTTAAGGGATCATGTCTCAAATATCCATGGAGTGGATCGAATAGTTTTATTCAGAGCACTTGAACTTCTGGAAAAACTTCAGCAAGGTACGCCGCGTGATAAAGGTACGTGTTTCCTTCAAATTTGTGACATAATCCTAGCGTGATTTGATAATTAATTTGTATGTGTTTGGTGCAAAATTATGTGGCCACTTTTCTGCAGATTTGAAAGAATATTTGGGCATAAATCTGTTTTAAAGTCAGGAAATGGAAAGATGTTTGGTGGAATCGGTTTGTCATGTAAGTTGCAGCTTACTGTAATTGGCATCGAGTTTTTTGTTAGCTTTTTCTTGCTGATTTCATACCAACTAATAGGGGTGAGCATGGGGCGGTTCAGTGCGGTTTTTGGCCAAAACCGCCCCGCTCCGCAAAATGCGGTTTTAAAAAAATTGAGGATCCGCACCGCGCGGTTTTTTGCGGTTTCGGTTTTGCGGTTTTGTGCGGTTTCGGGTTGGTTTTTGGGTCAAAACCGCCCCCACCGCAAGATATATTTTTTTATTTTTGGTGCAGTTTTTGGTGCGGTTTTGCGGGTTTATGTGGTTTTTTGTGCGGTTTTAGTGTGTTATTCTAAAAAATAAAAAAAATATATTAAAAAAAATATATCAAAAAAATAAAAAATATAAATTTTAGTGTGTTATTCTAAAAAATAAAAAATATATATATTTAAAAAATTATAAATTGTAGAGTGGTGCGGTGCGGTTTTTGCGGTGCGGTTTTTTCGGTGAAAACCGAAACCGCACCGCAAAATGCGGTTCGGTTTTTTGTGGGGCGGTTTTTTGTGGTTTTTGCGGTTTTGCGGTTTTTGTGGGGCGGTTTTTTGTGGTTTTTGCGGTTTTGCGGTTTGCGGTTCGGTTTTTGCTCACCCCTACCAACTAATATA
Organism: Artemisia tridentata subsp. tridentata; assembly: GCA_021014915.2. Taxonomy (NCBI): domain Eukaryota; kingdom Viridiplantae; phylum Streptophyta; class Magnoliopsida; order Asterales; family Asteraceae; genus Artemisia; species Artemisia tridentata. The sequence goes on along the minus strand of CP139501.1, from coordinate 61,408,851 downwards.
GGCAGCTTCCACGCATCCGAATCAAAAGTTACCATAGCAATGTTAAGCAATGCCACTACTATGAGGTAAGTATTTAGTCGTTTAGAAACAAAATTAGCAAACCTTTCAGCTGTCACGCAATTAGCTGCATTTTTTGGATTCCGGGGACAATGAATGAGCACAACTGAGCCAATATAAGTTAAGAGATTTCCGTAGTCGCACTAAAATATTGGTTGAAGAAGCAAGTGGACGTGATACTTCTCAGCTATGTTGATAAGTGGTTGATAGTTTTATTCGTGTTTGCTAATATTGTAATAAGCAAATAATTAATGTTATTTATGTGTGTAGTAAATATAATTCTTTGTGAGGACTAATGTAGTGATGTAAACTAGAACCTGGAACACTGTGTGCCAATATATCATATACATAATTTGTTAACTAAATTTTGTTGTTAATAGGAATGATTAGGTGAGGTCCATTGTCATGTATCTGTTTGAACCTTCCTGATGGTGAGGCTTACTAACTATGGATTACATTTGGCGATTAATGATATTCAAAGGAGGTATGTAGCAGAGAAACAGGAATGCATCAACTTTGAGAAAGATAAGGTTAGCCATAAACTACATTATTAAATTATATAAATAGTTCAGCTTAGAATTGTTTGGGTTTATTGTAGAATCACATAAATGAAATATGGCCTGTATTTATTTTTGTAACAGTGCTATGTTTATGCATATATACAGGCTAAGACCTAAGTTTGAGAACTATTAATGAAAGACCTTATGTGAAACGTTACTATGCGCTAACTGACTGTCAAATATCTCATCACAAAACCACCAATTATCTTTTATCAATGCTTCTATGTTGCCATAAGCAAATATAAAATCTTTGGATAATTTATTAAAACAATTGTATTGATTTTGATGAGGCCGACCATACACCTCCACCAGCTATTCGAGTTCACTAATGAACGTGGCAGAGTTAGAGACTGTTGTTCTCGGCCGTGAACCTTCTCATTCATCTGTTATGATTGATGGGTTTGGCCCAAGTGCACGAGCCTTTCCACCAAATACTACAATTTTCAACATATCCACGTCAAACATGAAAACAGTAGCACGGACAAAGAAAACAATTGACTAATAATTAAAATTTGCTTTTTAAATAACCTTTTTGTAATTAATTGATTGTTATTATGTTATTATAATGTGGTACAACGAATAATCATGTTGATAAAACTTCTATTGATGTTCAAGTTGTGTAGGCTGAGTTATGTGGCTAAAATGATTAGTGGTTTATAGGCTGCGTCCAGGGATGAACTGGTATTGGCTTCGAAGGGTGTAGGCTGAGTTTAAACATAATACTTAAAGGTACATTTTTAACTTATCAGCTGAGTTGCGCCAAAATAAGCACTTTTTTATAAGCAACACGACGCATAGGGGCTATGTGTTGGTTGATGGATTTTTATGATTTCATGCAATAAAAAGTGTTAAATTATTGCTAAGATATAGTTTTGCTTTTCTTACAGTATACTAATTGTGATTTTGATATGTTCTCTCTTGCAGGACCAAGTTGATA